>JACEFZ010027820.1:0-488214 GCA_014155875.1 Cepaea nemoralis | reverse complement strand
AGGTACGGTACAACTTAAAACATACTTTTAAATGTTGTGGCTAACCTAATTTAACGAAAGAAGAATATAAGAGTAGTTTATGAATAATATGTGAAAGTGGAAAACCTAACTTCTGTGCGCCCAGAATTCGAATATTGCTTCTTCAACCTTGACACGTCTTTCACGCTGTAGACTCCAAGTGCATATAATCCCTTGTTTGTGATGGTGCGTATGCTTGAGGAATGTAGTACACTCAGCAGATTCGCAACACCAAAACCCCTTGGGCATTCTACATGCCATAGATGAACGTATTCGTAAAATCAACTGTACCTTTGCTCTCGTGCGAGTTAACAAATGCGTCTGAATGGTAATGAATGATGAAACATTAACAAGTTCCTTGTAAAACGCAGAGAAGGAATGGAGTGATGAGTTGGTGAATTTATAATAGCCGCTCACATTATAGAAAGAAAGTCGAGCTTTCAAATATCCTCAATTAACCAGGACGGTTATGGCACGCCATAATTGCCTAAGTTCATGTTGATGCCTGTTGCTATAACTCAAGAGAATTACTAGAATTTCTCGTTTGAAGTATTTACACTGTGACTCTACTGTTGGATGGTTCATATAAACTTTCCCAGAGACCATAGGTGTGGACCTGTGGGTTAGTTGGATGAATATAAGTAGGATCATGCAAACTTACAGGACTAAACATGTTTTCTCACACATATGTTGCTTGGTGCAATATGTGACTATTGCTATGCATTGAGCTTCTTTTACCTACTGGGAGACATTACTCAGTGGAAGAGCACATATGATATGATGAGGTATCTTGATACAAGTCTGTGAAAAAGGGGTGAGGTCTGGCATTGCTGTGTGAATATGGAATACGACTCATGCACCAACATCACAGCTTATAGGAAGGATTCGGGTCTGCTAATTGGTAATGCCATTAGGTAATACTAATGCATATTGCAGTTGTATATGCCTTTTGCCATTCCCTTCACATGCGGTCCCATGTTGCTATGTCACAAAGGATTGCGTACTCGTGTCTGTCTCCTTGTGCCCGAGTCTAACTGTGGTTCAAACATGGTGAACTTAGACCACATAAATGCTTGTAATTGTGTTAGCTAACCCTGTCTCCGCATATGGTCTTGTTATTACCACCGTACATCATAGTGAAATTCATACATCATCAACCCTAAACTCCCCATCTCCATCTGTGTATGTTTAATGTAGGATAACATCAGATTTTAACGACCTGTGAAGAGAGGTTGTGCCATTCTATATATCCACAGACGACAGGAGGATGGAGGAAGCAACATATATCATCTGGGAAAACTAACCAGTAGTCCCAAATCCAAAACCAACCTCTCTATAAGTGAAAATCTTCTAGAACCACATATGGGAATTTCCTAGAGACTTTCAGCTCAGCCCGCGAAACAGCCGGATCTAATCACGAGAGCAAAATAGTTCTGAAGACGACAATGATCATTAATCAAATTCTCTGAGAAAGAACAACAGTCTGGTTATTAACCCCATTCAAGACAACTTGGGAAATGACTGGTGCAATGGTTGTTTAGCTAGGACTTAGCTTGGTTAATCTCCACCTGGTACTCACACATGTTTAAGAATGTGCTTGAAGTGTAGGTTAGATGACTGACTGAGGGCTGCAGTATATTTGGATTTTGTTACTATACTGGTTTTCTTCAGCAGTACATGTTCTGCATGTACCGAGTATACAGCTCCCAATGTCAGGAGAAGTGTTATCCTCACTTTTGAAGTATCCCAGTATCAGCATTCACAGACAGTCTGGTCAACGGGGAGGACGTCTCCATATCATCCTGCCATTCTTGTCTTCAAGAGGAATAATCTGCCAGAGCGTATTTTTGGGAAAGCTGCTAACTGGAGCTAATCCAACATCCATGCTGCATGATAAAGGATTCAACGAACCCAGACAGTAGTTTCTTCCTGAGAATTGCCCATAGGATAGGATTTCCTAAATTCCCAGAGACAGGAGATTAGGATAGAGACAGATACCGAAACGAATGTGTAGTGGTGATTATAGAGGAGAGGCGAATGAAGAGTTATTATTGGTGGAGTATGGAGAGGTGGTGTATCATGTTATCTTCATGGCATTGTAAACATAAAATGTACATTGTATGTACTTGTGATGTTTTGACATGACAAATGGATAAACAATGCCAACACTAACACTCACCATCACCTCAATAAACATTATGATTGGACCAGGTTTAAAGTACATGTCCACAGTGAATTTCTGTACAGTTGCGTCAAGTGTTTCTCTGTGACTGTCTTAATGCTGTGGTTGGTTATACATATTGTGAAAAGTCTGTATAGAATGTTGTAAGTATCTCATGGTTCTATCTTTACCTTGTGGTGTAAACAATTCCTTGTGAATGTAGTTCCACTTTTGTCAAGAGAAACTGTCATGTAGATGTCCGGTCCACAGATGTAATGTACAGTTTATTGTTGAGTTTATTTGTCTGCGACCAAATGAAGGACTACTGAACTGATATAGTCATACGGACAAGATAAAGAAAGAAGAGATTTAGGTGACGGACATCAGAACAGCACACTGTCAACAGTATAATGAGTGAGATGGAGCCTCAGTTGTACAGGCGCTAATAGTTCAGATCTTTTCTGGCCGTAAGGAACCTTTTACTTCTTTGGTAAATTTCTGTAGTAGATGCATCGTAGTCCTCACAGTGGGGTTGGGTTGATTGCTGCTGAGCAAGAAAAATGTCGTCCAACAAGGCCCTATTGCGGGAGATGAAGTAGCTCATTATGAGTGACCTCTAGACAAACGGGCCAACGGCAAATCAGATCCGTTTACGTGTGTATTTAATTATTCAAGATATATCTCCAGAGAACACTACAACTAGGTCCTCTCTGGCAACTCAATCTACACATGTCACATGGATACATCTTGTGTTGTGTGTGAGCGTCCCTATGTGCCATGACACAAAGAAACCTGTCAAAAATCTTCGCACGCTGTTATCCTCTATCTCTCTTTCTGCAAATTTTTCCAGTTGTTGTGACATTTTCAGTTTTTATCTTCTCATAACGTGCTCACATAAATAAATAAATGATGAATGCTTCTTCTGAAGTTTGTGATAAATTGTCTTTTGCCCTGTGAGCTTCGGAGCAGAGTCAAGATATGTGGCAGGCGGAACAAAGAGAGTTAACTGAGTAGCGTAGGAGTGCACAAGTTGCTATATGACGTCACGGCGGACTACGTCACCATAAGCAGTCAAGTTTTGAAAACATCATGGAGACGGGCGGACTTGATCACAACATCAAAGTATCAACAACAATATCTAACTGAAAGACGTTATGGACATGATATATGATATTACCGCAACATCAGGAAACATGGGCTCAGTCTGGATTGCAAGAAACGATCGCGGATGAACGCATGGCGCAGAAGAAATGAAGAGAATAGTTTGCATCACAACTTGCCGATCGATCAACGGTTAGAGGTCATAGCGTCAGCACAGACATAGATCAACGTAACTCAGATGGCAGAATGAAGAACATAATGTAAGTATAGCGCGATGGACCACATGCAATTTACTTGTCATTTATTTAGGAAATAGGATGGAATCCCGAATCGGCAGCTGACATTGTATATTTATCTATAATTATTTGTTATATTTTGACCGGCCTTCCCATCAACATGGGAACGGTCATATATTAGCCTGTGCGACCGATTACCATTAATAAACTTTGATTTGACGTGGAATGCCATCGTTGCTGCCATCATTGTCGTTGACATTAATATTTGGTTCCCGTTGATCTGCTACATTGTTTGTTTAGACGGCGAGCGTAATTATATAAGACTCATTACAAGAGAGAGACATTTTAGCATCTTTGCGATATAGCTTCCCTCTAAATGTCCAAACTGCTAAATTTGGCTGTTCAAATTTTTTTTGCGCTCTCTCGCTTTTAACTCAAGGGTAACCCATACACACTATTTATAGTAGTGATAGACTGAATTTTGCTTGTGGATTAGCTTTCCTTATTAATAGTGTCCCTCGCCACCAGGCGAACCCACTCCGACTTCAGAGGTACTTTTGATTTACGTCACAAAGCCAAGGACGACAGGTCAACATTTTAGTTCGGCTGTACTGTGTAGGGGATGAACCGCTTACCTCGGCACCAACACAACGGATGTTTAAGAACACGCGTTCTTACCCATTCGGCCATGCGGACCTGCGGCTGTCTAAATAATTTTCAACATTCTTCTACAAAACCACATCTCTAAAGCCTATATGGATTTTTTTTCGGATTATGGCTCAAGAAACTGTATATCATTCTG
Organism: Cepaea nemoralis; assembly: GCA_014155875.1. NCBI lineage: Eukaryota > Metazoa > Mollusca > Gastropoda > Stylommatophora > Helicidae > Cepaea > Cepaea nemoralis. The sequence continues at coordinate 483,896 of JACEFZ010027820.1, read as the reverse complement.
GCCGTACCCCAGATTCCCCCCCCCCCCCCCCCCACACACACACACACACAAAGCCAGCACACTGAATTGCTCAGATGGGATCCCGACAATTTGAAGCATAACTGTCGATGCCTTGATTTCCGGACTTACACAACTATACTCTTATAACCTGGGCAGATTCCACGAAAATCACCCAGTAAAGTAATCGTGTAAACCAGTGAAACAGTACCAGTGGTAATATGTCCGTGTCACCGTTCCGCACGTCGTTGTCGCCTTCGCCAGTAGGGTATGTTTTTCAAATAAGGTACTCTGCTGACTTCTCACTGTAATACTGTCTGTAGTGTCGTTCGCCATTATCGTGTCAATACGTTGACCGAGGTAGTCATTTTAACTATCGAACAATCATTGTAGAAGTATTTGTTGTCGCTATATTTCACAGTCGCTGTCAAATGTTGTTCTAATTCTTTGTCCTGTCAGTTTCATGCTAATCACATCAGGAGGTTTCCAACGATGTGTAACGGTTTTTAAAAAGTTATTTGCATATTCTTTGCACGACTCCAGCAGTCAACTCCAGCACTTTTTTGTTTGTGTGTGGCTGTGTGTGATTCCTGGGCAAGTTTACGTTCAATAGTTTGCCATTGCTTTTTGAACGACCAGTAGTCATACCATTGATTGATTGATTAATTGATTGATTGATTTAGGAATCGACATCACAGCATTCGGGGCATTCCCATAAGTGCTCCGTCCCCATCCTCAGCAGCCAGCGAAGAGTTCCAACACTAATAGTACCAGTAGCAATCTGATTATAAGTCCGTCTCACCTTTCCTCTGAGCGTTGAGCGTCGGCCAGATCCCTTCGTCACTCCTCGCTGTCTCATTCTTGCCAGACCATGGTAATCCATTTGCTCCTCCGAGGTGTGCACGTGCTCCCACAAGGCCGCAACCACGTCTGCCTTGTCATGTATCAATACTCCACCAAGTTCTGCAGAGCCAGCCAATCTGTCCGCCTGTTCATTTCCCAGCACACCGGCATGCCCCGGAGAAAAGATCCAGGCGATGCTTGTCACCCGTGACCTCCGAAGCGAAGCAAGCCACTCCGCACGAAGTCTGCCCGTCCTCACCCTCGTCAGCATGCTTTCTGAGTCAGTTACAATCACGATGTGTGTGTGTGTGTGTCGTATTCTCCATCCAGCGGAGAGCCGCAGTGACTGCCTCCACTTCCATTCTTAAGCTGGATGTTGTGGTATCATATGCCAGGCTCTCCTGCCCCAAACATCGACCATTAGCTTTGGCTATGAACCCCCAGCCACTTCTCTCACCTCTTGACACCGAACCATAGTCATACCATTGTATGGAAACCATCGTAAGGCGGTCTGCTTCAAAATCGTTGGGTTTCGATTGCGGTACGCGGGATTACGAATTGTATTCGTAACCCCTTCGTCACAGAGCCAATTAAACGGTAGATGTTACTTAACACGATGGCTATGTTAGAGCACCTGTCCCACGAGAAGCATAAGACGGCGTCGACTTAGAATGTAATGACTGAAGTCATTAAAGCAAGCAGGCCTACATTATCCCGCGGCGTCCTACCGTGAAGTGGCCTACTTTACCCGTCTTGTGGTTGTTACTTAACACGATGGCTATTTTTAACTCATCCGTCCCGTGAGAAAAATAAGACGCCGCCAACTTAGAACTATAATATTATATCACTTTTATAGTTACTAAATCATCAAGCAGGCCTACACTATCCTGTGTTCAGCGGGTGTCCTGCCAAAAGTTACCTACTTTAGTCTTTACCCGTCTTGTTGTTTTATGTTAACTCTCTCTTGTCCTCTAAAGTTATTATCCGTCATTGCTATTAACTATTTAGCCGTCATGTCTATTGGAAACAACGTTTTCACATTGTGAGTTTCAATACTGAAGACACAAACAATAGTGGAGTGACGTCATCAATGTTCTTGTTGCTAATCTACCGTATGGAATTAAAGCGGCAGTGTACGCTGATGACCTGGTTTTGTGGAGCGCAAATGAACATGCATCAGTGACCACCATATTGCTACAGAGAGCTGTAGATACATTTGTTGCATGGGCGGATAGATGGTGTGTCAGCATAAACACTGACAAGTGCAGCACCACTCTATTTACCCTTTCTCCAAAACAAAAGGCAGGGATAATTCAGATAAATGGAACACCCCTAAGAGAAGATAAAGAACCAACATACCATGGTGTAACATTCGACGACAGGCTGACATGGAGAAAACACATCAAAAAAGCAGTAGCAAAAGCCAGAAGGAAAATAGCCATCCTGAGAAAGCTAAGTGGAACCACTTGGGGAGCCAGTGGGAAAATATTTAGCAAAGTTTATCAACAGAGCATACGACCACACTTGGAATACGGGTCGACTGCGTGGTGTTCAGCATCAAAAACCACATTAAAGGAGCTGGACAAGGTGCAAAATCAAGCTCTTAGAGTCATCACAGGAGGGATGAGATCAACCCCTATAGTAGCAATGGAGAAAATGGGGAGGACCCAAGCTCTAAGACTAAGATAACGCAGACATATAAAAACACTAATAAAAGCATAAAAGTTCCTCAGCTTGCCGTGTGTATGGGTTACCCTATGAAAAACCGATTTGAAAACTTAGCTATGGGGCGGCTGAAAAGAAGAAGTTTTATCCACCAGGCCAAACAACTCTGCAGAGAAACCATCGATCTTCCCACAGTTGGTATCCCCCTGACAACTATTCCAGAGCGAACCCCGTGGAAAGATGAACATAGACTAACTACAAATCCAGACAAAAGTGAGAGGAATATTTGACAAGGAAGAACAGAACAGTGTACAGCGCAGAACAGCCACTCTCAGCTTCCTTGATGACGAATACCCACAGGATCTCTGGATCCGAGTCTACACAGAATGGTCAGCACAAAATGCTGTTCGGAATGGAGGAACGGGAGTGTACATAGAATACCCAAATAATACTAGAGACACGGCCAGAATTCCAACAGGAAAGTACTGCCATAACTATGATGCTGAAATTGAGGCAATCAAGATAGCAACAGAGAAATTACAAAATACCATCCATGGTACACAGCCCATGGTGATATTGACAGATGCAAAATCCGTAATAGAGGCGCTCCTGTCTGGGAAATTGCCAGTTCTAAGGACACCACTTTCTGAACTTAGCAGTCAGCGTAAGGTCATCATACAGAGGATACCATCCAACTGTGGAGTCCCCGGAAACGACAGAGCTGATCGATTGGCTAAGGAGAAAGTGAAAGTGTAAACAATATAAAATGACACAAAGTAGTGCAGTTTTACATAACAGAGTTAAGACACATACAGAATGTTGCGGCGATTAGCCTTCATCAGCAAACAAACACATTCACAAACACAACATACAGTCAAGGAGATCTCCTGTGACTACATCAGAAGGTGACGACAGGGCGAGAAGAACAAAAGCATGGAAAAATGGAAGCAATGAAGAGAAAATAAGAATTGAAAAAAATGTTAATTGAAAAGAATGTTAGTTGAAGAAAATGTTGAAGTGAAAAAAATGTTAATAGAGAAAACGTTCATACTCACCTCACCGTTCGGATCTGTAAGTGACTAAGAAAATCTCCGATGCGCCTCAGAACATGACACAATAGATTACGCAACCACATGTATACAAAATTCAAGATTGGTGACTCAGCCATGTGCACACGTGGTTTGGCGTCGCAGACAGCAGAGCACATACTCCAGGATTGCCCAAACTACAACATATTCAGGCGAACCTTCTGGCCTAGAGAGACAACGGTGGAAGATAAACTCTATGGACCGCTGAGTGAACTAGAAAAGACTGTTAGATTCATACAAGAGACAACATTGCAGTTATAAACATATTTCAGGCGAACGAAAGCAGAAGGAGAAGTGACGTCTGCGGTACGCACCTGGCCTGATGCAGCGAAGTATGTCAGACAATAGATTGTGCCACCTATTGTTTGTGCCTTCATTATTCAGATATCATGCCTATCTCTTCCATGCCTATGAGATGTACTGTGATACCTGAGAAAATCATTATTTTAACTAATTAAGTGCCATGGACCCATCCCCGTGGCGAAAGCGTTACGGGCGCGGTTCATGAGCCTGCTTAGCTAAGTTCGAAACACAGCTGCGACCGATTTGGCAGCAGACCGCGTTGTGCTGGTGTAACACGCGCAGGTTTATGCAAATTGGGAGGTTAATTACACATTTTCAACAAACGGGGATAGTCCCAGACTAGATGGGGGTTTGTCACGGACTCAGGATATAAATCGTCATGCTATCGTAAAATGCTGGCGTTGACAGCGATGTCCGGTAAAGGATATGAAAAATAAAATTGAATTCATAGAAAGACGACAAACAAAGTGGTTCGGATATCTTGTGAGAAAAGCGCAGTCAGCTTCCCTTTCGTGTCTACAGTGTAAAAACCTAGACTATAAGACCAGAGGAAGACAGAATCAAGTGTATAACATATTCTACGCACACTCAACGATCTAGTTCAAGCAACACATTGTCTTGGCTCAAGGTTTAAAAAAAAAATAAAACAACACCGTCCTGCCATTAACGACAAATGTAGATGCCATGTAGCGTCGGAAGCATAGGACATTGATTTAGAATAAGATACGGAAATTGTGGCAAACAGAACAAGAAGAGTTAACCAAGAAGCGACATAATACGCAAGTTGCTAGATGGAGTCACAGCGTACTACGTCACTAAAGTTAGTTAGGTTTTGGGATGATCATAGAGGTGGTCGCATAAATAACAACACTGAATTATGAACGCAAATATTCAGCAGAAGGACATAGAGAAGATGCCATCTAGTACTCCAGGAAGATAAAGAAACAAGGGCACAATCTGCATTACGGAGAACGATCGGAAGATGAATGTTTAACGCAGAGAAAGTGAGGAAAGTATACCGCATCTGGACTTTCCGGTCGTTTGGCAAACAGAGGTCATGGTGTCAACACACACATAGCTCGACGTAAGTGTTACAGTGTTAGTATTAGAATCAGGGACGTAATGTAGTTTACACGACGATGGAACGTATGAAATTTACTCGTCATTGATCAAAGTAAAAGGATGGAATCGGACTCTACAATTAACATTGAATATTTACCAATGATTATTTATTGTCTTTCACCGGCCCTCCTATCAACATGGGAACGGTGACGTTGTTATACTGTACGGACGATAGCCACCAATAAAGTTATATTTGACGAGGAACGCCAGCGTTGCTGAACTCATTTCGTTGACATTGATTTTTGGCTCCTGTTGATCTGCGATGTTGTTTGTCTGGACGACGAGCGTAATAATAATATAAGAGAGAAACACCATAGCAGTAAACCACAAGCCATCGTCCATACAGGGATAGACAATGTCTAGACAAATAAACTTGTAACATAAAACTTCCTGTTAACTTCTTGAAGGAATCCTCCTTGAGTCCCTGTGTTCCAATGTATTATAACAGTAATCCATTTAGTCCTGGTTCTTTTATGCCTTAAATCCAATAGCTTCTTCAATCAATCAATCAATCAATCAATCGATCGATCAATCAATCATGTGCCATGCCGGAAAGCGTGGGCGGTCATGACTCGCTATTTCACTCGATCACCAGAGTCGTGGATCAGCTCAGTATTCCTGTCTTGTCCATGCCATGTGGCCAAGCCATCCAGGTATTTTACTCTCGGTCTTCCTCTTGGTCTGTTCCCTTCGATCTTGCCAGTTGTCACCAAGTTCTCCAATCCATTTCTTCTCATAACATGTCCTAAAAATTTTGACTGTCTACGTCTAATTTCTCTAATCAATTTACGATTTTCATTTGTCTCCTGCAGTACTTGGTCATTGGTTTTTCTATCTGTCCATGTTATTCTTTGCATTTTCCTCAGAAACCACATGTCTGCAGCCATCAGATGTTTTTCAGCTTGACGCTCATTGTTCAAGTTTCACATCGATACAAAAGAACAGGCTCTATGTATCCCCTCAACACTCTTTTTCTCGTTTCAATTGACATCTTTTTATTGGTCAGAATGTTTTTCATCTTGTTAAAGGCTAATTTCGCCATGGCGATTCTTGTTCTAATCGAGTAATCTCTTCAAGGCATCTCCCATCAGATGTTATGACTGTTCCGAGATAATTGTACCGGGGGGGGGGGGGGATGGCTGCGTGGTCTCGAGGTATGGTGACTGCCTCGAGTACTGGAGGTCCCGGGTTCAAGCCCCGGTGACGACCGGGACTTTTTCACGTAGACCTCTAGTAATAAAATTTCCCCTGGTCTCTGGGTAGTAAGATCGGATGCCCGTGCGTATTGTTGCACACGTAAAAAATCCCTTAGCAGTTGGAAATCGAAAAGAGTAGCCTAACGGAGCTGCCCGGGCAAAATTTCGAGTTAAAAATCTACCCAAAGTATTTTCAGGATCCTCGCCGGTGCAACGGAGTTCGTGCACTGAGCTGAGTTTCTCCAGACTCAGATTTGAGTTAGGAGGGAAACGGAGCACTTATGGGTTGCACCCGTGTGCCGTGATGTTGATCCATCGACTAAACTAAACTAAACTAACTGTACCGATTCACTTGTTGAAGAATAGTCCCATTTACCTGTAGGCCTATATTATTAGTATTACATTGTGGTATCTCGTTCTTCCTAGTCTATCGCAGACACATAAAACTTCACTGCTCTCCATTGTTTCTTTAACTCCTAGCCTGAACAGTTATTTCTTTTGAGCTAGGTCGCTGTTGATTTTTTAGTAACAATTGTTTGGGACATATTATTATAAAGAGTTAATCTTCAAATGCCTAAGAAGAGCCTCATCGCACCGGTTACAGAATGACCTTTGGCCAAAGGGAGACAAATTCATGCTGTAAACAACCTGGTCGCCGACGCGATCTTTGGACTGTAAAATTATGATCTATCAAGGACAGCGGTTGGTCCACACGGGACGACAGATAATCACAGCTTCTCGGCTAAGGTGAATTGACATGTCTTAAGTTTAGGTGAAGTCAACGGATTAAAGATAATCATGGACTCCGTCATGGAGTAAGCTAGTATTATTAATAATATTATTAATATTATTACTAAGTTAATTTAGCATTGCTACGTTTTTTAAAAGCAGTAATCAGTATTTTAGCTAGAATTAAAAAAAAATTATTACTGAGCCCCGGTAACTAAGACGAGGTTACACAGAGTAGAGTACTAATAGCAATTTTGGTCAATATTTAAAAATTGGGGTTTTACTTATGAAATCATACCAGTTAGATAGAGCTTGACAAGACAAATCCAACGGTATCTCAACTAAGATTGTTCGTTAATTCTAAGCGGAGTTATGAATTTTTTGGTGACGTAATTTAATACCAGGAAGTGCAATGATGACCTAAGAGATAAGAAAGATTTTATTGCAGCCCTAAAATTGGAAGCTGAGAAATTCTGCCTTCTATTACTGTGGCTTGTTTATTTTCAAAAGGACAACGTAGTGCCATATATCATTGCGTCCGGGGCTGCGAGGCCTAACTTGGCGTATTATTTATTTTTCGATAGGATATGCCTTGACCTAATTAACAATTTAAAATGGCCGCCAATTGTTTATTATTTGCCTTCTATTACTGTGGCTTATTTATTTTTAAACTGACAACGTAGTGCCATATATCATTGCGTCCGGGGCGGCGAGGCCTAACTTGACGTAATATTTATTTATTTTTATTATAATGTAAAACTAAAAATGAAATATACAAAAACGAAAGTTAAAATAGGTGAGGATGTATAAAAATGAAACATAACTTGTTTCACAGTATTTTATTTAAATTCAATTATTTAATTTTGTGTACAACTATGCTGCTAAAGACACCCCCCCCCCCCCCCCAATCCCCTGTTACAGGTGTATAATATAATTTAGTATTAGGATCCAGAAACCAAAGACCGAGATCTGTGGAGAGCCATGAACGCCTACACCAGCCGGCACTTGATGATGATGATTATTAGTATTTGCATCTTCTTCTTCTTCAGCTTTCCGAGCCATTGAGGTTCTTTGCTGCAAATACAATCCGTCTCCATTCGTCTCTCTGGTGGACCTTCTCTTGCCAGTCGTTGATTCCAAGTGCTTGTAGGTCTGTACATGTATTATCTCTCCACCGTCTTCTTGGTCTACCTCGGGGTCTACGGTCATTTATTTCCTGAGTGTAAGCGAGTTTTGTTTCCCTATTATCTTCCATTCTTTCTATATGCCCCAGCCATTGTAGTCTAGTATTTGCATATACAGAGAATATTTTAAAATGGGGTTTCTACTTATGATTTGGTAACAGGAAAGTAAAGGTCACATTCCTCTTTCGATAGAATGTCGAGAGGAATGAGAGGATCAACTTCATTGCACCAGGTTTACCCCATATGGCTTGGTCTCTTTCCGCATGATGGCCTGCCGAAAGCATCGTACAAAGCACAAGAGTATCAGAGTCTCTGACAAAGATGCACTTGACTTTTAAGACTTTTTGATATGATGTGCTGTGACCTAATTACTTGTTAAAAATAGCTGCACATTTATTATATTAATTAAATGCATTTGAAATGCTAGTCGTTAGTGAAAGAACAATTCATGAAAATGTATCATATTGTCTTAATGTACTAACTGTAGGTAGCCCTATCACGATTTTAAATTTGAGAATTTACTAATGAGATGGCCACAGAAGATAGGCCTTGAAATTAAAAATCTAATGGTACCTCAATGATGCCTGTATATCACTTCTAAGTGAAGATATTCACATTTTTGTGAAGGTGAGACGAGTTGCGATTTTTCATGCTATTCACCCGTAAGTGTAGCTCTCCAGTGTGTCCCATTACCTCCGATTACCTCCTCCAGCAGGTGTGTGCGTGTGAAATTGTCTCAAACAGTCATATGAAAACTGACTTCAAAAATATGTTCCCTCATGTTAAATGATTACAAAATAGTACAAGTATACAAATAAATTATTAATAATCTTTAAACTTGTGTTCTCTTTAACTTTAGTAGGTCAAATCGCACGTTTTGTGTGTTGAAAAGTGTAGCGCAATCGATATGCGCGGCCGTCATGACCCATTCACAAAGAAATATCTTCGCAGAAAATCTGTTTTTCAACCACAATTTGAGCAAGTTTAGCGATGAAACTATGCTGATTCAGGAGCAATATTTTATATGGCAATTAAAATTCACATTAAACAAAGACATCTATTGGATTCATCGATTCTGATCGCGACCATTCGGCTGCCTCTGTGGGATGCGCTCCCTGGCAGTCGGCAGCTTGCACAGATCCATAGAGCACACTGTATTCACAAACTTCCAGTTTCTTAGTGCTATATAATATTTTAGTTCGAAATGTTTAATAGTTTCTATTATATCACCTAATAATTTTGTGAAAAATTAAAAAAGAAAAAATAATGCCCAGACTGGAACAGAACCCCGGCCTCCCGCTTGACACAGACAGGCTTATGACAACGCTAGCGAGAACACAATCCTTTCTCTCCAAAAATATTTATATAGTCAAGCCGCCGTTTTGGGTTACATGATCGTAATATTTTCGCCTGTTTTTTAACCACAATTAAAGCAAGTTTAGCGATGAAACTTTCCAACTTCTGTAAAATTGAATACAGAATTCGAAGATCCATCTACAATTGATGGTTTTCTATTGAAAGCGCCAGAAAAAAATTATTTACGGTTCAGTGTGCCGTTTTCATTTTTCTCCGCGCGCGAGGTTGGTCTCAACCAACACGGGTCATAGACGAATTATGAAAACCTCTTCAAAAATATGTTCCGTCATGTTCATTGATTAAAAGATAGTACAAGTATACAAATAAATTATTAATAATCTTTAAACTTTTGTTCTCTTTAACTTTTGTAGGTTAAATTGCACGTTTTGTGTGTTGAAAAGTGAAAGTTTACATGCCATTTCGATCGATTTGCGCATGCGCAGTCGCCATGGCTCATGCCATGCGTTCTCCATTCACAAAGACACGCTTCGCAGAAAATGTTGTTTTTCATCCACATCGGAAGCAATTAGCGCGATGAAACTTTCCAAATATATTTTTTAAATTGTATGCAGAATTAAAAAATACATATATAATTGAAGACGTTCTATCTACAGCGTTAAAAAAAATTAATTACAGTTCAGCGTGTCATTTCCATTTTTCTCTGCATGCGCGGTTGGTCTCAACCAACACGTGTCATAAGCGGATTATGAAAACTGACTTCAAAAATATGTTCTGTCACATTAAATGATTAAAAAATAGCACAAGTATACAAATAAATTATTATTAATCTTTAAACTTGTGTTCTCTTTAACTTTAGTAGTTCAAATTGCACGTATTGTGTGTTTTGAGTGTTAAAAAGTGCAAGTGTACATGCCAGTCAGAACGGTATGTCCATGCGCAGCCGCCATGGCCCATTGCCATGCGTTTCCCCATTCATGAAAAGCACATCTTCAAGGAAAATGTTGATTTCATCGACAAGTTAAGCTTGTCTAGCGATGAAACTTTCCAAATATATGTAAATTTGCATGCAGAACATGAAAATTCATCTAAAAGTTATTCCTATCTATTACCAGCGCCAGAATAGTGTTACAAAGTGTACAGGCTGGTCCGATCAATAATGCACAAAGAACGAAAACATGCCTGTGCATAAAATGTTGATTTCATTGACATGTTAAGCTTGTCTGGCGATGAAACTTTCCAAATATATGTAAATTTGCATGCAGAACTTGAAAATTCATCTAATAGTTATGCCTGTCTATTACCAGAGCCTTTAAAAAATTAATTACGGTAAGTCATCATCATCAAGTGCCGTGTCAGCTGGCGTAGGCGTTCATGGCTCTCCACAGATCTCGGTCTTTGGTTTTCTGGATCAACTCTGCTGCTGATATTCCTCCATGCCACCGTTTCAATCCATCCAGCATCATTTCTCTTGGTCTGCCTCTGCCTCTCTTCCCCTCGATCTTTCCAGTTGTTACGATGTTCTCCAATGCCTCTCTTCTCATCACGTGACCGAAGAAAGATGTTTGTCTCTGTCTTATTGTTGTATATAATGTTCTAGTTTCATTAGCCTGTTTCAGGCAGTCATCGTTAGTTACTCTGGCAGTCCAAGGAATTCGCAACATTCGTCTCAGGAACCACATCTCTGTTGCTTCTAATTTCTTCTTACTTTGTTCATTTACATTCCAAGATTCACTGCCATACAGCAAAACTGGTTCTACATAGCATTTCAGCACTCTCTTTCTTACATTCAGTGATAGTGACTTATTGCACAAGATACTCTTCATTTTCTGAAATGTGGCTTTTGCCTGCCCTATTCTGCTCCTAATCTCTGTTGTACATCTTCCATCTGATGTTATAAATGCCCCTAGGTATCTAAAATTATCCACTTGGTTAAGGATTTTTCCTTCTATTTCTATGTCACATTTTGGTGTCACCATTTTCTTTGATATTACCATTGTTACTGTTTTCTTGATATTCAAGGAGAGTCCTTTCCTTGCACTCTCTGTTACTACAACGTCTAATAATTGCTGTAGGTCTGTTGAATTATCCGCCACCAATACTGTGTCATCTGCATAGCGTATATTATTTATATTATAACCTCCAACTAGTATTCCTGGCATCTCTTTGATCTCTCTCATTATTACTTCGCTATATAGGGAGAAAAGATCTGGTGACAAGACACACCCCTGTCGTACTCCTAGCTTTATCTGTTCGTAACTACCGTCTTTATTTCCCATTTTAATTGCTGCTACTTGGTTCCAGTAAACATTCTTTATTATTCTTAAGTCTTTTCCATCAATGTTGATATCTTCCAACATTTTAATCAGTTCATCATGTTTTACTTTATCAAATGCCTTAGTATAATCTATGAAGCACAAATATATGTCTCTCTGTTTCTCTATTGACTTTTCTATTAGTGTCCGTAATGTATAAATTGCATTGTTTGTGCCCTTCCACAAATCCATACTGTTCTTCACTAATTTCCATTTTTAATTTCTCTTTGTTTCTTCTCATTATGATTCTGAGTAGAAGCTTAGTGATATGGTTTATGAGGTTAATTGTACGAAAATCTTCACAATCAATTGCTCCTGGTCTTTTTGGTATAGCTATAAATACAGATTTCAGCATATCACTGGGTAAATATCCACTACTGTAAATATCATTCAACATTTTGGTTAATATATCTACTCCAAATTCTCCCAACACTTCTAATTCTTCTATTGTGATTTCATCTGGCCCAGCTGTTTTTCCTTTCTTCATACGTTTCATAGCGTCAGCGACTTCTTCTTTCAGAATAGGTGGACCTTCTAATTCACTATCTTCTGTTAATTCTTCCCTTTCTCCTTCATATAATTCTCTTATATACTCATTCCACCTCTTCATTATAGCACCTTCCTCTAATAATATCTTTCCTGTTTTTGATTTCAAACACTCTGCATTTATTCTTATTTTTCTTCCTGTAAGCTCACTGATTTGTCTGTACATATTTTTTGTACGGTAAGTATGAAATATAATGTTATTTATATAAAAGGTCACGATGATTTCAACCAATCGCTGTGCACGGAATATTAAGCATACCTTTCTTGGAAAACCCTTGATGACGTGTGTTATTGTCACATGAGATTTGAATGAATGAATGACGTCGAAAGAATGCATGGTCTGAACTAGCGCGAACTGGGAGACACGGTGAATCATGGCTATATGATTCCGTGTATGATTTCTGTTTTCATTTCTGGTCGCGGCACGATGGAACTTGCTACTAACTGCATTGCGACAGCTTTCTTTTGTTGATTAAATATCATGCATTAATGTAAGTAAGTAAGGTTGTAACTGCTGCATAAATTAAGCAGCAGTTAATTAATTATTAAGACATTAAATAATAAAAAAATAAAAATATTAAATAAATATTCACTAAAATTGATTTCTACTTCTGCTCTATAATTATTACACTGTTCTGTATCTAATAGTGAGTAATTAATAATTAAATACTAACGTACTTAAAACATATAACTTATTTTACAGTACTGTATTTAAATTTAAATAATTATGTACTGCTGCGCAGCTTAGCAAAAAAGTACTCCTTACTTACACTTCTTACAAGTTTACAGACGGGTCTGAAAACTGGCTTTCAAAATTATTTTCAGTCATGTCAAATGCTGAAATATATATGCAAGTACACAGATACATTACTGCTATAAATGACACTTGTATTCTGTTTAATTTTAATAGTTAAATTACCAGTTCTAACTATAAATAAATACAGGTCCGCTATAGTTTATTGTATGGGCACATAAATCTATCTGTTTGTCTGTCTGCTTGTTTGTCTGTATGTCTGTCTGCCTGTCTGTCTGTCTGACCCGGCCTGGCTTCGCCCAGCTCCTGGTGGGGAGCATCTCATTTAATTCATATAAGTAGTCATATAAGCTCCCGTTCCCGTTCCCGACTATCTATCTATCTATCTATCTGTCTGTCTGTCTGTCTGTCTGTCTGACCCGGCCCGGCTTCGCCCAGCCCCTGATGGGGAGCATCTCATTTAATTCATATAAGTATTCATATAAGTTCCCGTTCCCGACTCTGTCTGTCTGTCTGTCTTGTCTATCTGCCTGCCTGCCTGCCTGCCTGCCCGTCCGTCTCTCCCTCCATCTATCCCACCCTCTCTATCGGGTCAGATCTATCTATCTATCTATCTATCTATCTATCTATAGCCAGGGGACTTAACCTAAGATATAGCAATGCTACTAAAAGTTATGTCCCTTTATATATTTTTTCTTATGTTAAGTCATGTAATTTAATTATTAAATTTTAGTAAGTAAATAGCTGATTCTACACTAAAAAACTATGACAGTTGGTTGCGCGGAAATGAAAAGAAGACGTGTAGAAAATTTCATCTCAATCGGATGGACCGTTATCGAACGCATCTAATACATCCCCACCCACCCACCCACCCACATACATACATTGTTTTATAGATATAGATGTTGAATAAAGTTGTCTTTCACATGGTTGTAACTTTTTTTTAAAAACTGATTGTCATTTATACAGGGTGTTTGTAAAGTCTCACTATACTTTGTATGTAGAACAAATTTGAAAAATGAAGTACATGATGTCATTAAAAAATGTGCTTCACAGTCCAACATGAAGTAATATGCAGCAAATGGCTGTCATCTGCTGGAGTAATTCTTTGCACTCCAAACAGAATGGTGTTATCAATGGAAGAAAGACTTATTTCATAATTGCTCAACATACAAAGTGTAGTGAGACTTTACAAACACCCGTCAGTTAAGTATTCATTTTGTATACAATATTACGTAGACTTCATTTTAACATATTTTATAGTATTTAGAATGTATACACACTGCGGTCTGTCTATTATATAGTTATGACTGTTTGTACTAAAATATCGTGTAGTCAAGCATGTGTATATAATTTCCCACAGACATTGTATTTGATGTATGTTATATTAATCTATAATGTATGCTTAAAGAAGTTGTATCAATCAAACAGTTGTGAGTGTTCCTGCTGATCAGCATCTTCCAAGAACTGTGCAAACATTTTATCTTTGACTGATAACCTTAAACATTTCATGTTGCACATCGCACATGTATCTCTTATATAGGGGTTTTAGTTTGACTTTTATAACCTTTACCTTCATCTCTCTGGGTTTCTACTGACAAGGGCATATATGTTTTTTACAAGTCTAAGGTATTTCCCATCAATTTGTAGATCTGCAAGCATCTTCATGTTGACATGTCTCACTTTATCAAAAGCCTTTGTGTAGTCAATGAAGCAAAGATGTAGGTCTTTTTTTACTTCTAAAGAACGTTCAATTAATATCCTCAGCGTATACATAGCATTTACTGTACCCTTGCCTTCTACGAGATATAACTCATATCTGATTAAAATAAGTATACATTTTATGTCTTTTAAATGAATTCATTATTAACTAAAATCATTATTCACTATTACCAGCCCAACAATCTTCAGAGTCATTATACTATTTTCACCCGGGAAGGTTAACCCGGTCAACAAATGCCCACAGAAGTCAGATGTGTCGGCCTAACGGTGCAAGAACGCAGCTTTGCTGTAAACAGGCACAACGTAATCACATCCGGAAAAAAAAAAAAACTCCGGATGAACGCAGAAGAAGAAGATACTATTTTCAGAGAAAAGAAAATTGGCATTTGGTTGCAGTTTGCAGCTTCTTCTTTAAAATCCAGTTTGAATGTTCTACAAATCCTAGAGAAATGAAGGATTCATCACTTAAACTTTAGTAAAAAAATTTTTTTGGTTCACATATCCTTTACAGGACATCACTGTCAACATCAGCATCTTTCAGCTTAATGTTGATTTCTTGGCAAGATAATGGTTAGTAAATTGTTAAGTGTTAAAAGCTGAAGTCAGCACATGAACTTATCCACATCAAACTGCGACTTCAAATAGCGAATGAAATGTTCTCAGAGTTAATTAATTCAAGTAAAATTAGTTTATTTGGCATGTTCTGTTATAAAAAAGGCCATGACCTTAGTAAGCAGAGAATACATGTGTTTAAATGGAAAGAAAATATATGAGTAAAGTGTGTTCAAACAGGCTAAATTTAAACCCATTCAAACAAGTTAAAAATATAAACTACCAATATATATCCTTGTGGCATAAATACAATTATTCCCAGCTCTATAATACAGGTTTGGTCTAGTTATGAGCAAAGAAACTAGATACAGACAAAACTAGTAGTAGTCAACATAAATCATCGAGGACTTAAAGATGACACTTGTTGGGGACTGTTTCTGTCCTTCAGCATGCCATCCTATTCACGACTCATGATGGAATAGACATATAGCAAACTTTTATCAATGAAGAAGAAACAGAACTACTGTAGCAGTTGATGGTCTTAATGCCTGAGATGTATGAATAGCCACTACGATACAGATTGCCGAATTTTAACGGAAATATATTTGCGGTTTTGTTCGGCGGCTATTTTTGTGTGTCTCCGATTTAAGGAGGTTTAGAGTACTCATGATGTTAAATTACCCGATTATTTCAAGATCATTTTAAAAAAGGGACCAATTACTGTATATAGTTTATCCCTCCTCGGTTTACGTGTGTACATCTCGTGTTTCTGAAATTTGCTTCCTACACAGAGATACAGAATGACTTTTTCAGACATAAGTAGACCTGCAATTTACGTTTTATGTAGATGTCTTTGTTTGTTCTAGCATGCATTATTAGATGTAGCTTCCATTTTTACGTAAATTGTGTCATTTTCGACTATTAAAGTCGGGAGGGTAATCCCAAACTAAAATGATGAAGATTGCATGCTCTGATGTGATATATCAATGGCCGGAAATAGCCGTTTCCTTGTCAGCGATAGCTATTTAATATTGTTATGGAATATTCACAGCGATTTGCATGCCAATGAATGCATGCTTGCATTCAACATCAATTTTAGTATTTATGTGTAAATCTTCATCACTCTACATGGTCGGGATCATTGATAATTTTTCATCTTTCCAACGCAACTTCTTTTCTTTTGTCAAAATGCATCTACGCTGGCAGCCTCGCGTTGACAAGACTGCGCGTGCAGTCCGCGCGCTGTCTGACATCATCAGAGCATGACGTGGAGATGTATATATCTCTCTGTGTGAGTGTATATATATATAAACTGGCAGAGTTATTTGTCCTTGAGTTAGACGGGCCGCTGTGTTAATCTCCCTTGGCATGAGTGCAACCAACAGTTGTGTAAGTGTGTAGGTCACAAAAAGTGAAAAGGTCAAAATCGTTTTTTCTATATGTTCCTATTAAATGATAAACTGACACATAAGCATTAATATCTTGGCTTAAAATTGACCAAAAGACTTGAATAAGGTACTGTTGGATTTATTTTTTCAAGAGTTATCCAACTATGCAGGTTATATAATTAAAAACCGTGTATGAACATGAATGAATTGTTAAGATTTTAAGTAAATTATTACATACATTTTCTTTATTAAAAAAACAAACTGAAAAAGAAATTAAATGTATCAGTAGTTTACAAGCTGATTCTGTTTCTAGCTCTGTGAAAGTAGTAAGTTTATAAAGCTGATTTATTTCTAGCTCAGTGAAAATAATACATTTATAAGACTTCTTCTGTTTCTAGCTCTGTGAAAGTAGTAAGTAAGTTTATAAAGCTGATTTATTTCTAGCTCAGTGAAAATAATACATTTATAAGACTTCTTCTGTTTCTAGCTCTGTGAAAGTAGTAAGTTTATAAGGCTGATTCGGTTTCTAGCTCTGTGAAAGTAGTAAATTATAAGGCTGCTTCTGTTTCTAGCTCTGAGATAGTAGTAAATTTATAAGGCTGATTCTATTTCTAGCTATGTGAAAGTAGTAAATTTATAAGGCTGATTTCTGTTTCTAGCTCTGTGAAAGCAGTAAATTTATAAGGCTGATTCTGTTTCTAGCTCTGTAAAAGCAATAAATTTATAAGGCTGATTCTGTTTTATCTCTGTGAAAGCAGTAACTTTATAAGGCTGATTCTGTTTTATCTCTGTGAAAGCAGTAAATTTATAAGGCTGATTCTGTTTTATCTCTGTGAAAGCAGTAAATTTATAAGGCTGATTCTGTTTTATCTCTGTGAAAGCAGTAAATTTATAAGGCTGATTCTGTTTTATCTCTGTGAAAGCAGTAAATTTATAAGGCTGATTCTGTTTCTAGCTCTGTGAAAACCATGGGCACTTGGTCTGTGGTAGGAGCAGTGGGTGCTGCAACTGTGGCTGGTCTAGCGGTCCTGTGTAATCTGCCTACTAATCCATTTGTCAAGTCACCTGAAAAGGCAACCTTGGATTACCTGTCTGGTGCAAGACTTCGAACGTTTGATAGTGAACCAAGAGAGTTCCAGGTATGGGTATAGTTGCATACATAACTTCCATTGTTTAAAACTGTGTGAAGTTTATTAGTTTATCCACATTTAAAACTTGGCTTTAAAATGTCTTAATTTTGTATATGCCTTTTACATTAGTGAAGAGCAGTAGCAGGATGTCTTTTTTCCCCCAGCACTTAAATCTGTTCTTTAGTTGCAAATAAAATACCAATAAATTTATGCAGAGAAAGATGACTGCATATTGTTCCACCTATATGCCAGTTATGATATCACAAATTTCAGTAGTTAGTTGCAAACTTCAGAATTTTAGGATTTTCTTCATCGTTTCTTTTTTTCTGTCCTTTTCCTTCTTCAGGTGCCAGGTCTAGAGCAAATGTTGGCCATTATGACTCTCCAATCCTCTCTGTTACCTGATATTATAGTGGAATTGGTGTTCCTTATTATTTTTTCGCAGCTGATTAAGCTTCCCACATACATTTGTCTGTCTCTCTTGCCCAGTAAAATACTGAGGCTAATTCTTCTACTCCATCTCTTCTGTGGATACGCTCCATACATTTCATTTCTTTTATTCTTATAGTTTTGATGAATGATCAAGTGATGCCTGCAGTTGTTAATACCTCAAAGTTTTTTTGGTTTTTTTTTGGTTCTCTTTCCAAGATATTCTCAATATTTTTCTAAAATAAATCGCATCTTTATTTCCGCCAGCTCCCCACACTTTCATTATTCATTGTTCAGCAGTCACATTCAAACAGAAGTACAAGTCACACAAACTCTGTAATCGTGCTTTTGTGCTTTTATTTTAATGATATAATCTGTTCATTTAACATAAGTCTATGAATCCTGGACAATTAATAAACAGGCGAAAAATTCTATAGAAGCCTTGGAGATGTAATTTTATAGAAGAATGCTGCAAATTAATTGGACAGTATAAATAAGCAATCTGGACATTTTGAGGGAAGCAAAGTCGCAAAGACAGTTTATCACAAACATCAGAAAGAAGCAGTCATTTCTTTTTGGCCACGTTATGAGAACACAAAAACTGGGACATGTTGTGTCAATCGGAAAGATTTGTGGAAAGAGAGATTGAGGAAGATAGTTAGAAGATAAGTCTCGTTTGATGCAAGTGGAAGATTTACAGTTGATTATGAAATGTCTGCAGAATTTGAGAACATCATCTGCCTTAACAAGCACTTAAGATCAACAATAAAGGATCCACATCTCCAAAGCTACCAAGAATTTGCTGGAACAACACAGACAGTCCTTGTAAACGATATTAAGAGAAAGCTGTTTTTGACTAGAACATTTTCTATACGGCATCTACACCTTGGGGTAGAAGAGGAGCTCATACATTTCTAAAGAGTATATATGTTTGCCTCTGAATTCTAATGGATGTAAGAACAGTCCATGTCTGGTGCAAGATTCTTCTCTCTCTTGGAGTTTTCTTATACGTCTGCAGCTTATGGGTTAACTATTTCCAAGTTTTTGTTTTCAAAATGTTGTTGTCATTGAAAAAAGCATCCTGTAGCAGAAACTTGCTGTTATGTGAAGCTTTAGGACAATCACATAATTTGGCCTGAGTGCACAGAGGCATAGATGGCCAAGCTTTCCCTCCCATAGTGAATGTTGAGAGCTGGTATCAAACCCCTGCCTGACTGTGTTCATGCCATTGTCAGCATAATGTACTAATGTTATACATTGTTATAACTGAAATATTTAAAAGGAATAACCTGTACAATTATCATCATCAGATTAGTCAGTTCTTAAAGTGGTGATGATGTCTTCTGATCATGTCATGCTACTGTTCCTTGAGTCTTAGCAATGCACCTTAGCTCTGCATAAGTTTGAATTTGAAATAATTTTCTTACATGCTTGTGTGATGTAGTTGTTTCTTGGGCATTCTCTTTTTATCCTCCACTATATGTTGCCTTCCAGTATTTGCAAAAGTAGAACTCCAAGTCTCATATTGCGACAATATGACCAAGCTATGACAGTCTATTTTTTGGTATAATTTTATATGGTTTTAAAGTTTCCTCTACATTTTAAAGACTTTATTTATGTGATCTTTTTTTTTTTCTGCCCAGCTTACTTCACATTTTGCTTTCTGTGATATCACCATACCTCAAGCGCATGCAAGTTCTTTTAATCCTTTTTGGTTAGAGCCCGTGTTTCAGAGCTGGACAGTTCCACAGGCTAGATACATGTAATGTGAATTACCAGATTAAGAGAAGTTTAGAAGCAACCAAGATGTGATTCCTGAAACGAATGTTAATGTTGGTTGGTTGGTTGGTTAGTTGGTTAGTTAGTTATCGGGTATTAGAGGGTCAGGTCTTAGTCAGATATGACTGAGCTACTGTATAACAGTTGACGGTACTACCTGCTTTCTGTTAGCGCCGAACGTTGGGCGGCGCTTACCAAACCCGACACCCCACATTATGCCAACGGCTTCGGGCGGAAGTGTGCAATTGGGAAGGTACAAGGCTTACCGTGGTGCGAGGAAATGCAACCTAAAGACAAAATGTCATGGCAGGGAAGACCAGGCCCTAAGCCTTGGCTGGCGACTGGTCTAGGATCGAAGCTCCGACAGGCAGTCAGTTAGAGTATTGCTTTGCTGATCCAGCAGTTTCTGCGGCTTGTCTTGTTCCAGATGTAGGGGTGTTACCTTTCCTCTGGAGTGAACTAGGCAGGCCGAGAGAGGGATCATGCTGCATAGGCAACACATGATCTCTACATTTTAGCCCAGGCTTTGTGCTATGGAGAGGCAATAACTCCATCCCTGGTCTTAACCGGTCTCGGAATCCATAGGTAAAAGTTATTATGCCTTTTTAAAGCACAAAACACAGACGGCAAGGTGCCATTGATAGTTAGTTATCTGTTGTGTATCATCCTTGCATTACGGACATGTCCATAGGTGCTCACATCCTCCCCCCAACATATGCACCAGCATACGACGGCTAATAGTGCCAGTTATGTTGGTTGATGAGACCCCTCATTCTCCTGATGTGCTTCTTGTGTCTTGTGAATAACTTGAACTGCCAAAGTAACTAACAATGGTTGCCAGGAATTGGCTAATGAAAGTAGAACATTATATACAACTATAAAAAATGACAGAAAGCATTCTTTGGTATTGTAAAAAGAGGGACATTGGAAAACATCCTAACAAATGGAAATCAGTGGTAAAAGAGGCAGACCAAGAGAAATGTTGCTGGATGGGCCACTATTATCTTCATATAGAGCCTTGGCTTTATGAAGTGCACTTGGTGATTGCTACTCCCTGAATGAGCTAGTGTCAGATACATGTAGTTACCTCACTTTATTCTTAGTTTCCCAGCTCAGTTATTCATGGGAGTCATCCATGCCCCATCAACAAAACCATTGTGTACACCCTCCCAGTGGCTCTAAGCTCAATCATGAATCATCCCCTACCCAAACAGTTATGCAGGTTATGACTTTAAGATGTTAGTAGTTGTAATATTATAAAATATCATGGATCACGACAAGTA
The DNA here is from genome assembly GCA_014155875.1 of Cepaea nemoralis. Taxonomy (NCBI): domain Eukaryota; kingdom Metazoa; phylum Mollusca; class Gastropoda; order Stylommatophora; family Helicidae; genus Cepaea; species Cepaea nemoralis. Next base: position 462,557 of record JACEFZ010027820.1, on the reverse strand, counting down.
CAGTATGCAACAAATATCATAATATGTTTGTTAAAAATTATCAGCCACGAATACTGGCCTTTTATCTCAAATGCTAGGAAATAAAAACCGCAGACATTGAACAAGTGGTATTTCAGCCTGTTATGTCCTGTTCGGAGTCTGAAGATTGCTACTTGGTCTCTTCGGTCGAGTTTGTAATATGCATCATCCTTCTGATGGCCTGGATGCTCTGATTCCCATTTGGTTCTATAAGTGCTTTTTATCAACCTCTTTGCCTCATTATACGTTATGTCTATGTCAGGCTGTGGTAGTCGTCCGCCCTCTTTTGCCAGTCTGTCAGCCTCTTCGTTTCCAGGTATACTGCAATGTGAAGGGATCCACTGTATTACAACTTTTTTGGATTTCTGGCATAGACCATGGAGTGCTGCTCTTAGGTCAGCTAGTTCTGTGCTGTTATTGCTCTTCAGTATTGAGACAGCTGACTTTGCATCTGTGAAGATAGCTGTTGTAGCAGATCACGGAGAGTCTGAACATAACGTAATGCAACTGCATATATCAAGTCAAGGCTCCAGCCAAAGTGTAAACGTGTCGGTTTACTGGTCAAGGTATAAAAGTATATACAGCAAATTGAAAACACCTCTTGTTAGTTTGCAGGGCGAGTTGGAACTGACTTATGTTTATCTTTTACGTCACGCGTGAGCATCCCTAACAACTAGTCCAATCGTGCTCACGCGTGCATCATTCACCACCTGTTCATTTCCCAAACCCTTTTCTATTGCACACCATCTATCTCCTAAACTACTAACAGAGATGGTGCTAAAGATAGGAGATACCGATGAATGTATTTGTAGAACTGAAAAAATGACAGCAAAACATTTGCTGCAGGATTGCCCAGCATATGCAGAACAGAGAAAGATATTTTGGCCCACACCTGCTTCATTTGAGGACAAGCTCTATGGAGATATCAACAAGCTCATGTTGACCGCAGCTTACTTTAACTACATACAGGTTGACATTTAAAGGTGCATGAAGAAGTATTCAGACTGCCACACTTCATACCACAGGTATGTTGGTTACAAAAGCGACCCAGAGGCATGAAATGGAATATTGCTTGGATAGCAAATCCATTATGTGGAAAGTCCAAATCGAAAGCTCGCTGTGTGGGCTTCATAAAAGGTGGAAAAGTGTCCTAGTAGCATGAAATGGAATATTGCTTGGATAGCGAATCCATTACGTGGAAAGTCTGAATCAAAAGCCCACTGTGTGGGCTTCATAAAAGGTGGAAAAGTGTCCTAGTGGCACGAAATGGAATATTGCTTGGATAGCAAATCCATTACATGGAAAGTCCGAATCGAAAGCTCATTGTGTGGATGTCATCTGCAGACGGCATACTTCTGGTTTCCGGAAGAACAGCCTATGGTGAACGGAAGGCCCAATATACGGAAGTGAGGCTAAGCAGCCATGTGCAGGATGTGACAATTCCTTGGGTGAGCCCAGTACCAGAGCGCTATGTATCGGCTCTGCAAGTATGGAAGCCTCCTTGGATGGCGGGGAATGCCCATGGTCTGCCCCTACCTTCCCTTGAGGGCTGACCAGGATCTTTGGCTGTTCTATATGGGCCAGCTGAGATGGGGGATAACACCACAACAGTGAGAGTCAAACGTCCTAAGAAACCCCCGGGAAGGTTAACCCGGTCAACAAATGCCTGCAGAAGTCGGATGTGTCGGCCTAACGGCGCAAGAACGCAGCTCTGCTGTAAACAGGCACATCGCAATCACATCCGGAAAAAAAAACTCCGGATGAACGCAGAACAAGAAGAAAACCGCAGACATGACTCTCCATTCTGTTAAGAGTTAACCTCCAGATAGTCATGACATAAATGATTACCTTTATTGACTGTAATTTTTTCAGGCTTCAGATTTGTGGGAAAAAAAGGGTGCTGTCATTATGGCAGTCCGGCGGCCTGGGTGACCTTTGTGTCGAGAGGTAATATTTGTTATTATGATTTGTTGTTGTATGTCTTTATTTATCTTGGCAAGAATGTATTTGGTTTCAATGTGACTGAAGTGCTTGAGTGAAGCAGCCTCAGATGTGACAAGATGAAAGCAAGCAAGTCCTGTGGCAGCCGTCTGCTGTAGGTATGTGAAGAGTTAGAACCATCACACTCTTGTAGTCCTGATATGTGGCCAGTCTTTCTCTTCTGTAGCAAATGATGGGAGCTGGCCTTGTCCGACTATGCTCCTGCCATTTCCAGTGTAACATTCTAACCAGTACACCAACTCACCTTCAAATATGAGTGCATCTTTAACATAGTTTATCTTGAGATTCTTCTGGAGCATGGCACCTTTGCAATTTGTTCCCTTGAGGAAGTGTATGAATCACAAGAATAACAACTCTTAAGATGGGGATCATTCTTGAAAAATAAAATATTAGTTTTAAATCTTGTAATCAAAAGCTGTAAAATATAAAATCTGAAATAGTACAAATATAACACTGCAGATCCAAATGAAGCAAGCTGAGAGTACAATATGGTAGCACCATTACTTGAAAGGCATGAACACCTTGTATTTGTTTTTTACATCAATGTTATATTCAGATACATCAGTTACACTAAAATGTATTGGTCATGATTCTTTTATGACCTTTCTTCAGATAGAAACAGTTAATCAGTTACACCAAAATGTATTGGTCATGATTCTTTTATGACCTTTCTCCAGATAAAAACAGTGTATTCCAGTTATAACTCAGAAGGGTTGAGCAGGATATGAACCCAACATTTTAAATAATAGTGTCTAAAGTTATGGTTTTTTTTTTTTAGACACAGGTTGCATCCAAAAGCACCTAGTGTTGGCATTGATAACTCAGCTTCAGACATTTTAATATCTTTAATATTTCGCTGAGTGTTGAAAGGACATAGAGTTATGATGTCTATCTCTAACCAGAAAAATGCTGGATTTGATACTTGTTTAAATTATGTTATACATATCTTCCTAACCTTTTGGTTGTTCTTTGAAAACCTATCCTTCCTAGACAAATGTGAACAATACGATGGCTTGTGTGCATACTTCATGTCTTAAAATGCCTCAGCATTTTAAAATCATACAGAGTTACCATAATAACTACCCCTGAAGTCGGAGTGGGTTTGCCTGGTGGCGAAGGACACTGTTAATAGGGAAAGCTAATCCACAAGCAAAATTCAGCCCATCACTACTATAAATAGTGTGTATGGACTACGCTTGAGTTCAAAGCGAGCAAGTGCAAAAAAACAAAAATGGCCATAATGGCAACTGCACATTTTCAAACTGCCTTGTCAAACTGTCAATGAGAATGTCTTGGATGACAAGTCATGTATAAGAATTAGAAAATGTTTTAAGAAGTGAAGTTTTATTGATACTGGAACTCTCTTGTGAAAACATCTACCCACAACAGTATATGTGGATTCAGATGCCTGGAGAGGATTGGGCTATGTTATACTACGAAATTACCCACGACACTCCTCAACCTCAGCAGGTATTGTTCCTCAGCAATCAGACACTGCGTTTTGCTGAATCCACACACCTTAAACTTTGGACTTCTTTAACACAGCAGTGAATTGCATTCACTTTTTCAGCTCTTCTTTAACACAGCAGCGAATTGTATTCAATTTTTCAGCTCTGGATGTGGGAGATCTCGACTTGGCATCCATGATGCAACTGATATTTCCCATTCATTGAACTGAGACATGTTAACAGACACACTTCCTGACACAGACACCTCACTCTGCCTACCAACCCCATGACACCTGTGATTACCTGTATTTAACTCTTTCACACATTTGTAAGCAATGTATGAAAAATTAACAGTAACATTCCACTGTTATCATCCTTTTGTTTACACCCACGTAACTTATTGACTATTACTATTGCTTCTTTTTAAAAAAAAATTTATTCTGTATTGTTTTTAGTTTAACTGCACTTATTAGAAAGAATTTGACATATGGTTCTGCATTTAATTGTGCATGCAGTTTGATGCAATGACATTAGTTTTCCATTTGTGAAGAATTCTGCAATTGGTATGCATTTTGATGAGCTTAATGTTATGTCCAAATCATGAAGCTTCATGTTGAACTAATGAGTTGTGAATGTTTTATAGGAAGCTTAGGGCTGTCCTCTCTCCGACCCCAGCTTGATGCCCATGGTGTGCCTCTGTATGCTGTTGTACATGAGACCCTGGGTGTCGCTGAATTCCAGCCATTCTTTAAAGGTGAAATCTTTTTGGACAAAGAGGTATGCTACCTTTGTATGTTTTAGTGATGTTTTTAAAGTTATGTACAGTATTATGTTCTTCTTTTTCAGGTGCCTGGTCAGGCAAACCTCAGAAATTGTGACTCTCAAATCTTTTATGTCTGGTATTTTGCTGAAGCTGGTGTTGCTTATACTCCTGTTGCATAGCTGTTTATGCTTTCTACATACATCTTTCTCTGTCTTCTCTGCCTCTCTTGTCCAGTATTTTCCAACGCAAAGCTATTTTCTCTATTCAGCCTTTTCTAACAGGCCCTATACTTTTCATGTGTTGATGGGTGTTCTTGTAATTCTTGCAGCTCTCACTACCTCTCTATCCATTATGTTCTCAACATTCTTCCAAAAAAAAAAACTACATCTCTGTTTTGTCACCATTTTGTTACTTGTCCAGCATTCATATCCATGCAGAAGAACAAAATATTGTTATGTTTTTTATACGTGTAGGAAATGGAACAGTGTAGCAAATAATATTTATATAACACCTTGGAGACATACTAATATTCTGAAAGTTATGAATTACTAAAGATACAGATATAAGATATCTACGCAGTAGGTTTTTCTTCCTCTCATTCATATTCTGTTACATTGTTTTCTCCTTAGCGTCGCTTTTATGGACCAGTTGAACGAAGGATGGGGCTCTCAGGGTTTTTCCGTCTGAGTGTTCTGTGGACAATAATTAAAAATAGAAGGCAAGGCATTGATGGAAATATGAAAGGAGAAGGGCGTATCCTCGGTGGTAAGTACTAAACTTTTTTATTTTATTTGCATATCCCTTACAAATCGTTGCAGTCAACATCACTGAATGATATATGTTTGTCCATCACCTTAAATTTTAGATGGTTTTCAAAATGCCAAATTGGCACAGAGTAAAGTTAGCTATAGATAACATTGGTAATCAGTAAATATGTTACATTGACTTTAAGCTCTAAAAATATGCTTCCAAAAGACATTGAATCACATCTTCAGTAAGGATGTTGTTTATACAAATTTTAAACATGAGAAGTTGAAGAGTAGATAAGCTGCAGTCAGTAGTTTCAGGAATAATTTCAGGAATGTGCAACCTTTAGTTTATAGTTTACAACAACTGACAATCTGTACAAAAATTATGTATGGAAAAATGGTCTGGTGATTTTTATCACAGGTATGGGGGAAGTTAAGGCCACCTTGTTGCATATAATGATACTCTCTACCTGCCTACAGATGCCAGCTTCTCCTTTGTTGGTTTTACAGAAGTCTGTGCTAGAATTCTGCCATATGTCCTCATTACATCAAAAAATATATGTCCATTATGGGTCTGATTCAAACGTGCAGAGAATTTCATAGTTTGTTGACCCTGCAGAGATGCAGTGACTAGAAACCTTGAAGTGGTTACATTATGACACTTGGCAGCCCACTCCCAAATTCATGGGTGAAACTGCTGTTGACAGTCTGTTGTTATGCCCTGCCCTACAAAAATAAGTTATTGCTAAATGTCCATCAAATCTGTGGCCTAGTAAATGATGAATTTCTGCCAAAAGTGGAAAAATGGCTATTCAACCACATATGTAAAAAAAAACGATGATGAAAAACCCTAAGTAACTACAGGCAGTATTGAATGCCTCAAAGCATATACGCATCTAGGAATATTTTGTTACCTATTCACTTAGTGAAAAATTGCAGCACTTGCAAATTTCTGTGATGAAAACTCTACTCCAACTGCTATGCTCTTTGTAGCTCACAAAGTATTTGTCTAAAATATGTCTGATTTTTACAGGAACTCCAATATAAAAATGCTCCTCGGAGATTGATTATTATTTACATATACAAAAGAGCTAATACAGTATACATTAGTAGGAAGTTCTAGGTTCTGAAAGATGGTAAAACTTCCAATATTTGCATGTTTTCAATATAAAAATGTATCATCACCTGTATCTTATCAGGATCCTGAAGGACAGCAAAAGATTAGTCACTCTGTAACCTACCATACATGTTTTAAGAGGTGACAGAGGAGGGTTGGTGTGAGACTTGCTACCTCATCCAGGGAAAACTTTAGTTGCAAAACTCAATCAATCATAATCAAGTCAATAAGTGCTAGGCATGAGTTGGTTGACGGCCTATGTTCCATTGAAAGACAAAAGGCACAAGAATATGTCCTCCAAAAATGGCATGTAATCATCCAATAATTGTATATGGAATAAAGAATTTCTTTCTTCACATTGTATTTTATTTATGACGCAATTTAAAATACTTTCTGCTTATTATTTTGGTAAATGTATCAGGAATGTCTCTTGCATTTCTAATAAACAGTAATGCAGGAGTTAATCTCATCTGATGTTCTTAATGTTAAAACATTAAATTTATTAGTTTTCCTCTGTTGCTTTCAGGTGTATTTGTGATCGGTCCAGGAAGTCAAGGCATCCTCTTTGAGCATAGGGAGAAGGAGTTTGGTGACTATGCTGACAAAGAAGAAGTGCTTAAAGCTGTTGCAAAGATCCAAAACAGTCATGGCAGTGGCAAGCAGTAAAGCATGTTACTGCCTCAGTGTGCATTTTTTTTGTTGCTTTTTTCAAACTGAGAAGTTAACAGTTAAAAAGTGTAATTATAGTCATTAAAGGGTTAATTATTTCAAGAGAAATATAAGCTTTGAATGAAATTATATTTAATTTACCATGTAGTCTTTAGACTTATATTAGATCAAGTGAGAGGTTTTGGCCACATAGCTAGATTATTGTAAGACAAAGAGCTATAGCAATTGGTCATGACAAAAATAGAACAAGAGGTTCCCCCCCCCCCCCCCCCCCCCCCCCAAACAGTGGATTAGTGGAATCACCACATACCAAAGCTCGCTCCTAATGTCTCTTCTTAGTAGGCAAGAAGCAGAAGCTATTAGACCAGAAGTTACCAAAGCTGTTTTCAAAATGAAAATTTGCTCAGTCCACAGAAAATTTTGTGTTGAAGAGAAATGCCTTCAGAGAGAACAGAATGAAGCAACTCCCAGTGTCGCCTTTGTCATGAAATTGTAAACACATGACAGAACCTTTTATTATAATATCACGTAACATTTAGAAAGTATAAAACTGCATATAACAAGACAAGTAATGTAAATAAGAAAATAGTTTTTATATTTTATTTTGGCACATATATTTTTGGAGAGTGTTTCATCATCGTTGATTGATTTGGAAATTCCTGCAATATATGACAGTATCTTTCAGTCTTCCCACCACAAGTGGCACTCTGGCACACAGTCGTCTTCGTCTTTTAATTTACCTTCACATAAGTTATTGAAGCAGATATTTGTCTTTTTGTTTTTCTGCAACATATTAGTGTGGCATACAGTTGTCTTTGATTCGTAATGAGGCCTGCAATTGTCTTTTAATCTTCCTGTCACGTGTACAATGGTCTTTAAATCTTCCTGCCACACATGCCATTATGGCACACAATTGTTTTTGAATCTTCCTACTAAATATTATATTGTGGTGCACAATGGTTTTTTAATCTTCTTTCCAGATATGCCATTCTGGCATGCTGTTGTCTTTGAATCTTCCCACCAAATATTATATTATGGCACATCATTGTCTTTTAATCTTCCCACGAAATAGTATATTATGACACAGTTGTCTTTTAATCTTCCTAACATTAACCTGGTCAACAAATGCCTGAAGAAGTCTGATGTGTCGGCCGTAGGTGCAAATAATGCAGCTCTGTTGTAGGTCAGCATGACCGAATGGATAAGAATGTGTGTTCTTAAACATCCGGTATGTTGATGCCAAGATAAGGGGTTCAACCCCTACACCGGACAGTTTGACTAAAATGTTGACCTAATGTCCTTGACTTTGGGACGTAAATTACAAGCACCTCTGAAGTTGGAGTGGGTTTGCTGAAGGCGAGGGACACTGTTAATAAGGAAAGCTAATCCACATGCAAAATTCAGTCCAGCACTACTAGAAGTAGTGTGTATGGACTAAACTTGAGTTCAAAGCAAGCGAGTACAAAACAAACATTCACGATGAACAAGAAGGAAGAAGAATAAGACTTTTCCTAACACATGTGCCATTCTGGCATGCGAATTCTCTTTAAATCTTCTTAAAACATATGCCATTCTGACATGCCATTATCTTTTCATCTTCCCACCACATATTATATTGTGGCAGACAGTTGTCTTCCAATCTTTCTAAAACATGCCAATCTGGCATGCAATTGTCTTTAAATCTTCCTAACACGTATGCCATTCTGGTATGCAATTGTCTTTCAATCTTCCTAACACACATGCCACTCTGGCATGCAATTGTCTTTGAATCTTCCCACCAAATATTATATTATGGCACACCATTGTCTTTGAATTTTCCTGCCACACACGCTAGAGTGGTACACAATTGTGACAGTCAAGTTTTTTTTTTATTTTGGCTGATGCTTTGAAGCTGTTTTGAACTGCTCTGACAAAATCAGGAAAAAAAAGAAACCAAATAAGTTTTTCTTCCTAATTTGTCTTTTTTTTTTTTTTTAATCATACAGCATTGTAAATGTCATTTACTTTCTTTTATGATAACAAGTTTGTTAGATTTATGATTAAAAGTTGTTTAGTGATTTGATTTTGTTTAATATTTGTTTACAATTAAGGTGTCTGTTATCTCTTCTGTAAAAGATCATTTGTCTTACTTTATATTTTTGTAAATGTTTTGTGTGTGTGTGTGTGTGTGTGTCCATACTAACCAGCCTGCTTTTTCTAAGCAATCTGCCAATGGAATTACTCGTGCATTATCCATTTTCTTAGTCTTTGAACAGATCTGAATTGTTTACATTTCCAGTTGTAGACATTTGGGGAGTTTTTGTTGTTGATGCCAGTGAAATGCTAGGGTTGTGAAATTAGCATAGGTTTAGTTGGTGTTATTATTGTGATGTAAATAAAAATGTCAATCAAGACAGTCATATTACATTCACATAAATACTGCTAATATGTATGTAGATTACTTATTTTGTCCAATTTGTTTATTTTGCTGATTAATCTTGTTTATTTGTCTGGTCTGTGTCGTTACTTTTTTAGTTGTATCATTTTTTTTTTCAGGAATAGAAACATTTTATCAGATTAGTTGTAATTTATGAAACATTTTTGTTTCCAAGAAATGTGTGACTAGTTTTAATTAGCTATGAAATGCTCGAAATTGACCACTATAAATATATCAATGAGATTCTGATTCTTTTATGTTCCTCCTCTATTTTTTGTCTGTTTAGCCTCTACCAAATTTGGGTCCTCTATGGAATACCTGTTTATGGCAAAGTATTTTGAAATCAGACAGTTTAACAAAGAGAACAACAATATAGCATGACCAAATGAAATCAGCTACAGTCTGAGAATGTACAATGCACATGTTTGCCTACAAGGTAAACAATTGTGACATTTGCCTTATCAAGAAAAGAAAAGGAAACGGCAACTGTGATTGACTAAGCATTACAGTGAAATTAATGATGTTTACACTATTGTGTAAAGTGCTTTAAACATGATTATTTAATATTTTACCAAGCTGCACGTGATAAATGTTTTATACAGTGCCAAATGTATCTGATGTTTTCAGTCACCATATAAATTATTTGTTGAATGTAAATACTTACCTAGGTAATATAATGCAATGATTGATTTCTTGTTTTTCTCATTCCATATAATATTAGCTGCAGCCCAGTTGAGGATGCTAGTGTTTAGATGTGTTCATGTGTATTTTATTCTATTTCAAATGTACCAGAGCATTATTAATGATACTGCAAACTTAAAGTATTCACAAGTTTGTGGTTGATGTTGTCAGTGAGATCTGGTACATCTGAAATAATTGAACTAAAGCTGTCAACAATTTATGTTAAACAGTCTGAAATGTGTGTTAATGTGTTGGTGTGTTAATAAACGTGCTTATTTGGTGTTTATAAATTGTTCATTGTTTTGGTATAATATTCGGTGTGCATTAGTGTAACAATATAAGTTGTACCCTAATGATTTGTGTACACAAGACATTCAGTGAAACATTTAAACATATCTAGTTGTGAATTTGTTCTACAAGCACTACTACATATCCGTCTGTGCATTCGTTCAACAACTACTGCTGCCACTTCTCTTTCCCCAAAACCACCTTTTATTCTTACCTATTCTTATTTTCCTTTCTCATTTTCTTTTTCTCTCTTCTTCTTACCTCCTTTTCTTCCTCCCTTTGCTTCTAACTCACTTCCCTTTCATTCTTCCCCCTTTTCTTCCTTCTCACTTCTTCTTCCTTGTTTATCTACTAGTTCTTTCACCTGCTGTCATCAGCATGCATATATTTAAAGAAAGCAACAGTCAACTTAAGATGGTTAATATACCACCAGTAGCATTTACTATTAGTCAGATCTCTCTCTCTCCCCCCCCCCCCACCGTGGGTGGGTTTTTTCTCTTAATTTTGTTGTCACTAACATAGAAAATAGGCAGAGCTTTCATTTTATATTTCCACAATTGAAATATTGAGCACAACCCACTACTGGCCACGCTGATCGCACTCTGGTATGAACCTAAGGCCTATCCACGCCAATTTGGAAGCACTAGACTCGAGTTTCGCCCTCACTTGAGCTCGCCAGCAGTGCACATCCCTGACCGGATCCGGAAACAGTCCCGGATCACGCGTGTGAAGCGGGTGTGTAACCACGCGGCACACACTGGACACACCAAATTATCACAACAGAATACCACAACGCTACCCATCGTAGGTTATGCTCAGATATGCACAATTGATTGATTGATTTAGGAACCGACATCACAGCAATCGGGGCATTCCCATAAGCGCTCCGTCCCCATCCTCAGAAGCCAGCGAAGAGTTCCAACCCCAATAATACCAGTAGCAATCTGATTATATGTGTGTCTCACCCAAGCGTCGAGTATCGGCCAGATCCCCTCGTCACTCCACACTGTCGCATTCTTTATTTTATTTTATTCATATCCTATCTTTTTAACTTTTTGAACAGGTGGTAACTTAGTTTGTTATGCCCTTTACAACCTGAACATTTCTACTTGCTCACTTTAAGGGAGTTGGTAATATGCATCATCTTTATCATGACCTCGATGCACACCCCACATTTGTATTTGTAATAGCTTCTTGCAAACTTCTTGGTCTCTTAACAGGTCATGGATGTATTACCTTGAGGTTGTCATCTGCATTTGTTTGCCTATTTGTCAGACTTTTCATTCAAAACAAAGTATTCCCTTAGTGAATTTATATAAAGAAACACAAACATTAGGTTGCACACTTATTTGCCTGGCATATTTCGCTCTTATCTCATCAGGTGCATACTTCAGTGTTATATGCCATATGTAGTGAAAGATGAATCATATACTGGCTGAAATACATAACACAGATAGTCACTGATACTGTTCGAATGTGGAGCATTTGTTATCCCCACGACAATCACAAATCTATATATATAAGTGAATGTTTGTGTCTTTGTGTGTATGTCCTTTATGTGTTCGCGAACGGTCCATCCGATTGAGATGAAATTTTCTACAGACGTTATTCTCATTCCCAGGCAGCCAACTGGCATAGTTTGTTAGTTTACAAACAGTTATTTACGTAATAAATTAACATTAAATATTGAGCACAACCCACCACTGGCAACGCTGATCGCATTCTGGTATGAACCTAAGGCCTATCCACGTCAATATTGAAGCACTATACTCGAGTTTCGCTCTCGTTTGAGCTCGTCAGTAGTGCATATCCCTGACCGGATCCGGAAACAAGCCCGGATCACGCGTGTGAAGCGGCACACACTGGACACAGCCAAATGATCATAACAGAATACTACACCGTCACTTATCGTAGGCTATGCTCCAGTTTTGCATCAAGGCTATGCTCAAAATTAACATTAATTAATGTTGACTTAATTTTTAATTTAAGTTGACTTAAAAGTTGACTAAATTTAATTAATTAGGCTTGAGCATAGCCTACGATGGGTAGCGTTGTGATGTTCTGTTGTGATAATTTGGTGTGTCTAGTGTGTGCCGCGTGGTTACACACCCGCTTCACACGCGTGATCCGGGACTGTTTCCGGTTCCGGTCAGGGATATGCACTACTGACGAGCTCAAATGAGGGCGAAACTCGAGTATAGTGCTTCCATATTGACGTGGATAGGCCTTAGGTTCATACCAGAATGTGATCCGCGTTGCCAGTAGTGGGTTGTGCTCAATATTTAAATTAATTAAAATATTGCACGGGGACTTAACTTAAGAAAAGTTATATCAAGAGACATTACTTTTAGTAGCATTACTATATTATTTAATTTAAATAATTGTTGTATTTTTCTCAAAGTTTTATAAAATGTTTGTCTACAGTTATCTACAGGCATATGCGTTATAATATAATGATAAAATCTTTAAGTCATCTTCAAAGTTTTCATAAAAATAACGCATCTGTTTTAAACATGTGGAAATTTTCGAACCCATTTTTCCCGCAACGGGAAAGGGCCGAATATATACTCTCTGTGAATCAGTCGTATCTGGTATAAACAAAGTGATAAAAACTTTAAGGCATCTTTAAAGTTTTAAAATAAAAAAATAATGGATCTATTTTAGACATGTGAAAATTTTCTAACTCTGAACAATATCATCGAAGCTACAATTTTAAGTGTGAAATGTACTGTTGCCTCGCATCCCAATGATTCCAACAGATATGCCATTCAAATTCAAACGTCTGCAGTTTCCGGATAGATAGATAGGTAGGTAGGTAGGTAGATTAGGATAGATAGATGGGTAGATAGATATGATTAGATTAGATAGATAACATTAGATTAGATAGATAGATAGATAGACAGATAGATAGATAGATAGATCCCCACCAGGGGCTGTGCGAAGCCGGGCCCGAGTCAGCTAGTTTACTATAAAATCTTTCTGTCTGCACTACACTGGTATTATAGACCTTTGGCTGAAACTTAAGCACATTTGAGTAATTGTTTATTGCTTGCCGAACACAATATATGAAACACTTTGCTTTATCAGTTTTGTGAGTACAATTTACAAGTGTTGATATATGGACAAGGCTGGGATTTTATGCCATGTAGACTGCAAGGGATGCAGCAACAATCACAAAATATACTGGACTGAAGAACTAAAATTGTTGGAGGACAAAGTCGAAGATGCTAGGATGACAGCAGAGAGAAAGAGAACTGAAGTGAACATCGCACTCAAAGATGTGTTGAAAAAATACTAAAGAACATGAAATCAAACAACAAGCAAGAGATTACTGAAGAAGAAAAAAGCCTGAACATAGATAGAGAGGGAAACAAACTACGGAAACCAGTAAAACGATGAATAACGAAGATCCCAGTAACTAACAAATACAAAGTAAACAAGGAAACATGACATGGTGTTTATGGAAGAAAAACTGCAAATGCACTGATGGAATACGTATTCTTCCTCTTCTTCTTCTTCTTCTTCTTCTTCTTCTTCTTCTTCTTCTTCTTCTTCTTCCTCTTCTTCTTCTGCATTCGTCCGGAATGTTTTAGACGTAATTGCGTTGTGTCAGTTTACAGCAGAGCTGCGATACTTGTGCCTTTTGGCTGACACATCGGACTTCTGCGGGCATTTGTTGACCGGGTTAACCTTCCCGGATCGATGGAATATTATGCTAGTGCAAACTACAGTGATGTCCCAACAAAGTAGGGGGGGGGGGGGGAGTTAAGACGAACAAACATGCCATAATAACGCAAAATTTATTATGGTAAATTTAAAAATGGAAGAGATGGAATAAGCAATGAGTGCAATACAAAAATAAGAAATCACAGGAAAGGATGGAATTTCAAATTAATGCAAATGGTATGTCCGTTCACAGGAAATGTCAGCATTCGAGGGCGTATTCTAACAGGACAAAAGTTAAAGATGAAGATGGCGTGAACAATTGTTATCCAATAGAGGAGTACCATCACTACTTCATAAAGTACTGTCGATTTGAGAAGAGGCACAAGCTCTTGAGCATCCACTTGTGCCCCTGTTTTAGGCATGTAGTGATTGGTGGCATTGTGGCAGTTGGAGAGTGCAGACCCCTTTCCAAGACAGTGAAATACAATGTGCTCAAGCTCACCGAGATATCCGGCTACAAGAAGGGATCTTCAAAAGTCTAAGCGCTGTTACATGATTGCTACAAACAATAAAGTGTATATCTAGTTGTCTCTTTTAAAAAATATAATGCTATAAAGAAACAACTAGCAGTCGTAAACCGCGGCTGGGAGAGAGAGATGGTTTCATAGGCATGGAAGGCAATTCTACGTTCCAAAGAAAGGAAACTACCTGGTAGGACCAAATGGATTTTAACCTATTAGTACTCCACGGCACGCAGAATTCCGAAAGTACAGATCCACTGAAGATCAAATAGCCTGTATAGTTTAGGAAATAGATGGGGTTAAGAGAAATAGAACATACTCTTGATAGATTTTTAAAATAAAACATTTAATAAAGCATGGAAAGAGAGACTGAAATTAAAACTGCAAAAAATGCAGGTGTTTTGGGATGTTGTACAGATGGATCAGACGTTACTATGAGGACAAAAGTGCAATGACAAACCAGCAAAAATATGGTGTTGGAGCAAGTTGTCTCCAAAGGGGAATTTTCGTCGCCAACATTATTCCAAGCATATATAAATGATATTACATCACATTTTCCTGCCAGAGTACACACCTCCCAATTTGCAGATGACACAGTCATGTGGACATCTGAAGAATATATTAGTACCGCTAACAAAGGATGGAACAAGCCTTACCAGTGTTAGGGGAATAGTATAAGCACCCCTCTGATGTGTCTCCACCTTGACGTGGTAGAGGGTCTTGCGTGTCCCAATAATCTCAAGAGACCTGCCGACAGAAGTACAACTACATGTCTGACAGGCCTTGAGATAGGTACCAGACCAAGAGAGACAGCCTTGTGATAGGTACCAGACCAAGAGAGACAAACCTGCTGCTCTGCAGGCCATGACTGAGGGTAGCAGTCGAAAGGTCAAATCAGGCGCACGAAGCCACTAATTCTTGGTTCGGACACATACTCTAAGGCTCCCATATGAGGGATATGGCTGAACGCCTCTAAGCCATTAATCCTTGGATGGGAGAGCCGGGCCGATACTCACCTACTGCAGAACGGAGGTGAGATGCTGAGTACGCTACATGCTTAGTTCAGAGACTTGCTCGAAGGCTCTCAGCTGGGGGATATGAGGGATCCCCGGATGAGAGGGCCTGGCCATTACTCGCTCACTGATACACGGAGGTAGGGTGCTAAGCCGGCAGCACATGTAGCCTACCTAGTGAGTGGGTACTAAAGGTGGAAAATGCGCACCAGTCGCACGAAATGGTTACATTGAATGTCTGTATCTATACTTATAGAGTGAGCGTAGTCAAGGGTAAAAAAACGTCTCACTGACACGAAATGGAACGCTTAACTGGCGAATCCATTATGTGGAAGTCCGAAGCGAAAGCTTATCTAGTGGATGTCGTCCGCAGACTGTCCGTCCCTGGTTTATGTGGGGAATGACCAGTGGCAAACGAAATGTCCAATACACGGAAGTGAGGAATTAAAGCAGCCATGAGCAGGACGTGGCGATTTCTCGGGTGAGCCCAGTATCAGAGCACTATGTGCCGGCTCTGTATTTATGGAAGCCTCCTTGGATAGCCAGAAATGCCCATGGTCTGCCCCAGCCTTCCCTTGAGGGTTTACCGCGATGTCTTTGACCGTTCCACCGTGACCAGCTTAGATGTGGGTGACACCACAACAGAAAGAGTCTAACGTCCCTCGAAACCCCGGGAAGGCAAACCCGTAAAAACTTCCGATGAAGTCGAATGCGCTGGCCTAAGGGCACACATAAATCAGGCACAACGCAGTTCTGTGCAGCCGGTTTGGGAGGACTGATAAAACAATGGGATAAGTGCATCATGTTGGTGGAAATTATGTTGAGAAATAAAGGGATAATATATGTATAAAAATAAACTAGTTTATAGTTGTTATCATAGTTATTTTTTTTTCTACAGCCATTTGTGACTTACTTATTAACTTACCCTCGTATCTAGGCAAACCTTCTGGCCTAGAGAGACAACAGTGGAAGATAAACTCTATGAACCGCTGAGTGAACTAAAAAAGACAGTTACATTCATACAAGAGACAACACTGCAGTTATAGACATATTTCAAGCGAACGAAAGAAGAAGAATAAGCCTGTTTAATAAGGCAAAGTAAATGATCCTTTTACACGCTTCTGTGCAATAGACATATAGAGTATAGAGCAAGACCCATATTTGTGTATACCAAACGGCACACGGAGAGTAATGTGGTTGGTGTGACGCCTTTACGTAGCAATATAGACACAGACGAGGAACAGATACATATACTTAAATGAGAATACAAAAGGCAAGAAGGGTTTTCATAGCACGTGGCAATTTATGAAAGTCAAAAAAAAAATTTAAATTAATTTCAAACTTAAAATATTTGACTCCAACATTAAATCAGTACTGTTATGTGGATCAGAAATGTGTAGAACGACTAATACAATGACTAATAAACAACAAACATTCATTAACTAGTGCCTGCCTAGAATAGGACTAACCTGGTACTGGTATTTCGGAGCTTAGGGAGAGAAGTAGACTGGTTTCAGTCACCGACGCTGAATGTGACACACGGTGAGAAATACAACAAAATATGTTCCTTCTCTGGGTAACTCGGGCAAACGAAAAAGACTATTGAACTGAAGACACAAATCGAAGGGAATTAGACATCATCATCATCATCATCATCATCATCATCATCATCATCATCATCATCATCATCATCATCATCATCATCATCATCATCATCATCATCAAGAACCCTGCCAGCTGGCGTAGGCGTTCACTTCTCTCCATATATCGCGTTCTTTGGTGTTCTGGATCCACACTGTTGATGATATCCCACCCCCCCGGGAGGTTAACCCGGTCAACAAATTTACCGCAGAAATCGCATGTGTCGGCCTAACGGCGCAAAACGCAGCTCTGCTGTAAACAGGCACAACGCAATCACGTCGGGGGAAAAAAAAACTCTCCGGATGAACGCAGAAGAAGAAGAAGAAGGGGAAGAAGAAGAAGAAGAAGAAGAGAAGAAGAAGAAGAAGAAGAAGAAGAAGAAGAAGAAGAAGAAGAAGAAGAAGAAGAAGAAGAAGAAGAAGAAGAAGAAGAAGAAGAAGATATTCCCCCATGCCACACTCTCAGTCCAACAACATATAGAGATGAATAATATGGGGAAGTCACCAAGGAAGCTACAGGAAACAGATACGATTGCTTGACGTGAGTTGGTTGTGGGACCTTTGCTCCATTGGAGGGTACAAGGTAGAAGAGGAACAATGGAAAAGTGGGGGTAACGCTGACAACATTATCTCTCCCGTGCGATGTCGCTAATACTAATATGTTCTCATCTTCAAGTTGCCTTAATCGGTGAATGCACAAGAGCTTTGCTGATCATTAATAAATAATATATTATAAGGGTCGTTCATTTGAAACCCGTCCCAATGGCTTTATTACATAAGCATGAAAGAAACATTACCAGTTGTGGTATAATTCAACAAAGCATTCATTTTGAGTGAGTTATGCACCATGGGTTGGTCAGAAGAAGTCGCCGTAGGCATTCAGGCAAGCACTCCAATGCTTAGGTAGGCCGTCCACATAACAGGATTGTGGTTGCTCATTGAACCAAGTTATCAGTTATCAGTTATCAGTTGGGGTATCTTTTATTCCACTCCGGGCATGTCCATAGGTGCTCAGATCCTCCCCCCCCCCCCAGCATATGCATCATCGTCCGGTGGCTAATAGTGCCAGTTCTGTGTTGGTTGACGAGGCGCTTTGTTTTCCCGATGTACCTCTCGCGTCTGGCTGTGCCGATTCTTACTCCCAGGTCTTTCATCCTGGACAGCGATGTGGAATCACTGACGTCAAAGTCCTCTGTTCTCGCCATATCTTTAAGGACGTTAATAACATCGGCACGATCCATGGGCTGGCCATCTACAGGGTGTGCAGAGCCAGCCAGTTTGTCAGCTCGTTCATTTCCCTCGACTCCCGCATGTCCCGGGACGAAGATGAAGGTGACTTTACGGACAACAGACTTCCGCAGCGATTCAGTCCACTGTCTACGTACAGATCCAGCTTCGACCTTCTGAATCATGCTCATTGAATCACTTAGTACACACACGTTGGTATAATGCTGTGATTCCAGCCATATGAAAGCCTGTGTAACTGCCATCACCTCCATCGTCATGCTGCTCGTGGTCATAGAGTGGGCACCACTGGATTCTTGAACGGTTCGGCCCGCTGAACGGGCTGTAAATGCCCACGCACTTCTCTGCTGCTTTACAACAGATCCATCTGTATAGATGAGCACTTCGGGGCTATCTGAGTGTTCATAGATGAGCGCGTTAACCTCTGCATTGACAGCGGTAGGGGTTCTGCTCTCTGCACCGTCTGTCGAGTGTGATAATGCAGGAGAAAGTGCACTTAAAAGCTGGAGGCACCGACACCCATTCCTTGCCGGGGTTGATACTGGTAAGACTGCAGACCTGTCTGACGACATCTTCCGCCCGACCCATCCATGATTTGCCCCTCTTTAGCCTGTCACCCTTTTCTCTGAATATAGCGTCATGCAGAGGGTGCAGCTCATCTGCACTTATTTTTAAGTATGCACGAGCTCTCCAGATCTTGATCCTGTGTTCCATTGTCGGGAAGTCAAGGAGGTATCTCATTGCTACACAGCTGGTGTCTCTCGTGCAGCCCAAAATGATGCGCATGGCTTCGTTTTGTACCTTTTCAAGTCTTCCAAACTGAGTAGGGCTGACAGTGAGGATGGCCAGGGCATACTCGATGCGTGAAAGCACAAGTCCTTGGAACAGAAGTATTAGCAGTCTTTGCTCGATATTGGCAGTCGCCATGACTCTCATTGCTGACAAACCTTTTCGAGCCTTCGTTATGACATAATCGACATGATCTCTGAAGGACAGGCTACGATCAAGCCTCACGCCAAGATATGTCATTGACTGGGTTCTACTCAAAATGCTCCCATCCATTCTTACTGCCGACAGGTCTGTTTTCACAATATGGTTGTTTAGTGAGAACCATGTAACCGTTGCCTCTGCAGGGTTCACAAGGGCATCGCCATCAGCACACCATGAGGAAATTCGATCTAGTTCGCCCTGCATATCATTGGCAACCGCCTGTATATCTCGACCCTGTCGATACACGAGGATGTCGTCAACGAATGACTGAGTCCTACCCCCCCCCCCCCCCCCCCCCCCCGTCCAACTGTTGTTCAGTGATCGGCACCGTTTATAAGTTGAATAGTACTGGTGACAGTGGTGAACCCTGCGGCAATCCTGGACATATCGTTATCGGCTCAGAAGACCAACTCCCGCATCTTAGCACCACCTTCCTTTTGAGCAGAACTGCAGCTATCCATCGTACAAGGTGAGGGTGCACTTTCAGTCTGAGGAGGGTTTTCATCAAGTGCTCGAAAGATGCTCTGTTATATGCGGCCTCTAAGTCTATGGCGGCCGCACATGTCTCTTCTCTGACCTGAAATCCTTCGTAAACATCTTGAGCAAAGACCGCCACATTCAGCCATGACTCTTTGTTGCGTCTGTATCCTCCAAGTGTGGGCGGGAAGCAGCCGAGCTGTTCCAAGTCCCAAGCAAGTCTGTGTGCTACAATTTTCTCCAGTAGCTTGCCAACAGTATTCTGCATCGTAATGATTCTGTAGCCGCTTATCTTGGAATGGCCTTTGTTCGGTTTTGGCAGCGGCAGCAAGTAGCTGTGTAGCCATTCTTCTTTGACCTGACCCCTCTGGATACTGGTGTTGAATTCTCTGGCCAGTTCTTCCATGTCATCATCTGATATCACCAGTAGGTCACCATATCGGATGCCGTCTGGGCCTGGGGCGGTGTTCGGTGATTTCTTGAGCATCGCACGCAATATCTCAGCTGTGATTGTCCATTCTTCGTCTGTCCCGACCCCCTCGCACAACTGAGAGAGTGTCGTTGTGGTCCTCTGTCTCGCGGGCTCGTCTTTCTGGTCAGTCTGTTCTATGTAGCGTGCAAGAAGGGCCTTACCTTTATCCGTATCCGACTTTTTCCATGCGAGGTCTGTGCCTTGAAAGTCTGGAATACCCCTACGTTGTGCAGCACCATTCATGCTCTTGTGGAGGCGCCAGAATGTCGTAAGAGATCGCTCGGAGCACACCTTCCTGCAGAACTCGTCCCATTTCTCGGCCTTGGCCTGTTTGGCGCAGGATTTGAATAAAGTCGTCGTCCTGTCGACCTCAGTCTTCAGGTTCGCCAACTCAACCTGTGGCATGTTAGCCTTTCTGGCATTTTGCCAGTCTTTGACAGCCTGCCTCTTTCCAGCCATGCCTTCTCGACCTCTCCATTCCACCATGGTGGCTGCAACCATCTTTCTTGTCTCCTGCGGGAGGAAGTTAGTTTTCTTCTTCTGATTTTGCTTATGGCGTCTTGACCAGTGTTGTCGTACAGGAAGGCATTTGTCTTGTTTATTTGACTCATGGCTCCGTCTTTCTTGATCAGGATGACACAAGGGTAGTGGTCACTACCGTGGTATCCCAGTGTGCCCCACCGGCACCTTGGTGCGATGGTGGGCGACACCAGAGCCAAGTCAATGACGCTGTCAGAGTCACCTGGTCGAGTGGCTATTCTAGTGACCTTCCCATCATTCAGACATATTAGGGCAGCAGATGCCAGGGCGTCCTCCAGATCTTCTCCCTGTCTATTGGTGATGCAATTCCCCCATTGACTGCAGTAAAATGGAACGTGTTTTTTTCCGAAATGTGTATGGATTAAGTGTTTTTTCGTGGTGAAATGGAGTTCGGACCGTGCAAGGGAGTTCGTGCACGCGCGCCCGGACTTCCTTCTGCGTATCATCGGCGCCCGGTGGCGATAGTTAAGCCTAACATGACGACCAGACGACCAGCAAGGACACAACGTGGTAAGAGGGCGGGCGCACGCAGAAGGCGTTTAAAATGTGACAGATTGGGTATCGGAAACGTTCGAGTACTGTACTGGAACTGTGCATCATTTAGTCAACGCCGACCCATTCTTGAAAAACTACTCTACGGAAACGATATTGTAGTCATACAAGAAACACAGCTCGGCGACGGAACAGTCAATGTCGCGGAATTTCAGGGATTCTTTAACAGGCGGCACCTCGGACAGGCCATTCTGGTCCGCGACAACATACTAGTGTCTGAGATCGATATGTCTTCCTGGAACAGTGATGCCCTGCAAGTGCAGGCATTAAGAATAATGACACCAGTGCAGCTTGTAATCGTGAACGTTTATGCGCGAAATGGGAAGGTCGACGTGCGACAATGGCAGAGTTTGTTCGATATGGATGAAAGGCATATCATCTATTGAACCAAGTGTTTACCGCGTTCATTACGTCTGCAGCAGTGTGAAATCATTGCCCTTGAGAACTGTTTTTAGAGGTCCGTACAAATGAAAATCCCATGGTGACAAATCAGGAATATAGGCTGGATGTTGCAGAATTTCCCACTTCTTCCAAGCTAATGCTTCCTGCACAATCTTTGCAACGTGCGTCGAGCATTATCGTGCAACTAAAGCACACCGCGAGAAAGCATGCCGGGTAGTTTATTCTTGATGGTGTTTTGCCGAGTGTTTGCAAGTAGTGGGTAGAGTTGATGTTGACACCAAGTTCTTTAAAGTCGGCCAACAATAGTCCTTCCTGGTAAAAAAAAAAAAATGCGCTCAGCATAACCTTACCAGCGGAAACCTGTAACTTGAATTTTTTGGCTTTTGGTGATCCAGCATGCTTCCATTGAATGCTCTCTCTTTTGTTGCTCAGCTCAAAGTGGTGACATATGCGGAAGAGAAATGTATCACCCTCCATTCTGTAACGCAGCAAGTGGTTCAAACACCATCCCATACGTTCCTCTTTTTGGTGGTAAGTCAACATCCGTGGTACCCACTGTGAACACACCTTCCGATATTGCAGTTTCTTACGAACAACATTTTGAATTGTCTCAATTGACATATCAAATTCTTTCGCTAGCGAACGTATGCTTCAACAACGATTCATCTGTACTGGTTCATCTGTACTGCTGCATCAATTTTGCCGATAGTTATTTCTGTTGCAACAATATGCGATTGACCCGGCCGTCGAAGATCTGCCGTGAACTGATGTCTTTTACGAAATATTCGTGCCCAATCTGTCACTGTTGTCTTCGACATACATTTGTTACCGTACGCTGCCTGCATTCTTCGATGAATGTCCTTGGTCGGCGTCCTTCAAATAAAAGAAACTGAATCACGGCTCTTTGAGCTTCTTTGGACGGATTTTGGATCAATCCGGCCATTTTCTCAACGGCCAGAAACAGAACCTATGCATCATGGGACGATAAGCACGTGCTCTTTTATTCATTGGTCAGTACTTATCACATGACTATGACATGATCATGTTCAACGTAAGCAATTACGCGCGGTGCGGCACGAACGGATTTCAAATGAACGCTCCTAATAGTTACTGAGTTGGTCCCAACAATAAGACGAAAGTGTCGTTTGTCGTGGGAAGGGGGCGATTGATTCTCTATATTTAATATTGCATCGCGTGTCCGTCAATTTAGTCTTTTTCTAAATTAAACTTCACTCGGAGATAAATGCGCGACACGATGTCAACAAGTTTTCCGGGGCCAGTGCTAACTTTGAGTATACAATCGGTACGGAGAAGACCGTGGTTGTTTGTCAGCCGGCTCCCTTGAGGAACACGACTTCAGCCCTGGGTTAAGTAAATGGCCAAACAGCTGAATGTAGTCGACGGATTGTCAAGTCTCGGCAGCACTCTATCTCAAGTGTCGCGTCATAATCCATGACGAATTTGTGTTTTCGCCCGCTTGCTTTGAACTCAAGCGTGGTTCATACACTTGCTATTACTTCTCGTGCACTGCATTGATTTTTACATGTGGATTAGCTTTCCCTATTACCCGTGACACTCGTCATCGGGCGATCCCACCCGGACTTCTGAGGTACTTCTAATTTAGGTCCCCAAGTCAAGGACGAAAAGTCAACATTTTAGTTCACCTGGCTGGTGTAGGGGTTGAATCTGTTACATCAGCACACGGGATGTTTAAGAACGAACGCTCTTATGCATTCGCCATGCTGCCAGCTGATGACCAACTAAATGCCAGGGGTTAAGGGGGCTAGTGGAACCTTTGGCCAACGTCTAGAGCGGAGAGGGCATTTCCTTGAAGACGGGACGCAGAGGTGTTTCCAAGGCACCAGGGCTGGGTTATATACTGTCCAAGACCTGTGGGCGCGTTTTCGTCGAGCGTCCTGGGCAACAGGTCCCTTTGGGGTCCTGGCTAAAGTCAGTAGTATCTCCGATTCCTCCGAAGTCGGAGAGTGTCTTCCTGTATGGCGAGGAACCACCAGTCTGCACACCAATAAGCCAGACATGGGACAACGGATACTCACGCAAACCTCAGGTCCTGTATGACATCACACTGATGTTGGACAATAGGATGCCTTCATCCGACATACAGGACTTCGCGTTGGAGCTCAAGCCAACGAACACAAGCAAGCATATCCTTGAATACAAAGCTGAGAGTGTACAGAGCGATGGTTCTGCCGGCGCAGCTCCGCGCGTGCGAGGCTCGGACAGTGTGCCGGTGCCATGACAAGAAACGGAGTCGCTTTCACATGGCTTTTTTCAGAGAGCTACTGAACAGAGGATGACAGAACCTGATTCCAAACACAACATTTCTTGACATGACAGGCCAGCCAAGCATTCACAAGATACTGATGAAATAAGCGATCCGCTGGACTGGAACCTAGCTCGCATGCTAGACCATTATTTGCTTCCAAAGGGAATATTTTGTGGTGAATTTCGGCACGGATAGAGATCTCGAGGCGTCCAGAAAGGCACCATTAGGACTGTTCTTAAGACCCTTGACACCAACATAGACGCATGGCAGGTTGCTGTCCAGGACCGATTCAGGTGGCGTACTTATCCACAAAGGTGAAGCAACTTGTGAGGCAGCAGAGATCGTACTATCAAACAAACGAAGACAAGTCAGAAAGTTCAATGCAGCATAACACCTCATTAATGTGACTACCATCAACTGCCCAGAATACCATGATAAACCCAGCACATATCAGCCACATTCGTAATCATAATCATTGAATCTTATTGTTATTGGGCAACGAGTGGGCTTCATCTTTCATTATGAACCAACAACGCAACTGTGGCAAGATTCAAATATCATGTGGCATTCGTATAATTAAGCTCTTTTTAAAGAATGTTTACACAAGTTGAAATGCCTGGACTCAGCATCAATGGAAGAATCATAAACAATCTTAGATATGCTGACGATACCGTGTTACTAGCAGAAAGTGAACAAGAGTTGCAAGACCTAATGGAAGAAGTAAACAGGCACAGTGCAGAATGTGACTTAGATATTAACACCCAAAAAACAAAAACTATGCTAATTAGCAGTGAAAAGGAAAGGTCATCAATGAACATCACAGTAAACGGGCAGATACTAGACAAGTAACAAGTTTCTCTTATCTTGGACATAACAGATGATGGCAGAAATGAAATGGAAATCAAAAAGCGAATAGGAATGGCCAAAAAGGCTTTCAACGGCATGAAATCAGCATTAACATCTAGAGAGATTAATAACGCATTAAAAATGAGAATTGTCAAATGCTACGTATATTCAACACTACAGTATGGCGCGGAAGCCTGGACATTGAACAAGCAACTAGAAAGTGGGATAGAAGCCCTGGAGATGTGGATATACAGACGAATAGGTCGTATTTCGTGGAAACAAAACCAATCAAATGCAGAGGTCCTAGAAAAACTGGGAATGAAGAGAGTTGATGAAAGAAATAAAAAGGAGACAAGTGAAATATTTTGGCTACGTTAAAAGACATGATACTCTTATAAAAACCATACTAGAAGGCAAGGTTGAGGGCAAGCGAGCAAGAGGTAGACAACGATACAAGTGGGAGGATAAGATCAAGAGATGGACGAACATCAGCCTGACAGAATGTACAGTCAAGGCAAGAGACAGATAGTGTTGGAGATCCATTGCAGCCAACCATCATTGCGGAGACGGCACTTGATTGATTGATTGATATCTTTAGTCGCATGTCAACGATCTGTATAGTTATGGCAGTTTCAAAGATATCGTCAGACCAACAGTGACTGGGCAACTCAAGATAAAATATGATATCAAACTTCGTGACCAGGCAAGTGGTTCAAGGCGTGGCAAGACCCGCAGACGTCACATCAGATCCGGCAAGGGAGATTATTGTCAAAAACTCCAGGTCTAGCCATAGTCGCACATTAGATCAGTAATCAGGCGCTAGCACACACAGCTGCATGGACTTTCTCTATTTTTACACTTCGTATAATAATCTGTGCAGATTAGGTGTGTTCGAGTGAGACGTTTATATACGATATCCAGGGTGAATTGGAGGTTTATACCGTGGCAGTGAAACTTAGTGGTGAAATAATGTTTTGTTGAGAAATAAATAGAGACAACTACAACTTTCGTTTTCCTATTATTAAATTATTCATATTATTTAATTAATATATTATTAATTGCATTATTAATATTAATAAAAATATAAAATGGTTAAATACTTAATGGAATAATTACGCAAGGGAGACTTGACTTATAATTTTTAAAAAAGAATATAATTTTAATAAATGCAATCACAACTAAACTAAAAACTCAATTAAAACTTGAATAATTCTTAATTAAGTTAGTATGTTACTATATACTTTAAATATACGTTCATTTGCCAGTTTATTTCTTTCTAGCTTGTCAGTTAAATTCTCGAAGTGAATCAATCGTTCTATTGTTCTCAAAACTTCTGTTTATTACGATGAAATTGTTTAATTTTAATACTATTATTGACTATTATTAATACCATGATACTATTTAGTGACACTAAAACCTATTTGGAATTACAGTTTTCTTTTAGTTATTAAAGAATAGATAGAGCTTATAACATAGAAGTAATTGAAATTAAAAAAAAAAATAGTGAAGTTAAAGCACCAAAAAGAGAAATATTTAATCAGGATTAGAAATGCGGTTTCTTTCTTCCAGTATTCAATTTAGAAATCAATAATAAAGTTGGTCTGGAATAGAACAGAAAATGGGGAAGAGCTTTGTGTGTATTTTCTTCCTGTGTTCAATTGTAATGCTGGCCAAGACATACGGTCAGGGAACAGAAGTGGCCATTGATGACAATGAATTAGGAATGGGTACTTTATTTGACATGGTGAATATCTTCACTGGTGACGTTTTACACAAGAAGAGAATTTCAGAGTCCTTTTTGAGTAAGTAAATGATTGTAGTGAAATTAAGAATTGTGTGTGAACTAATAGTAATTAGAACTGTTTAAACACTGGAAGATATTGTGATGTAGAGGTAGTATAGGATAGGCCCCTTTAACATGCCTTACTTAAGGTGTATTGGCTATACGGTGCTAGACCCATATTTGTATAGACTAATCAGATCTGCACTTGATAGGTGATGTGTCCTTGGTGAGGATTCAAACACATAATCACATGGCTGGCAGGTGGTTGTGCAACTACTGTGCTACTGCGTGTCATAATCAACATAAAACTTAATTAGGATGATGTATTTAGTTGCAGGCATATTGAATGATCATACAAGTTTTATCATTCCTAGTCTGTAAATCTTTAATGAATGGTTGAGTCTTCTTTCTTTTTGTTATCTATTTATATTTAATAGTTTGTTCAAGCTTTTTTGATCTGTAACTTATTGCAGATTATCAAGTATTACTGTATCTGTTAATCATTATATTATGGTGTAGTTCATCTGCGCTACAGTCCTGTTTAGGCTTGCTATTGCTTGTAGAATTTCAGTATTCACAAACTACTGGCAATCGTTGTCTCTTCTTTGCTCTTGGAATTTCAGTATCCAAGCAAGAGCTATGGTCAGTCGTCTCTTTTATGTCATAATGTACTGTATTTATTAGGAGAGTGTGTTAGTTATAGGAATGTTTCTTGATTATGCTGGTTTAGTATTTTTTGGCCTGTAAGTCATTAACATTTGCTAAAGGGAGGCACAAATGGAATTGCGAATAGAAAAAAATTATATTCGCAATCGAATTGCGGGAAGTAACAAACACGTCACAGCGTCTGCTCACTAGTCAGTTTTAGTTGGGCCATTAAGAAGTCTAAGAAGGTGGTTAATTTAAATAGGAATGTTCACTGTTGCGAGTTTAATTCTGCCGAATTCTCTGTATTTTTTAATGAATCACTCTTCTTCTTACTTCTGTCCGTTCTTTTGGCATCCCGTTTTATTTTTACATTTTACGTTAGTCCTGTTTAAATATCAAGAATAATTTTTCAGAACAGGTATCCCCAATACAAATAACGATCCCTACAAATAATTCTGTCCCCAGGCGAGTTCAAGAATTGTTAACTTTCGTTTCTGTACACTTACTGTTACCAGGCATCCATGTTTGTTTACGTTACCGTCCTACTATTTATGTCCTGATAATATCGCAGCAGTGATGATTCTCTCAATTTGACACTTTCTATGGCCTCCATTGCATCCTCTCTGAGTGACTCTGTTCTGGTCCAAGCTGACAGTACTGACAGTCAGCAATATGCTTCGCCTCAGAGAGACATGATTAGGCAATTCAAACACCAGGCTTTCGATTGACTGGCCTCATTAATTTGCTACGCATATAAAGTGCAGGAAAACCCGGTATATCTGAAGCAGGTGGAAAAGAGAGAGGAGAGAGATAGATAACGAAGATAGTGTGAGAGACAGAGATATGAGAAAGATGTGTTGAAAGACATTAAAGAGTGGTAAAGACAAGAAAGGGAGAGGTGGGAGATCGAGACTTAGAGCGAGAGAGAGAGAGAGAGAGAAGAACTCGCGTTCGGGTGGCTAAGCTCCTTTCCCAAGACAACAAAAGTAGAGGACAGATAAGAACAGAAAGACAAGTGTGCAGGTTCTTGTGCAGCAAGATAAACAACACCTAATACACAAAATCCGTAGAAAAAATATGCCTAAAGCGAAATCATCAGACTAGCATCGGTGTCACCTAATTCCTGAAAATGAAAAAAACAAAAAATTAATTTGCCTCCCCGTCGGCGAATCGAACCTCGAGCTCCCGCGTGACAGGCGGAGACACTAACCACTACGCTACTGAAGACACGTTAACAGATCAACAAAATATTGTAATATGACACACGCACAGGAATAATCACGTGACCTACATCGATTGCGAATATAATTTTTCTCTATTCGCAATGGAATTGCGAATAGTCACTCCGTTTGCTAAATGCTTAAAGATTTGAACACTTTTTCTGTGAATCAGCAAATATTTGATTGACCTTTCTTGGCTATAAACTCTTAAAGGTGGTTGTAACAAAATTTGAGCATGTGTTATAATTGTTAGAAAGAATGAAATGTAATATAAGTAGCGTATTGTTGTTATTACAAGTTATAGCAATTGCCTGTTAAAAGTGATATTGTTCTTTTTGAGGAGATTTTGGTGAAACTAGATTATTAATATACTGTGTTCATTAAAATAATCCATAACAAACAAGAAAATCATGATTCTGTAATCATAAAAACAATTGAGGTTTGTAAAATAGACTTTATTGCTGTACGTTTTTCTCTTTAACTTTTTTACATAATTGCATAGACTGCCTAAGCTTTCTTTAATCTTTTAAGATTAAAATATCACGAACACTTTACACAGCAATTACCATGTATGACTCATATATAGAAGAGTGGACTAGACTATTAAGCTTTGATTGTTATACAGATAAGGACAGTTTTCATCTTATACCCTCTTGTTCGTTCCTCTTTTGAGGTTGAGGGGAGAATAGCACACCAAGGGGAGGGCATCACATCTTCAAGGTCATTGTGTTCTGCTTCGGCATGCATTTATGTAAAGCTTTCTTGCTCTAGACAAATTTCACCTGAGGTAACATACTTTATCTACCCGTGGGTATGTTTTCTTGCCTAATAATTTTGCCAGGGCAGTGTCCTTACAGCTTACTCTATGCAATTTCCCACTGCTGTAAGTTTTCTTTTTGCGACCTTTAGTTTTTTTCTTCCCCTTATCTGAGAAGGTTACGTATCTGATCTCACTGCCTGAGAGATCAGAGGAACATGTATTATTAGGTGCCTGTAGTTCTAGGACACAATTCCCAGCCCTATGTTGAGATCAAACTCTAAAACCATTGGAACGTGAGGTGGACACGTAACCACTGAGCCACGGATCCCCATCTGATATAATTTGTTTGCATTATTACATGTATTCTTCTTCTGCATCTGCTCCTTCTCTCCTACTTTTCCTTCCTCCTTCACCCCCTGCTCTTCTTAATCTCACTTATTCTTGCAGCGTCTACACCTGAGGTTAGGTTTTATTTTAAATGTGTGCTCCTGTAAATTGAGAGCTTGCTGTGGCTCCCAAATAGTTTTATTGAGATACTTGTACCTCTGTCAGGGATCCTGGTTGGTGGACATAATATAATAACTTATGTTATGCTGATGACACCGTCTTTTACCATAACTCAAATCTAATATTGTTCCGTATACCATAACTTTCATCATTACTTGCAGTTAAAAAACAGTTAATTTTTCAACTCTTTGACCATGTTTGCTATTTCGTACTGTTTATGGTTATTTACCAGTATCTATTTTTTGTTTTGTTTTTCTGAGCTGATTTTCATCTGATAAAATCTTGCTGATTTCTCGTTTTATCCTGATTTCTTGGAGTTGTGATTCAGTGCGCCAGCTGTAATGTCAATATAGTCAGCAAATATTGTATTGCATGTCGACTTCCAATCAATATATATTTTTAATTCATATGTCTCATATGCTGAAAAGCATAATGTTAGATACAAAATAAATTTTAAAAAATAACCATCCTGTGGCAGTACAGGCCAGTTTGAGTGTCAGAGTAGTAAAATGAAGAAATCAGAAAACAGAGATACAATTCAGAATGTATGTAAAATACAAGATGAATCGACTTTATGTGGACTAGACTGAAACTAATTGAAAGCCAATGTGCTAATGTTTATTGAAAGGCATTTTTGAAATCTTATAAAATGTAAAGTAAAGGACCGTGTTATAAGCTTTGTGGACTAGATTGAAACTAATTGAAAGCCACTGTGCTAATGTTTATTGAAAGGCATTTTTGAAATCTTATAAAATGTAAAGTAAAGGACCGTGTTATAAGCTTTGTGGACTAGATTGAAACTAATTGAAAGCCACTGTGCTAATGTTTATTGAAAGGCATTTTTGAAATCTTATAAAATGTAAAGTAAAGGACCGTGTTATAAGCTTTGTGGACCTAGACTGAAACTAATTGAAAGCCACTGTGCTAATGTTTATTGAAAGGCATTTTTGAAATCTTATAAAATGTAAAGTAAAGGACCGTGTTATAAGCTTTGTGGACTAGATTGAAACTAATTGAAAGCCAATGTGCTAATGTTTATTGAAAGGCATTTTTGAAATCTTATAAAATGTAAAGTAAAGGACCGTGTTATAAGCTTTGTGGACTAGATTGAAACTAATTGAAAGCCAATGTGCTAATGTTTATTGAAAGGCATTTTTGAAATCTTATAAAATGTAAAGTAAAGGACCGTGTTATAAGCTTTGTGGACTAGATTGAAACTAATTGAAAGCCACTGTGCTAATGTTTATTGAAAGGCATTTTTGAAATCTTATAAAATGTAAAGTAAGGACCGTGTTATAAGCTTTGTGGACTAGATTGAAACTAATTGAAAGCCAATGTGCTAATGTTTATTGAAAGGCATTTTTGAAATCTTATAAAATGTAAAGTAAAGGACCGTGTTATAAGCTTTGTGGACTAGATTGAAACTAATTGAAAGCCACTGTGCTACTGTTTATTGAAAGGCATTTTTGAAATCTTATAAAATGTAAAGTAAAGGACCGTGTTATAAGCTTTGTGGACTAGATTGAAACTAATTGAAAGCCAATGTGCTAATGTTTTATTGAAAGGCATTTTTGAAATCTTATAAAATGTAAAGTAAAGGACCGTGTTTATAAGCTTTGTGGACTAGATTGAAACTAATTGAAAGCCAATGTGCTAATGTTTATTGAAAGGCATTTTTGAAATCTTATAAAATGTAAAGTAAAGGACCGTGTTATAAGCTTTGTGGACTAGATTGAAACTAATTGAAAGCCAATGTGCTAATGTTTATTGAAAGGCATTTTTGAAATCTTATAAAATGTAAAGTAAAGGACCGTGTTATAAGCTTTGTGGACTAGATTGAAACTAATTGAAAGCCACTGTGCTAATGTTTATTGAAAGGCATTTTTGAAATCTTATAAAATGTAAAGTAAAGGACCGTGTTATAAGCTTTGTGGACTAGATTGAAAACTAATTGAAAGCCAATGTGCTAATGTTTATTGAAAGGCATTTTTGAAATCTTATAAAATGTAAGTAAAGGACCGTGTTATAAGCTTTGTGGACTAGATTGAAACTAATTGAAAGCCAATGTGCTAATGTTTATTGAAAGGCATTTTTGAAATCTTATAAAATGTAAAGTAAAGGACCGTGTTATAAGCTTTGTGGACTAGATTGAAACTAATTGAAAGCCAATGTGCTAATGTTTATTGAAAGGCATTTTTGAAATCTTATAAAATGTAAAGTAAAGGACCGTGTTATAAGCTTTGTGGACTAGATTGAAACTAATTGAAAGCCACTGTGCTAATGTTTATTGAAAGGCATTTTTGAAATCTTATAAAATGTAAAGTAAAGGACCGTGTTATAAGCTTTGTGGACTAGATTGAAACTAATTGAAAGCCAATGTGCTAATGTTTATTGAAAGGCATTTTTGAAATCTTATAAAATGTAAAGTAAAGGACCGTGTTATAAGCTTTGTGGACTAGATTGAAACTAATTGAAAGCCAATGTGCTAATGTTTATTGAAAGGCATTTTTGAAATCTTATAAAATGTAAAGTAAAGGACCGTGTTATAAGCTTTGTGGACTAGATTGAAACTAATTGAAAGCCAATGTGCTAATGTTATTGAAAGGCATTTTTGAAATCTTATAAAATGTAAAGTAAAGGACCGTGTGTATAAGCTTTGTGGACTAGATTGAAACTAATTGAAAGCCAATGTGCTAATGTTTATTGAAAGGCATTTTTGAAATCTTATAAAATGTAAAGTAAAGGACCGTGTTATAAGCTTTGTGGACTAGATTGAAACTAATTGAAAGCCTATGTGCTAATGTTTATTGAAAGGCATTTGTGAAATCTTATAAAATGTAAAGTAAAGGACCGTGTTATAAGCTTTGTGGACTAGATTGAAACTAATTGAAAGACAATGTGCTAATGTTTATTGAAAGGCATTTTTGAAATCTTATAAAAAGTAAAGTAAAGGACCGTGTTATAAGCTTTGAGACATAATGGCGATTTGGTTGGAGCTCCCACATTTTTATAGAGCAGTTTACACGGAATGGGTGATGTAATTATCATGCTGGCCGCATTTACTTCCCTGAACATATCCTGATGCCCAATGTGGGCTGGGGCAGCCTGGGATCAGTTCAGAAATACCCGGGAAGGTGAACCCAGTCAACAAATGCCCCCAGAAGTCGGATGTCTCGGCCTAAAGGTACAAGTATCGCAGCTCTGCTGTAAATAGGCACAATGTAATTACATCCGAGTGAGAGTCAAATGCCCCTGGAAAAACCCAGGAAGGTTAACCTGGCCAACAAATGCCCGCAGAAGTCGGATGTGTTGGCCTAAAGGCGCAAGTATCGCAGCTTGCTTTAAACAGACACAACGCAATCACGTCCGAAAAAACTCTCTGGATGAACGCAGAAGAAGAAGAAGAAGAAGAAGTTCAGAAATATGTCTCGAAAGGGGATTCAAACACATTATCAGCAGGAAAGAATGCTGGTCACAGTCCTACCACAGCTGCTGAAGTCTGTCAGTAATGAACCTATTCCATGCCTTTAGGCATATTGGGACCTTGATGCAAGTCCCATATTTGTATGGACCAATCGACACTTGGTGGCTGATGTGGTCACTATCATGCCGGCCGCATTTACTTCCCCAGACATTTCACTGTAACCAGTTTAGGCTGGGTTGACCTGTGAGCCCAGACCAATAACAACAATTCTTCACCTCGATAGAGATTTGATGTATGACCACTGGAATGCACTACTATAGTACCCTGAAATCTCAATGGTTGCATGTAAATTTTAAAAATGTATTTACCCTCTGCTTATATATTTTTTATACTGTGTTTTGCAAGTAATGTATTCATATCATACATTTGAAATGTCACCTGATGATGTTTATGTCAAGCATTTATAATTTAAATATGTAAATGAACTAACATATGACTGAAAAAAAATAACACAACAATTAGTCAAGCTCTAGGGTTGTTCAGCATTTAAAATCTCATTATTATGTTTTTCGGAGGTTTGTAAATTAGACTTTATTCCAGTTCTTTTTTGTCTTTAACCTTTTTACATAATTGCATAGACTGCCTAAGCTTTCTTTAATATTTTTAGATTAAAATGTCAGTGACACTTTAATTGGCAATTACCAAGCATGACTCATATTTGGTTGAATATGTAATTATCATTTATGAGTAGAAGAAATTATGGGGCTTACTTTTATAGGTACTTCAATTTTAATTCACCGCAACAAAGAAGAATCCCTTCGAGCCTCATTTGCATCGGTCCGGCAATCATTTTCTGGTTTAGTGTTCGGTGGACTGCTAGACCGATCGATGGATGTTTTTTTAGTTTTGGGCCCGTAGGACCCTCACTGTCGACGACAATTCGATTCGGAAATGAAATAAACCATCGAGTTAGTTAGTCAGTCGCGGTTCCAACTTGACGACAATGGGTCGTCCCCGTTATGCTCCATTCCTGTGCCAGTGAATATCACACAAAATGCCCAATGTGAAAAGTGGAACAGACAGAAGTCTCGGCAAGCCAATAGCCCGCACAGGTATACTGTGCAGAATGCTGCCGCTAGAATTCCAACACAAAAGGCCTCCACGAAAAATACAGACCCGCCAAAAGCGCTGCACAAAGCACGAACTCCATAGCTCCAGCAATGACTCCCAGGAGTCTCCAGAAAAATGCACCCGTGAACCAAAAAGGCAATCAAGTCAATTCAGCGACAGCCGGCCGCCTTCTTTCCGAACACGCAGTTCACGCTACAAACAGCAGATAGATGTAAGAGCATTCCACATGCAATTCACAGCTCACAGTGTTGCGCCACGCACTCACTCAGTAGCAGGGCCACTGAACCATGCACTACCAGTCCAACATGAGGAAAATGCAAATGCAAACCGTAGCCACAAGCGTAAACACTCTAGAGGCCTTAATGGTTCAATTGCCTATCCGCCATGTTGGCCATCTCCGTGGAAACTGTGACACAGGGCTCTCATCCCCCTCTCCAAGCTTGGAATTAACAGGATGTGGAAGACTAGTATTGGAACTTCATATCTGTGGAGAGATATACGGGGATATAACGAGGTCATAAGTCAATATAGCGCCTACAGACTGGCTTGCCCGATATGCAGCAATGCATGCATAAAAGTAAGGGGCGGGGGTATATTTTACTGTACTTATTTAATAGATGGTGTCAAAAATTAACGTGTCATTGATATGTGTTAAAATTATCAATTTGTAATCTATTTACAGACTATTCGCGTATAATAGTTGTCAAAATTTTACAGAAACCAAGTAATACCACCCCAGTACAACCCCCTCCCCTCTTCTCCATCACTTTTATTTTGCATATCCTTGTTATAGGACATCGCAGTCAACTCCAGCATTTCTGCCGCTGTGATCTCTTGACAAGTTTACGTTCAGTAGTTAGCCATTGCTTTCTTAACGACCGGCACCGATACCAACGGAAAACCAACACAACGCGGTCTGCTGCCAAAAAGTGCGCAGCTGTGTTTCTAACGCGGGTATACGGGATTGCAAACCGCGCCCTAAGACCTTCGCCACGGAGACCGGCTTCTCCATCACTACTATTGTTTTCCTGCTCGGAGGCGAATAAATTTGAGGGATAAGTCCGCTCGACACGAATTCCTCAGCAGTGAAATATCAGTTGCTGGAGTACCCTTGAAGCCACCGAAATAGGATGAGAAATACATTCATAGATATTGATTGGCACTCATAGAGAGTACTGAAAAGAAGCAGAGATCAGATGACACGCTAGAAAACGTTACAGATTTGTACGACAGATACTTGAAGAGTAATTGATCCGTTTCATGTAGAACAGTTGTGAGAAGATAAGCACTTGAAGCAAGACAGACAGTTGTTTATTTGAGATCGTGAGGTTGCATTTCTTGTGGATCAATTAAGCATGGCCGTGTCCGTGCTGAATTGTAAAGGATGTGGCTGCAGCAGGATATGGAGATATAACGGGTAGTAAAAGGGGTATACTGAGATCCCGCGAATTACAACCAATCAATACACACTTCCTGTATATCTTCTTTGTGAGGTATGAATATAGAATGTGTTCTTTGTGTCTCTACATGAATCAGCAAATCAAGCCAATCAATATACACTCACTGTATATCTTCGTTGTGAGGTTTGGTTGTAGAGTAGGTTTGTGTGTAGAATGTGTGCTCCTTCAGTCTCTGCATGATACAGCAGTCAATCAACACACACTCTGTTTATACTTCATAATCGTAGTGAGGGATGTATGTAGTCTTACCCTGTTTGTTGCATGTGTGCGGTAAATGCGTTTTAATGTAAGAACAATATTAAGCTGTAGCTGATAACACACACGAAGAGGTGGATGAGGTGAGGTGGGCTTTGAAGAAGAATACAATCCGATGGGTTTCAGTTGTTAGAACAGCTTCGATTGGGGAAGTCACACTTGTACGTCTTCAAGAATTCGAACTGGTAATGGCAGGATAGGAAAAGCATTTACAGGGTCTGAGGACAGTAGCTGGACTCTTGTTTGACTGGAGCAAACGGGGTGGCGAGACATGGGGACACTTGGAGAGGAAAGTTGCAGACGGAGATGAGCGGGGTTGGGAGGACATGGAGGGAACTGCTGGAGGTGACAAAAGATAGTGCGGCTTTGCGTAGTTTGATTGAGTACGCATGCTTATATGGGGGATAAAGATAAAGGGCATAAGAAGAAAAAAGAATGACAGTTCCATTATGGTAGCCATTGACACACTAATTCCGGGCATATACGTGAGCTCACCTGCGGTTGATAGCAAGGCTTGGATGCTGATTTTCTACCATGATCGCGGGAAATCGCTGTGACTCTCCTGTAGTTTGGCAGCTTGCAGTTTGTAGTTCTCGGTGTGTTTCTCCACAGCAGAGACTATGGTCGACCTTTCCTTCAATAGCCAGGCTATTGTCTACCCAGGGTTTGCCTCGAGGAGGTAGGGCCTTGGCAGCTTAAGGCTCAACTTCGACACTTTTGTGTATCATTGATGTCAGATACACTAGGGCATGGTTAGCAATGAAGAAATTGAAAATGTTACGAATTTGCATATCTTGGCTGCATAATCAACATCAGTAGGACTTCGAATGAAGTCATGTGTAGACTGGCTATAGCAATGTAGAAATTAAACAGTATTAATAGCATATGACAAAACACAAGCAAACACATTAAAGTATGGTTTTTAAGAACATGGATCTTTTCGGTGGCAACAATACTGATCTAAGTCATTGACCTTTTTGCAGTCAGTAAATCTTGGATTTTCAACATAAATGATATGGGAATGTTATTAGATTATCATGGACCCCAAAAAAAAAACTGCTTACATTCCACCTACACTGAAAATCGAATAAAACTGGCTCTAAACAGCGTCATGTCTCGAAACTGAAATACACTGGACATGTTAAAGGCCATATTGGCTTGGGAAAAGAAAACAGTGATGGATGGCGTGGTTCCTGTAAGAAGAGGCAGAGGTCGTCCGGCATGACGACAAAGATGGACATGGGTCGTCCGGCACAAAGATGGACATGGGTTGTTCCCAACACATTGGGCATGCGAGGCAGGGGTCGTCCGGCACAAAGATAGACATGGGTTCGTCCGGCACAAAGATGGACATGGGTCGTTCCAGACACATTGGGCATAGACACGCGCGAGGCAGGGGTCGTCCAGCACAAAGATTGACATGGGTCATCCGGCACAAAGATGGACATGGGTCGTCCGGCACAAAGATGGACATGGGTTGTTCCCGACACATTGGGCATAGACACGTGCTGAGGCAGGGGTCGATTAGCACAAGATGGACATGGGTTGTCCGGCACAAAGATGGACATGGGTTGTCCGGCACAAAGATGGACATGGGTTGTCCGGCACAAAGATGGACATGGGTTCCCACAAAGTATGGACAGTCGGCACAAAGATTGACATGGGTCGTTCCAGACACATTGGGCATAGACACGCGCGAGGCTGGGATCGATTAGCACAAAGATGGACATGGGTTGTCCGGCACAAAGATGGACATGGGTTGTCCGGCACAAAGATGGACATGGGTCAGTCTAGCACAAGATGGACATGGGTCATCCGGCACAAAGATGGACATGGGTTGTCCTGGCACAAAGTTGGACATGGGTCGTCCAGCACAAAGATGACATGGGTCGTCCGGCACAAAGATGGACATGGGTTGTCTGGCACAAAGATGGACATGGGTTGTCCGGCACAAAGATGGACATGGGTCGTCCAGCACAAAGATGGACATGGGTTGTCCGGCACAAAGATGGACATGGGTTGTCCGGCACAAAGATGGACATGGGTCATCTAGCACAAAGATGGACATGGGTCGTCCGGCACAAAGATGGACATGGTTTGTCTGGCACAAAGATGGACATGGGTTGTCCGGCACAAAGATGAACATGGGTTGTCCAGCACAAAGATGGACATGGGTCATCCGGCACAAAGATGGACATGGGTCATCCGGCACAAAGATGGACATGGGTTGTTTCCGACACATTGGCATAGACGCGCGAGGCAGGGGTCATCCAGCATAAAGATGGACATGGGTCACCCGGCACAAAGATGGACATGGGTTGTTCCCGACACATTGGGCATAGACACGTACGAGGCAGGGGTCGTCCGGCACAAAGATGGACATGGGTCGCCCGGCACAAAGATGGACATGGGTCGTTCCAGACACATTGGGCATAGACACGTATGAGGCAGGGGAACTGGTAAAGGATCGAGAATCTCTTCGGCGGGTCGTGATAACAACAGTTCTGCAAAGGACCTGCTTCATGATGATGATGGGGGATGTTTGAGATGGCGTTGATTGCTGTGCTAGTACTGCGATCTCATTCTCTTTGAGTAAACTGTTAACATTAGAGCGTCATTGCGCTTCAGTAAACCCATGGGGGCTCAGTATTTCAGCAACCATGGTATGGTTTATAATTGTAGCGTACAGTACGTGTGCTTTCTTGT
Organism: Cepaea nemoralis; assembly: GCA_014155875.1. Lineage (NCBI taxonomy): Eukaryota > Metazoa > Mollusca > Gastropoda > Stylommatophora > Helicidae > Cepaea > Cepaea nemoralis. The sequence continues at coordinate 423,862 of JACEFZ010027820.1, read as the reverse complement.
CATTTACTCTTTTCCCTTAGTCCAATTCCAATTACAATTTTCGAGAAAAGAATTCCAAATTCGGTCTCGTCTAACCTGCTTCCTCAGTGTCGGTTATTGTTGCGATCCGATGTTGTGTGGATTATTAGTCCTAATTCATACTGGTTTATTGGTTCCGCTCTGTTTGTTGGATAAAGTTATTTTGTGCTGCCTGGTTATCATCCCTTAGTCATTTGATTCCAGATTCTAATAGTATTAGCTTTATTGCTTGCCGCGCCCTTCACCCCTATACAATATATTCAATATGGAAGTCAACATGGCCGAATGGATAAGAACGCTCACTTGTAAACTTTCGGTGTGTTGATACCGAGGTTGCTGGTTCCACCATTACACCAGTCAATTGGACTAAAATGTTGATTTATCGTCCTTGACTTGAAAGCACCTCAGAAGTCGGAATGGGTTCACCTGATGGCTAGGGACACTGAAAATAGGGAAATCTAATCCACATGCAAATATAAGTCCAGTGCACTCGAAGGAGTATCATATATATGGGCACCGCTTGGGTTCAATGCGACCGAGCGCAAAAACAAACAAAAAAATTAAATATTAGAGATAAAATTAACACACCTCCAGCTATAAGAGGGAGGCAGGGGCCCAAAGAAGACCAATGTAAGACCAATAGCTAAGTATTTAGCCTTTATATGAACTCTTGAGACAGATGATAAAAGAAAAGGACATAGTCGGGTACTTTGCTTGTTAACCACGCACTCAGCAAAACGCGGAAGCGAATTTATTGCGCCCTAAAACAAATGAGGTGTCGTCTGGTTGATTTGCTATTCAGCAACCGAAAGACAACACAGAAACACTCCTGCTGCCTTTATTTGTCGGTAAGCCTGGTGAACTGTCTTCTCTATAATCTCATTTAGTTATCTCATCCGGTTTACAGTTAAAACGTCATGAATCACCCGCATGCTAAAAATAAAACCCGCATACCCTAGTAGATAATAAAGTCAAACAGGTTTGTTATCAAACGACAGTTTGGGAAAGGGGAGGGAATTGACAGAATATATTCAATAGGCAGAGAAATCAGTTACTGGAGAACTTGTGAGGTTGTTGAAATAGCATGAACAATCTAAGGGACAATTCCCGTGAAATTATTTTTCTTCGTCTTTCCAAAGCAACATGCCTGTTATGCAAACAATGGCAACTCCGTTTTCTATTCTTTTTGACCTTCAGTTTCCACAGAAGTGAGACTCACGAGGGGCCCATAATGCTTTAGTGCGGTTTTCAGCTTCTATAACGTACGTTTACCAAACAAGACACTTACAGATAACGTTGTTTTAACGCTATTTCTATGTGCATTTCTTGCCATAGCAAGCGAACTATCTTTCTAACTGGTATTTAGGCTTGAGAGTTCATCTAATCCCAACACACACACGACTTTTGTCTGGTTCAGTTCGTTAATAGAACTGGAGGAAAAAAAATATGTTTCCAGATTCATAAAACAGTCATTACTGTCTTTTTAAAAGGTTCAGTAATTCGTCTTTAAAATACTAATTGCAGTAAAGTTGTAATATTTATACATCAAAGAATTCCAAAATAGAATTGTGTGACGCAGTTGCTACGTGGGCGAGGAATGGATGACTTAATGACAACTTGTTAATCTCCAAAGTTTGCTCTTGGGTGTGTACTCAAGACTGGCACGAGAAGTACATTAACGGGTTGATGGGTGCTCGTTGAAAACAAGAAGTACAAATAAGAGGCCATAGTAGGCCACAGAAAAAAAATAGTGTGAGCTTCTAGGCACACCGAGATTGAAACCTACATCTTATAGATGACGACAAGCCTCGCTGGAGGAACTAGTGTGCTTCTACTTACAACCAGCTTCTGCTTCATTCGGTAGCTTGTCATGAGCATAACTTTTCTCCCATAACAGTCTTCGGAAAAGTCTCCCTATCAAAGTCAGAGGTCTCACATTCCATGTTCCGATTATTAGTTTTCTATTAACCCTGACACATAGTCCTTCCTTGGCGAGATTAATCCCATTTGGTAGTACCATTCTTTGTGGCACATTTTTTCCGGGCCAGTATACAAGACATTCCTGTGTATCATGTATATCAAAACGGGCAGTGGTGAAACCAAAGGTCGAGTTTATTATTAATGTAACTCACAAACTTCGACTTCGTGCCGTGGAATGGCCAGTTCTTTTAGTCCCTGCTATATTTATTCCTCAATCTAAATTCAGGTCCCATATACTTTGAGAACTTACCTAGGCGGTCGAGGGTCCACGAATGTCTTGAGGTAAACAGCAACATTATTTGAATGTGTTCGAATGTGGCGTGACTACAGTTTTGTTTTGTTTTACGTGTCGTGAGTGCAGAGAATGGGCAACAGGCTGCACTGAATTTGAAGTGCAACAGCTGATCCAGAGCAACACACATCAAGGTGACATAGTTATCTACACCGATGGGTCAGTGGTGAGAAACAGACGTAGTGGCTGGGGCTTTATTGCAAAGGCTAATGGACGAGTCTTGAAACAGGATAGTCTGGCATATGAGACTACGACCTCCAGCATGAGAATGGAGGTGGAGGCAGTAACAGCGGCGTTCCGGTGGCTAGAGGAGACTACTGCAACACACGTTGTATTCATTACGGATTCAAAGAATATGCTTAGCAAGGTGGAGAAAGGAATGTTTCGTGTGGAATGGCTCTCCTCGCTTCAGATGTCACAGATTGTGAGAATTGTATAGATATTTTGCCCTGGCCATGCGGGGGAGCGTGGGAATGAACAGGCTGATAGGTGGTATTTTGCCTATGGACAAGGGGGAGGTGGTCATGCACTTGTGGGACCAGGTGGAGAAGGCGGAGGAACAGATTGAGAACCCATATGTGGAAAGATTGAGGTTGCGGGGGATCGGCAGGGGTTCTGGAAGAATCTCAAAACTGAGAGGGAAGACCAGGAGAACTTTTAATCAGATAGCGGTGGGAACGATTAGTAGTATGACTCTTCGCTGGCTGTTGAACGAGGGGACGGAGCACGTATGGGAATGTCCTGAGTGCAGTGATGTCGGTTCTTAACTCAACTCAACAACTTGTACTCTTTGAGATATCCACGTCTTTCTGTATGCAGTATGTAGGTGCAAATTCAGTACTTGTGCAGTTATCAGGCCCAGAACGTCTATCGTCTTTTTTTTTTCCCCATATCCTTTTACAGGACATCGCTGTCAACACCAGCATCTTTCAGCTGTATGTTGATTTCTTGGCAAGATTACGCTCAGTAGTTTGCCATTGCTTTCTGAGCGGCCGGCTCACATACCCCGTAAGTTACCGATGCGATTCGAACCACTGCTGATTCTCACCGTCATCACGTCACCGACGAGAGTATACGAGATTACGGAGAAAAGTCATAACCTCTAAGCCACGAAGCCGGCTCTATCGTCATTTTGTTTTTCTTTTTGCATATCCTTTACAGGACAACGCTGTCAACACCAGCATCTTTCAGCTGTATGTTGATTTCTTGGCAAGATTACGCTCAGTAGTTTGCCATTGCTTTCTGAGCGGCCGGCTCACATACCCCCGTAAGTTACCGATGCGATTCGAACCACTGCTGATTCTCACCGTCATCACGTCAACGACGAGAGTATACGAGATTACGGAGAAAAGTCATAACCTCTAAACCACGAAGCCGGCCTATCGTCATTAGTTGAACAATATCATTACGCCTCGAATCGTGTCTTCCTCTTCTGCCCCTTATAACCCATTGGCGCATAGCGCCAAACCATCTTACACAAAGTAATTCTTCTTCTTCTTCTTCTTCTTCTTCTTCTTCTTCTTCTTCTTCTTCTTCTTCTTCTTCTTCTTCTTCTTCTTCTTCTTCTTCTTCTTCTTCGTCTTCTTCTTCTTCTTCTTCTTCTTCTTCTTCTTCTTCTTCTTCTTCTTCTTCTTCTTCTTCTTCTTCTTCTTCTTCTTCTTCTTCTTCTTCTTCTTTCTTTTATCCCATATTGGATATTCCCTCACTTAACACTTGACTTATCGTCCTATCCTTTGCTCTCTTTCAGCTGCCTCCGTGGCATCCTCATATGATTCATCTCTGCCTCTAATTCTATTCTTCGTGTGTTTGAGGTCTCCCTTTATTTCGCTTGCCCGTGGGTTCTAGAGAAACGACTGTTTAGTTATACTGTATCTCGATGTCTCCCGTGCTGTAGCAGCCTTTTCCACACCTCATAATTGGCTGGAGTGTGTTTAGATTTCTCCATACGCTTTGCATCAAGGATTCTGTTATTCTATTTTAGTTCTTCTATTCTGCTCATGCAGCGTTCAGCGTGGCCGTGAGGTGTACTATGAGCACCCGGCGGAGTATCGAATTCATCCCACTCAGGTCATTTGGACTTCAGAAAGCAATGGCAAACTACTGAACCTGGGCCCGATCGCAACGTCCTGCACATGACACGTAACATTTCCAAAATTCTGCTCACGCACCAGTTTATGAATGATTATTGATTTGTAGTTGTAGCTTTAGTCCATCTCGGTGTGTCTAATACATACAAGGCGACTGATTTCACGCTACAGTCAAATGTTCTCAGATTTGTACTAGATCGTATGTCTGTCGCCTTCCACACATTTGTGCAATATGTAACATTATATCCAAGAGGAAAGGTCGGACCACTTGCGTATATTCAGGAGATTTCATTGCAAGGCACGGCGTTATCGCCATGTAATCACCTTCATTAAACAGATATGTGTGTTTGTACTTGGCGACTCAACTTTGGGCCAAAGGTCATAGTGCAAGTGACATTACCGCTGTTAAGTCTGTTGCTATTGGACGGACTGGTTGGTTGATACGCAAACAATTCAGCCCAGCACTACTAGAAGTGTTGGCTCCGTGGCGAAGGTGTTACAGACATGGTTCTTGATCCCATATGTCCGCGTTCGAAACACAACTGCGCGCAATTTGGCAGCAGACCGCGTTGCGTTGGCTTTTTACGAAATAGTATGAGTGCCATTCGTTCAGAAAGCAATGGCAAACTTCTGAACTTAAATTTGCCAAGAGATCACAAAAGCAAAAAAATGCTGGTGATGACTGCAACGTCCAGTGAAAGATATGCAACTAACTTTTAACTAACTACTAAAAGTAGTGTAGTGCGTATGGACTACGCTTGAGTTCAAATCGAGCGAATGCAAATAAACAAAAATAAAAATAAAATATCGTTTTAACTCTTCAGCCTAATGCTTAGACGTTCAGTTCAGTTTTCTCGTTAGACCCCCCCCCCCCCACTCACCCACCCACAGAGAGAGAGAGAGACACACACACAGACAGACAGACAGACAGACACTTCACTCTGGGGTTTGTAAATATCCACAGTTAGATTTTTACTATTTTTTTATGGTTTCGTTACACGCCCTACCACATAGACACCCTTCCTATAATGTATAAATATAAATAGCTTGATTTGTACCAGGTGTTCTCGGGCTGGGCATCCTTCCACAGGGACACCTTTCCTTTATTGTGTAAATATGAACAGATTAATTTGTACCCGGTGTCACAGAGACATCTAATTCCCCATGTTATAAATATCCCCACTTTGATTCGTACCTATTTTCTCATTAGACGCTGTGCCACATTGACACCACCTCCTTATTTTGCAAATATCGCGTTTCATTTGTACCCAGAATACTTGATTTAGACACCCTACCACAGGGACTCCCAAGTCTTCATTTTGTAAATATCCACATATTGATTTGTACCCAAATTTCTCAAATTAGGCGTTCTACCGCCGATACTCCCCTCCCTTTAAACCACGTGCTTCTCCCCCTTTCTGCTTAATAATGGTAAAAGGTTTAAAGGCAAGAGCATCAACTTCATTTGTAAACAACAATGCGAACCAGACATGTTGTGTGCGCTATTTTTCAGTATAGTCCTCCTGCATAATCAACACACTTTGTCCACCTGTCCACTAGCTTGTTGATACCGAACCACTATTCTTCTGTAGATTTCACAAAGTTTCACACTCTCTTACCACAAACAACTAATAATGCCCAGTTGTTCTTTCACGGTGCAAGTCGATAGTGGTGGAAGCCATTTTGAAATTGCTATTGCCTATGCTCAAACTGCTCGAACCTGACGTCCCCAAATATATCGTATTGCTTAAGAGCCAGTTTGTGTCCTGGAATAAGATTTTTCATTGTCTACACTCTTCCATGCGCTTTATAATAAAACTACTGTGACTGAATGACTTTCTCTCGTATTTGAGCACCATTGACGTAGATGCAGATGGATAGACAGAGTCGATACTTCAAACACGCACACTGAGGCTGTTTTATGGCCGACGTAGTCCTTACATGCTGCAGGCGGACAATATCCGCCGTGAATAAACTAAGTATACAGTCTTGAGCCATCCGTGTCCTCTGGTGCAGAGATAACTTGGCGCACATTTTCAAATACTTTTTGTTCTGCTTCGTTGATGTGCTAGAAGTTTAGGGCAGGCCATCTTAACCGACGTCTGAGGCTATTGAAACAGTATCGTGACGCAGTATTTACATGTGAACTGACAGAATGCTGGGGACGGGTGAGGGGGAGTAAATAGTGAAGAGCAGTAAAGGTCGCGGTTACAGAACTAACTGTACTGACTCACTGAATGTTACATACGTTATAATTGTAAGTAGAGATAAGGTATTGAGGCATCCAGAGGTGCAGGTGTTGAAAAAATCACGCATCAAAACCGCGAAGAAAGGATACATGGAATTTATGAGATTTGTCATCCGAAGACGGAATATAGAAAGTGGGAAAATACTAGGCCGGGAAAGATAGAGAAAGATGTATACGAGGGGGCTTCGAATGAAAACAATAAAGGTGTGATAGAAATTACAATAAATATGTCATTGTCTAGTAACCTGTCAGTATTGTTATTAAGGATATCAAGAGGGTTAAGCACGTGCCATCACGGTACAGACGAACACGGTGACGTCATAAGGACAGTTTAAAGATGGCCGTTCCACTTTTGACATGCACCAAAGAGGAGAAGCGTTATGTTATCCGTTTTTTTTAAAAATTAGTGAAGGGTGAAACCTATATAAATTCATCGGCAAATGAACGTCCATTATGGTGATGCACGTCCAGAAACTGTATGGGTGTAGTAGGAAGTTTCGTCCCGCAATACATTCCAAACGATGAGGACTTCTGAGTAAATGTGTCCTTTTGAAACATGACAATGTCGATCCCATACTGCCCGTACAACGGTTGAAACCATTGAAGACCTCCACGTTCAGTGTGTGCCACATCCCCCGTTCTCGCCAGGACTAGCCCCAAGTCATTTCCACCTGTTTGGACAACTCAAAGTGTAAAAACAAACATTAAAGGTTTTCATTAAAAACACACACACCCACACGCCGCCACACACACACACACACACACACACACACACACACCCCCCCCCCCCCCCCCCCGCGCATTTGGACAGTTTACAAAGCTGAGCAAGAATGAATAATATCGACAACTGTAGCTCCCATTAAGTATCCGACAACGTTCATGATTGAGGGCCTTCTTTTTAATGTTGAGGTCGCTCGCTTTGAACTCAAGCATAGTCCATACACATAATACTACTTCTAGTGCACTGGACTGATCTGTTTCGTGTGGATTAGCTTTCCCTTTTACCAGTGTCCCTCGCCATCAGGCGAACCCACTCCGACTTCTGAGGTTCTTGTAATTTACGTCCCCAAGTCAAGGACAAGAAGTCCACAATTAAGTGTAACTGACATGTGTAGGACTACCTCACTAACAGCACATCGGATGTTTAAGAACGAGCTTTCTTATCAATGCCATGCAGACCTCCGCTGGAGAGTCATAATCGCCGATCGCTGCTCCAGACCAAGTATAAGAATCTCTCTCTCTCTCTCTCTCTCTCTCTCTCTCTCTCTCTCTCTTCTCTCTCTCTCTCTCTCTCTCTCTCTCTCTCTCTCTCTCTCTCTCTCTCTCTCTCTCTCTCTCTCTCTGTGTGTGTGCTCCTCCCATTCTTAGTTGCAATCTGTGCCAGCTTTTTCTGAATCTTTCCCCCTTCGCCTCACATGCGCTCAGTTTTAATGCTACCACAGGCACATTTCCTCCTATTTAGCGTTTGCCTCGTTAGTAAATTATGTCATGTTCTTGTCTGCATCAGAAGGTACACCCACAAAAAAAAGTAACCCCGCATAATGTGTGCGTTGGCGTGTTGATTAAACGATCAGGCCTCACGTCAAAGACCGCCTGGATGGTACTATCATGTAGGATCGGTGTAAGCCAATCGTCTAGCTTCTTGTTACAAACTTTCACCCCGACAGTCTATGCAGATCAGGTCGTCGTCTGTTTGTTCATGTTAGGAAACTATTTATTCACCTGATTGGTTTACTATTAATACGTCTTCCGGCCATGCCAAATAACCTCGCGGCTAGGCATGTTTTATACTTCCACTAGGCATGTTTTATACTTCCATTTGAAGTATTATTTTGTTTCGTCTCATCTTGTCATCTTCTTCCTCTTGTACCTTGCGGTATAAACAGCGGGAGAGTGCCCGTTTATGGGCTTCATATATCTAGATTCACATGGACTGCTATTCCCTGCGTCCATTGTTTACTTGGTCGGCCTCTTCTTCTGCTTCCATTTCATCTGCACATCATTGCTTGTTGTGGTATGCTATTAATTGGTAACTAGTTACACGGGCTTGTTTAGTATACAAGTGAATTCAGCTTTTCCCTATCGCGAAGTACTCTGGCTCTGTTAAGCGCCACAGTGGGTTAAAAATGGAAGGTGTGGTTTCTGGACGAAGAGGCAGGGGTCGACCCACACGTTGGTAGACACCGGGCCTTAAAGAGATGATGGGCATGACAATGCACATTGCACATGTTTGTATGAAGCAACGGTTTCCTGACTTCCACTGACTTGATTAAAGTGTATTGTGTATGACGCAGTCTTCTATTCGTCAAGAAGCTATATGGTGAACTGAGTAGCCATTTGAAGACAGTATAGGCAGTCCCCCGGTAGATATTGCCGTTGGAGTGTGGGCTATTGTGTATACACGTATACGTATATACGTTGTGTGTGGGATATCGAATTATAACAATGCAGAATACAATAGGCAAGCTGCTGGAGAAGGTAATTGCCAGGAAGATATCAAGCCAGCTAGAGAGGCAAGGTGTTTTCCCACCTACACTGGGTGGATACCGTCCAAAAAGAGAAACCTGGACCAATGCAGCAGTCTTTGCCCATGATGTCTATGAAGGTTTCCACTCAGGCATTGAAACCTTTGCTGCAGCGATTGATCTTGAGGACGCATACAACAGAGTACCACTGGATTTTTTAATGTTTCAGCTTCTTGAACTAAAAGTAAGTCCATTCCTCCTTAATTGGGTCGCTGCAGCCCTTTTCCAACGGAAAGTAGTTTTTAGATGTGGTAGTTGGACTTCGGAACCAACAACAATATATCATGGCCTACAAAAAGAGAAACCTGGACCAATGCAGCAGTCTTTGCCCATGATGTATATGAAGGTGTCCACTCAGGCATTGAAACCTTTGCTGCAGCGATTGATCTTGAGGACGCATACAACAGAGTACCACTGGATTTTTTAATGTTTCAGCTTCTTGAACTAAACGTAAGTCCATTCCTCCTTAGTTGGATCGCTGCAGCCCTCTTCCAACGGAAAGTAGTTTTTAGATGTGGCAGTTGGACTTCGGAACCAACAACAATATATCATGGCCTACCACAGGGATCACCATTATCTCCGGTACTGTTCAACGCCTACACAGTGAGAATCACCAGTGAGCAGATCACTGGACCTAGCAGGACATTGTCATATGCCGATGATGTTTTAGTGTATCGTCAGGGTAAGGATAGAGAGGCAGGTTGCTGTGGAACTACAAACCGAACTCAATCGCATAAGTACTTGGTGTGATGAAGCTGGGCAATGTCAACCCAACAAAGGCAACAGTGACTTGGTTCTCGTTGAATAATCATATTGTCAACACTCCAACACCAACTGTAATGCTGTGTTCAGAGACGGTGGAAAGAACGCAGGCAATGAATTACCTGGGGATACGGTTTGATCGAAGCCTTGCTTATAATGTGCACATAGACCAGGTGATAACAAAGGCCAAGCGGGGTTTGGCAGCGATGCGGGTGATGGCGGCAGCAAACTGTGAGCAGCGCCATCTATGTCTTCTGTACGAGGGGCTGGTCATGTCTGTTTTGGAGTATGCAATGGCAATCCTGACTCTCAGCCATAAGCAGATAGAAAGGATGGAAAGGATACAGAATGAAGCTATGCGCATTATTCTTGGATGTACAAGAGATACAGCATGCAGGGCGATGCGCTACCTTCTTGATTTTCCAACCATTGAAGAGAGAATACAAGTTTGCAGGGCACGCGCCTACCTCAGAATTAACGCAAACACACAACATCCACTGCATAGTGAAATTAGGAAGGTGAAGGGCAGCAGGTTAAAAAGAGGACGGTCGTGGATGGGTCAAGCCGAAGACATTCTTCAACAGGTGTGTTCACTTGAGGACTTAGAACCTGGCGAGGAGTGGGTGCAAGTGCCAACAGACTTCTGCACATCCTTTTCAGTTTGCATCCAACTAGATAGAAAATGCAGACAAGAAAATCCGGCTGCTGTTGAGGCTGAAGTACAAGCGTTGATTTTCGAGAATTCGCTAGACGGTGACGCGGTCATCTACACAGATGGGTCGGTCGTCCGACATGTGAGAAGCTCATGGGCCTTTACAGCTCGGGCCGGAGGGAGAATTGTGAAGGAGGACTCTGGTGCTTTCACTGAAACCACAAGTAGCCTGACCATGGAAGTCATGGCAGTAAGTAAAGCAATAACATGGCTCGAGACACAGACATTCACTAGGGCTTGTTTCCTTAGCGACTCAATGAACATGATCAAGAGGATAGAGGAGGGGTCGATCCGAAGAGAATGGTTGCTGCCTCTGAAGCGGTCTCGGCTGGCAAAGATTAGTTTCATCTTCGTGCCAGGGCATGCGGGAGTACAAGGAAATGAGCGGGCTGACAAGCTCGCAGGTGAGGCTACTGTGGAGGGCGGACGCGCCATGGACCAGGCTGACATTCTGAATGCTCTACGAGAAGTGAGACTTTTGCGAGAACCAAGTGATGACTGTGAATCTACAACAATGGCCAGACTGCGAGAGCAGCAAATTAAAAGAGGGGTGGCCAAACAAGAACACTACGCAGGAAGCCAAAGAAGATTGATAAACCAACACAGAACTGGCGTCGTTAGCCGCTACACGCTGCGGGATTTGCTGAGGAGGGGATCCGAGCACTTATGGACTGAATGGTTCGATGTGCAACGAGGATGATCTGTCGACTAACTAACTAACTAACTAGCTATTGTGTCTTCGCATATTCCAGGCCTCAAGTAATGAGGCGCGATGACCAATTCCATTCCGCGCTGCCTTTCCTCCCCTGCCAATCTCCAGAAAATTCTAGCAATTGTCTGGATTTATTCGAATCCCCTTCCAGGTGGAGATGTTTGATTCTCCGTGACTGAAACTCTAAGAGTGTACAGCCGTAGTCCATATTTTCATTGACCTACAATAGGCACCGGACAATGTTCTAGTAGGTGAAGACGGCCGGCCTGATATTCAACACATCAGCCAGCGAGTGCTGATGGTTTAAAACAAGCGGCATGTAACATATACGCTGTACGCGGCCTGGTGGGATTAGGGGTCCGTTAGTTTATTTACCGGACAGTTAGAGCATTGCTTTGCTGATCCGGCAGCTTCTGCAGCTTGTCTTGTTCCAGATGTAGGGGTGTTACCTTTCCTCTGGAGTAAACTAGGCAGGGCCGAGAGAGGGATCATGCTGCATGGGCAACACATGATCTCTATATTTTAGCCCAGGCTTTGTATCTTTTTTGGTGAATTACAGATGGGTAAGAGATCTCAGGGTCGGCCTCTACTACGATACAAAGATGTGTGTAAGCGGGACATGATTGATACAGGCATTGATAATGCACATTGGGAGCAAGTCGCCGCTGAACGTGTTGCATGGAGGGCAAATATCAGAAATGGAATAAAGTCAAAGGAGAAAATTATTGCAGAAAAGTCACACACCAAGCGTTTGAGACGTAAGATGGTGCATGATGGTGGAAATGACCACGTGTTCACATGCACCCACTGTGAACGGACATTTACAGCGCAAATTGGCCTTATCAGTCACACTCGCTACCGCCATAGTTAAAAGTTATTATGCCTTTTTAAAGCACAAACTATCGTCTGTCAAGACGGCAAGGTGCCAATGAATGAGTTTATTTACCCATTCTACGAAGCTACATCGACCCACATACTGGACAGATTAATAATCCTGCCGCTGATATGGATGAACACGGACCACTGTGTGCTAACCACTATGCCACACCGCAAAAGAGGACAGAAAAAAAAAGAATTGAAAATTATTGACGCACGTGGTTCAGGCTCATCACATCCAAATGAAACCGTTGTCTGTATGTAGGAGCAAGTGGGCTTCCATTTCTGTCCTCAAATGTTCTTGTTTTACCAAATCACCACGTAGAGACACCACCATTATAGGACCAACATGTGGCACTATAGAAACGCACAGTATACTGTTCAACACCACGTGACCCTGTGTCGTCAACGCCACACTTGAACACAGGTGATTGAATGCCCGCGGCGATGGTTTGCTTTAGAGAAATGATCAGAAATACGTAATACCACGGGGGAGAGAAGTTAGCGTAATGCACGCGTTGGACTTCATCACCGAACAGGCCGTTAAAATTGTTTAGTTAATATCCAAACTACCATCTAACAGTCATACACAGAAAACAACCCCACATAGGATGCCACGGGTGAAGACACAAAACTTCCTCCGCAAAAATGGATATGTGACACCAAAAACTATTTGAGACACATAGAAAGGATTGTTTCAATATTCACAGTATGTCCTGACGGTGAGAACCGCAATGGCTTAATAATGATGATGATAATGATAATAAGATAGAGGAGGAGGAGAAAGAAAAGAAGGAGACCTTTACATATTTTATCCATCTTGTTTCTTTATTATTGATTCTTTAAAAAAAAAAAACACGACAATTTCTTGATCTACAGATAAGTTTGCACATCTATGGATATAAAAGTAATACGCACACAATTTTTATTGTAATTCATAACTGACACGGGGGCGAATGATTGACTGTGATCTCTACGATCCTGGTTGATCCGCGTAGGGTTCACCAAGAGGATGACCAGAGGTTCTCATACGACGCACCAACCCTCGCCACAGGTAGACATGTGTAACAGGATAATTTATTGGCGACCAAGGCCTTAAAGTTAAAAATAAAGTAATTAAATGTGTGCAATTTGTTATTTGCGTTGTTACTTATTTTTTGTATATGATATGTGGTGAACATAATAAACATATTGTTTGTGTAAAGTATATATCAAGTACTTGATATGTTATTTATTTATTTACTAGCTGACCCGGTCCGGCTTCGCCCATGCCCTGGAGGGGATCTATCTATCAGTCTGTCTGTCTGCTTGTTTGTCTGTCTGGCTGACCTGGCCCGGCTTCACCCAGTCCCTGGTGGGGAGCATCTCATTTAATTCATATAAGTAGTCATATAAGCTCCCGTTCCCGACTATCTGTCTGTCTGCTTGTTTGTTTGTCTGTCTGTCTGTCTGACCCGGCCCGGCTTCACCCAGTCCCTGGTGGGGAGCATCTTATTTAATTCATGTAAGTAGTCATATAAGCTCCCGTTCCCGACTATCTGTCTGTCTGTCTGTCTATCTATCTGACCCGGCGTGGCTTCGCCCAGCTCCTGGCGGGGATCGTCTCATTAAATTCACACAGTAACTTAAAAGAATGTCCTTCCACACACCATCCATTATTTTTAATGAAAACTGTTTTTAATCACCTGCATGACTGTAGATAACTTCTTTAAGCATAAAAAGATGAGTTACAATGTTATGCATTATGCATTATTTTTATGAAAACTTTGAAGATGCCTTAAAGATTATATCATTATTTATTATAACTCATATGCCTGTAAATAACTATAGAGAAAGAGTTTAACAATAGTGCAAGTAAGTCCAACAATATGACTATAAAGTATATAGAAATGTTATTAAAAGTTATGCCCCTTGAAATAACTTTTCTAGAGTGAAGTCCCCCTGCTATATAGAAATTATATAATGAAAAATGAAATATTAAATGTTATTAAGTAAGTAGCCGATTTTACACTAAGAAACTATTACAGTCGGTTGCACAGGAATGAAAGGAAGACGTGTAGAAAATTTCATCTCAATCGGATGTACCGTTATCGAACGCATCCAATACATAGCCAACCACACACACACAGTCTGTTTTATAGATATAGATTTATTTCGAGCAGTTATGATATATTCATAGCGTCATCCTCACCTTCTCTGTAGCGGTGTGCAGTGTTGGAGGGAGGGGGAGATTTAGATATTTTAACCAAAAATGTAAATAAATAGATAAACACTTGTTATTTTTAATCGCTTCACTTTATAACAGGCGACGTTATGTGACCAGCAGTCAGAAGTCTGTTTTTGTTTTGGGTATTTGTTTTATATCAATATAACATTTTATCTTGGCGCCGGAACACTTTTCATTTGAGAAGTGTAGCCCAGAGAGAGAGAGAGAGAGAGAGAGAGAGAGAGAGAGAGAGAGAGAGAGAGAGAGAGAGAGAGAGAGAGAGAGAGAGAGAGAGAGAGAGAGGAGTTTGCAAACCGCTGGAAAAGGTTTATCGATGAATTAAATATACAGACGTTTAACTAATGGGCTGTCGCGGTTTTAGAAAACATTGACGGATCGTTATCTCACACGGACGTGATCTCGGGAATGACATCTCTTTTTAAACATTGCAAAGATGCTGCTCGCGACTTAAGTGTAATACAGCCTATACCAACGATCAATCACTTGGTTGATGTATAACTTTTATAATGAATAAATTGTTTATGTAGCTTCTTCTTCTTCTTCTTCTTCTTCTTCTTCTTCTTCTTCTTCTTCTTCTTCTTCTTCTTCTTCTTCTTCTTCTTCTTCTTCTTCTTCTTCTTCTTCTTCTTCTTTTCTTCTTCTTCTTCTTCTTCTTCTTCTTCTTCTTCTTCTTCTTCTTCTTCTTCTTCTTCTTCTTCTTCTTCTTCTTCTTCTTCTTCTTCTTCTTCTTCTTCTTCTTCTTCTTATTATTATTATTATTATCCTACCCCTTTTCTCCTTCGGCGATCAACTTCAGTGATGCATCTATCCTGACATTAGTTATAAACATGACGGTACTCTTAAGAACTTCACAGGTGCTGCAAAATTTGTCTCCTCCCTCCATGCATGATATTAGAGGTCTTATCATTCGCGAAAGTTAGTCGCCAAAAAGAGAGCAAAGAACTTCACCGGTGCTATACAATTTGTCTGCTTCATCCATGTATGATGTTAGTGGTCTCATCATTGACGCAAGTTAGTCGCCAAAAAAGAGAGCAAACAAACAAAAAGAAAAGATCATTTCGAGATCTTTCTGTCAAAGCTGGTGTCGACCGTGAAGATATGTTGACGGCAGAGAATGGAAGATGATTGCACAGAAGAGTGATCATACAGTTTATAGACTTTCTGTAAATGTCGTGTTCGATAGATATGAATTGTTAGTCTTACCGGAGGTTACAAACGTTTCCTATGAGACACGCGGTACTTCGTTGTTATTTCACCATTAACCCCCCCCTCCCCCCCAAAAAAAAACAGCATCCCTTACAGGGCCTCATTTTCATCGGTCCAGCAATCACTTCCGGTTAAATGTTCGGTGGACTTAAAAAGTCACTTAAAAGTCGACAGGGTCGACTTCATTGCACCGGGTTTTATCCCATATGGCTCGGTCTCTTTCATCGATGTTTTGTTAGTTTTTGGGCCCGTAGGGCCCTCAGACGACAACGAGGGCCCTACGGGCCCAAAATCTAACAAAACATGCATCGATATGTCCAGCAGTTCACCGAACATTTAACCGGAAGTGATTGCTGGACCGATGAAAATGAGGCTCTGTAAGGGATGGTTATTTGTTTGGGGTGAATTAACAGCAAAGTACCACGCGCTATTCTAACCAATTGCTCATCCGCTGCTGGTTATTACACAGACATTATCATAATTTAACTGCATTCCTGTAGGCAAACGTGTCAGCAGTGAAAACATTACATTCACACACACTTCTGCACGTCATGAGATAATGGCGGGTTGTGTAGCCCATAGTGGTAGGAGTCAAACGGGTATGAAACTAACACTAATGCAGAGAAAGGTGCTAGGCACATTTTCGTACTTTCAGCTAGGAAGATTTCCAGAATTGGTACCTGAAACGTTAACACTATTTATGAACTGGGAAAGACATCACATGTGGTGGAGGAGATGAAATACTATGTCATTGGGATTATGTAAAACAAGGTGGAACGGAACAGGAAGACATTATAATTTTCAAGGGGTTAAGAACTGGGCACACAGGCCCGAATAACATTCTGTCCTTCTGATCTCATTGCTGTCATACATTATTCATTCACGAATCACTTATGAGACTTATCTTAGACAACAACGACGGTTTTAGAGAGAGAGAGAGAGAGAGAGAGAGAGAGAGAGAGAGAGAGAGAGAGAGAGAGAGAGAGAGAGAGAGAGAAAGAGAGAGAAAGAGAGAGAGAGAAAGAGAGAGAGATATTATTGGTTACTTATTGACATAACCCACATACAGATAAATCCATTGGATTTTATTCTCTCTCATTGAAAGCAAATAGGGAAAATGTTTGCAGTCCCTTCATTTTAATTTTGTTTTAAATTTTGCTACATATACACGTAAGTCCTTTATTGCATAATTCGGACATCGCACGTGTGCTATTTTTTTTTTATTAATTCCTCAACCAAAGTCTAACTTCATCACTGATTAGTACAGTAAGCTGAACGAGAATGCACCACTTATCCCTGTGATGTTAAATTCTCACACTTAGGATTGGCACTAATTTGGTTTTGAGTCAAACACAAGGCGAGATGACGTTTAGAAGTTAAATGATGAGTCACCCTAGACTGCACTAACAATATTTATTGTTTTGTTAGAAAAAAAAAGGATGAAAGGGGGGGGGGGGGGGTAGCCGTGGCTGAGGGGGTATAGTGTCTGCCTCGGCCTCACAAGCTCCCGGATTTGATCTAAAAACAGGCTAGGAATTTTTCCAAGCTTTACGTTGATTTCAGTGGTATGAGGCGTCGGCCGTCGAGAAAGCAATGGCATGCCATTGAACGTAAAATTGCCTAGTAAATCCCAAACAGCTAAACAAGGCTGAGGTTGACCGCAACGAACTGTAAAGGACATTTAATTAACTAATCTGCTTGTATCCCAAATAATATGCGCTCAAATGCTAAACGACATGTAATTAGCTAACCTGCTTGTATCTCTTTTGCTAATATGCGCTCAAATGCTAATATGCGCTCAAATGCTAAAATGCGCATCATTGTGATGATAGTTTATGTCAACAGAAGTTGCAATAAGATGCATGTTATTGATTCCGGATTGGGGGTGGGGTGGCGAGCTAGGAGCTATTCCCTTTCAATGGAGAAATAAGGTTCCGTCTGCTGGCTCACGGGGCACTGTTGAGCAAGGAAGAGTACCCCCAAACGGTAACGTGGAACCAGGTGAGCTTGCGGCGGATTGAACTTGAATCCAGCCGTAGGTAGTTGTTGATTGAAAATATCGTTATAGAGACAATGTCGACTGTCACCTGCCTGTAGGATTACTGCCAAGGAGGAAAGAAATGGCTGGCGACCTTCTTTGCAGATGCCTACACTTTGCAGATGCCTACATAAGTTTAGATACTAACATCCAAAAACTTAAACCATGAAACTTAGCAGTATAAAGGAAAGTTCATCAATGAACATCACAGTAAACGGGGAGATACTAAAACAAGTAAGTGAAATAGATGGCAGAGGTGAAATGGAAATCAAAAAGAGAATAGGAATGGCCAAAAATGCTTTCAACGGCATGAAATAAGTATTAACATCTAGAGAGGTTAACAAAACATTAAAAATGAGAATTGTCAAATGCTACGTATATTCAACGCTACTGTATGGCGCGGAAGCCTGGACATTGAACAAACAACTAGAAAGTCGCATAGAGGCCCTGGAGATGTGGATATACAGACGAATAAGTCGTATTTCATGGAAACAAAAACAATCAAATGCAGAGGTTCTAGAAAAAACTAGAAATGGAGAGAGAGAGAGAGAGAGAGAGAGAGAGAGAGAGAGAGAGAGAGAGAGAGAGAGAGAGAGAGAGAGAGAGAGAGGAGGGAGGTGACATATTTCGGCCACGTTAAAAGACATGATACTATTATAAAAACCATACTTGAGGGCAAGAGGTAGACAACAATACAAGTGGGAAGATAACATCAAGAGATGGACGAACATTAGCCTGACAGAATGTACAGTCAGGGCGAGAGACAAAACAGTATTGGAGATCCATTGTAGCCAACCTTCATTGTGGAGACGGCACCTTATTGATTGACAAAACTTTAGCAGCCAAAGACATTATTGATAAACTGTTATGGGGGAAACATTCTGCACAGGACACGTCAATGGATGATGATGATGAATGATGATATTGATCCTGTAATGTCAACAAATATTCCCGCCACATATTTTCAGTGCAATCAATAACATATTTCCCAGGTGCTGAAAACATGAACTGATGTAAAAATGTAAATAGTTGAAATTGTATGCTCTGTCCGTGTTTGTTGATATTAGAGGATCAGAAACGTACCTGTTATTGCAATTTCAGTTGGATTGGTGCGATTCTTCTGAAGTAACCTTTACCATACGCAATAAATATACCGTGATTAAGATTACAGTTTCATCTCCCCGAATCAGTTTAAAAATCTTCACTGAGAAATTTCTTCAAATACTGCCTGTTGGCGATCGTATTCTTGATGACATCAGCAGTTTTGGGGAAAAGCGTATGCATATTTGTTGTGAAAACATAACGTAAACAAATTATACATATTAGATAGTTAGTTACTTAAGAAATAATGTACACGCATAATCTGTTAGGAGAAAAATTAACAATAATAAGTATTAAGAGAAATGTCTTTCTCTTCTCTCTCTCTCTCTCTCTCCCCCCCCCCCCCCCCCCCCGCACCCGGGTTACTCAGAGACACACGCTTAACACACACTGATCATTTGACACCGGTATCTGTTAATTATGAAGAATATAGAACTGTTAGCAGAATGAGCCATATAATTAAGACAGTTCTCAAAATCGGACAAGAAATAATTGAAATTAAAATAAAGTATCTGAAGAATGGTTTCGCTTCAGCAGAAGTAACGGCACCACCGCAGAAATATATTGTTTTAAGTTTGTTGAGAGAGAGAGAGAGAGAGAGAGAGAGAGAGAGAGAGAGAGAGAGAGAGAGAGAGAGAGAGAGAGAGAGAGAGAGAGAGGGAGTGTGAGTGTGAGAGAGTGTGTGTGTGTGAGAGAGAGACGCTTTATAGACAGAATACACATAAACAGCTAATTGCTTGTCTTCAAGAGATGGGCTTATATATAAACACTGTCAGACTCATTAATAGCTTATACCAGCAACAGTTAGATACTGCATTTAATTACTGTAATTACTTACATATATATACAAAGAATGATATGGCACCGAACCCGTAGTGCAGAGAGTAGAAAATATAAGCAGTCCTGTTTTAGCACTAACTCAAAAGAGAAAAAAAAAAACGAATATCAAAACTCACAATAACAAAACAAAAAAACGGACCTAATTTATAACCGACGCCGCAGAAGCAGATTGAACGAGGCCGAATTAATATTTTTTTCGTAAATATTGGAGGGTATGGGCGTACCACCATGCCTGCTCAATCTTTACACATACAAGTTTTATTCAAGTTAGAGAAAATTTTAAACAGGAATAACAGGAAAAATAATAGGAAAAAATAATAAAAAATAAATATATAAAATAATAGTAGGCTATATTGAGCACAACCCACTACTCTCTCGTTTGAGCTCGTCAGTAGTGCGTATCCTTGACTGGACCCGGGATCAAACCCGGATCACTGGAGTGTGAGGCGGGTGTGTAACCACTAGACCACGCGGCTCACGCCAGACGCGACCAAATTGTCACACTAGAATATCACAACGTCACCCATCGTAGGCTATAGCTCAAACATCCATCGATGTAGCCCCGAATGATCATCAATAATAATAAACAACCGTAGATGTGCAAATGACAGTGTTATTGGTAAACAGCGAGAGTAGTTACAGGGAGGTAAAAGACCCGTTTTCACGCTTTAAGGCGCATTGCATTGGACATATAGTGCTAGACTTATATTTTTATAGACCAATCAGCACTTGCTTAGGACCATCTAAGTGGTCAGTCTCACTCCGGGCGCCTTTAAATTGTTTAGTAATCTAAACATAGGGAGGTACTGAGAATCTAAGTGTGAAATTAGTAACATGACGGCAACATAGGAGGTACTGATGAATCTAAGTGTGAAATTAGTAACATGACGGCAACATAGGAGGTACTGATGAATCTAAGTGTGAAATTAGTAACATGACGGCAACATAGGAGGTACTGATGAATCTAAGTGTGAAATTAGTAACATGACGGCAACATAGGAGGTACTGATGAATCTAAGTGTGAAATTAGTAACATGACGGCAACATAGGAGGTACTGATGAATCTAAGTGTGAAATTAGTAACATGACGGCTAAACATCTGCTGTAAAAGTATCCAGCATATGCAGGACAGAGAAGATTATTTTGGCCTATGTCTGCGCCATCTGAGGACAGACAAACTGTGTGATGATGTCGACAAGCTGAAGTTAATTTCTGCTTTCTTTAAATGTGTATAAGTTGACGCCTGGAGGTGTACGAACAAGAAGAAGAAGAAGTAGTAGTAGTAAAAGAAAAAGACGACAGAGTACAAGAAAAAGTAGTAGTAGTAGTAGTAGTAGTAGTACGTAGTAGTAGTAGTAGTAGTAGTAGTAGTAGTACGTAGTAGTAGTAGTAGTAGTAGTAGTAGTAGTAGTAGTAGTAGTAGTAGTAGTAACAGAAAAAGA
Organism: Cepaea nemoralis; assembly: GCA_014155875.1. Lineage (NCBI taxonomy): Eukaryota > Metazoa > Mollusca > Gastropoda > Stylommatophora > Helicidae > Cepaea > Cepaea nemoralis. Next base: position 402,796 of record JACEFZ010027820.1, on the reverse strand, counting down.
CGAAAGAGTACAAGAAAAAGCAGTTATGGTCGAAGACGAAGAAGGGAAATGAGAAGAAGACGAAAAGAGGAAGAAAATGAAGGAGAATTAGTAGGAAGAAGTGGCGAAGAAGAAGACACGGAAGGAGAATAAAAAAGAGAAGAAGAAGAAGGAAAAATAAGAAAAATAAAAAACAGAAGGTGGAGGAGGAGACGAAGATTAGGAAGGACACGACGAAGATGATTTTTTTTTTTAAGCGACTTCGCATAAGAATGTAGTTTGTCAGCATGAGAGCTCTGTCTGAGTTTATCGTTGTTAACAACCTAACGACATTTGTGCTTTCGCTTTCATAAAGAGTGCTGTGCTGGTAAATAGACATCTCCTCTCAACTGGTTAGTTCCCTGACACCTGGCATCATCGCTGGTAATGACATTTGTCATAATTAGCTTCCACTGGCCTACGCATGCTCGCGATCCGTTATTTGACAAGCTTCTATTTGTCATGAAATAAGCTTTAACTGGCTTACCACACACACACACGTGGCCCTTGTTTGACAAGCGGGTGTTTACACATGAGTAATTGACTCGGCGAATGCTAACTCAGGGAAACAGAACTGAAACAGTGAAAGTGGGCGTCGATGCAGACTGCAAGATGGACTTTAGTCTGTAGTATGTAAAGGCTCCTGTTACGTCTCTTCAGGAGCATTGGGTGTACGGTGCTGGTCAAATAATTTTATAGACCAATCGACACTCAGTGGGTGAAGTGGTCAATAACAATCGTCTGTAGTGAATCTTCGTAAACTTACGTTCTGGGTTTTTAGTTAAGAAGCAGTTTCGGACTAAAATGTTGACTTCTCGTCCTTGACTCGGGGACGTAATTTACAATTACCTCTGAAGTCGGAGTGGGTTCGCCTGGTGGCGAGGGACACTGGTAATAGGGAAAGTTAATCCGCACGCAAAATTCAGTCCAGTACTACTAGAAGTAGTGTGTGTGTACCACGCTTGAGGTTAAAGCAAGCACGCTCAATAAACATGTAAAACATGTCATTCATGTTCTCACAACTCCCTCTCTTGCACGCTCAATAAACATGTAAAACATGTCATTCATGTTCTCACAACTCCCTCTCTTGCACGCTCAATAAACATGTAAAACATGTCATTCATGTTCTCACAACTCCCTCTCTTGCACGCTCAATAAACATGTAAAACATGTCATTCATGTTCTCACAACTCCCTCTCTTGCACGCTCAATAAACATGTAAAACATGTCATTCATGTTCTCACAACTCCCTCTCTTGCACGCTCAATAAACATGTAAAACATGTCATTCATGTTCTCACAACTCCCTCTCTTGCACGCTCAATAAACATGTAAAACATGTCATTCATGTTCTCACAACTCCCTCTCTTGCACGCTCAATAAACATGTAAAACATGTCATTCATGTTCTCACAACTCCCTCTCTTGCACGCTCAATAAACATGTAAAACATGTCATTCATGTTCTCACAACTCCCTCTCTTGCACTCTCTCCCTCCTATCTCTCTCTCTCTCTCTCTCTCTCTCTCTCTCATAAACACGCATGCTCTCTCTCTCTTTTCTCTCATACACACATAAACACGCATGCTCTCTCTCTCTCTCTCTCTCTCTCTCTCTCTCTCTTTCTCTCTCTCTCACATACACACATAAACACACATGCTCTCTCTCTCATACACACATAAACACGCATGCTCTCTCTCTCTCTCTCTCTCTCTCTCTCTCTCTCTCTCTCTCTCTCTCTCTCTCTCTCTCTCTCTCTCTCTCTCTCTAATCCGCCCATCTTTCGTCTTAGCTATAGTGTCGTTAAACAGTTATGATACATTAATGTGTGTTGGGGCAGATTCTAACAGAGGCGTGTTAAGTGTTAAGTAATGATAATGATTTGGGGATGTATTCGCCCTTCCTCATTATTTTTTTTGTTTTTTTTTGTGTGTGCATATCCTTTTACAGGACATCGCTGTCAACACCAGCATCTTTCAGCTGTATGTGGATTTCTTGGCAAGATTACGCTCAGTAGTTTGCCATTGCTTTCTGAGCGGCCGGCTCACATACCCCGTTAGTTACCGATGCGATTCGAACCACTGCTGATTCTCACCGTCATCACGTTACCCACGAGAGTATACGAGATTACGGAGAAAAGTCATAACCTCTAAGCCACGAAGCCGGCTCCTCATCACTACTTCCTATAAATATCTCTAGGATGTAAAGTAAGAGGGGCGTCTCACAAAGACGACCATTGCACAAATGGAGGGCAAACTGAAGGACCTGAATTCGAAAGTAGATAACATGGGCGCGCAGACACGAGCGACCCCAAGAACCACAAATAGCAATTGTACAGGGCAGCCTGGACGAACTGAAGTGAAACTCGCCCTGCAGAGAATGAGCGGGATATGGTCCGGATGATGTACATTAGGGAGGAAAACCGAAGAAACAGCGCAGACTGAACTGCTCAAGAAACAGACGAAGAATAAAACAGCCCGAACAGACGAGGCACAAAGGAAGGTCCAGGCAGAAGATGAAGCAACAGAAGAGGAGAAAGTATCAGACAGCGACGATGACGAAATACGTACCATAGAGAAGGAGACCACAAATGTTTAATAACAGACCAAGGTACGGGGCGAGAGACGGATGGAGTAACGCTTGGGAAGACTACAGATCTGTAGCACGTCCTGGGGGAAGATCGCCGGCAGACGAAGTGGGAACATCACAACGCCAAGGCTTAGAACCGCTTGAACCTGACCAGACATGTCAAGCGGCAACAAAGAAGAAAACAACACAAAGCCAGAAACATAACATAAATTAGGAAGGGAAAAACGCAACTCTATTTCCGCCAACAGATGCACACAAGAAACACCACGAAGGCCCCAATTATAACTCGTCGACAGACCGACAGTAGAAAAGGGCCTGAACACTTCCTTTTGAGAGAGAGAGAGAGAGAGAGAGAGAGAGAGAGAGAGAGAGAGAGAGAGAGAGAGAGAGAGAGAGAGAGAGAGACGACCTCAGAGCACTCACAGTGAGAGCTAAATCCACTTCTAGTCATTAAATCTTGAACGTTCGTGTGAGTAAACACGCACACACACCACATGCCCCTAATATATTAAGAACAGACATTTAAATACAGCAATCATCATCATCCCATGTCTTTGTAAAATGGCATGGGCATTCATGTCTGGCACTTTATATCGGATGGTAAAAATCTCAGACATATTAGATTATGTGACGAGCGGGGATGACTAATTCTCTATTGGGCGTCTTTTCCTTGACAAAATCAGTACACGATCACTTATCTATAACTCGACCCCGGGGGGGGGGGGGGAAGGGAAGTGTATGTCGTGACGTGGTTATTGTGATTGAAGACATGCAGTCTATATTATAATCCCATTCAGATTTTTATAACAACTATTGTAGTCTTATCAGCGAGAAAAGACGCAAAGGCGGTTGTTGGATCGGCGTAAGATGTTCAAGAATTAAGCACAATAAATGCGCAGATTAAACAAACAAAGCACTGCCATATTCAACATTTAATGCAACACATCTAAAGAAAAATACTATCAGAAACAGCAAGCGTTACACGCTAATTACAACCCTAGTATTGGTTAAGTCACATTCATGTGTTCCATGACTTGTAAAACCAGCTACTTGTAATAACCTGCACAGCTATCCTATCGCGTATTCAGTATTTGTGATCATAATTAACAACACTCGGGGCTGTTGAAAAGATGTCAGAAGGGGACCAGCCTTGGCAGTGCAGAAAGCAAACAGCATTAAGAGCCCTTGGCACAACACCAGCAAACTAATATAACAATATATTTGAGAGCGGCCATCTTTCATGTGGATGTGGAAACGGATGTGAATCATGGTTCATTTGGCAATAACTAAAGGAGAAAATGCACTCGTGATCCGAAAAGGCAATCCAGTTAATTCCAAGCGACAGGCCGACCGCCATCGTTCCGAACATGCAGTTCCCGCTACAACAATCGCTGACAGATCTAAGAACATTTTAAACGAAATTCACAGCTCACAGTGTCGCACCACACACAACTCATTAGCAGGGCGACGGAACCATGCACTACCTGTCCAGTGTGAGGCAAATGCGACTGTAAACCGTAGCCAGAAACATAAACACCCCAGAGGCTTAACGGTTCAAATGCCTATCCGCCATGTTGGGGACCGAAAATTCTTTGTGCCCTGCTTTCAGCGGGCCGCCCTGCCTAAAGGGACCGAGCCATGTGGGATAAATGCCCCGGGGGCAATGAAGTCGATCCTCTCGGCTTTTAATGCAGTAATGTGTGGCTGCTGGTTTTCTAGTGTCTGCCGCTTCCATCGACGATGAACTGTATTTTCCGTGGAGGACTTTTGTGTTGGCATTCTGACGGTGGCATTATGCACAGTGTACCAGTGCGGACTGCTGGCTTGTCGAGACTCCTATCTATTCCACTTTTCACATAGGGCAGTGAGGAGCATTTAGTGTGATATTCACGGGCACATGAACGGAGTATAATGGGGACGACCCGTTGCTGTGAAGTTGGAACCGCGACTAACTAACTACAGGAGAAAATGGAGACTTGAACTTATATGTTACTTGTTGGAAAGTAAAGGCGGACAGAGCGATATTGACTATATCTTAAGTCAATGTAGGTTCCTGACACAGGACTTCAAAATTAAATCTATCTATAGTTGAATTGCAGACAATGAACATGACCTGCAACATTTAGTAGATGCAGTTTTTAACACACAGTGAACAACGAGGGTTAGAATTAAATTGTAAAAAGACACAGGTTATGGTCGTCACTAGGAAGAACGAAATACCACAATGTAATATACAAGTAAATGGGAATATTCTTCAACAAGTGAATAGGTACAATTATCTCGGAACAGTAATAACATCTGATGGGAGATGCCTTGAAGAGATTAGAACAAGAATCGCCATGTATAAGGTATCCTTTAGCACAGTGATTCTCAACCGGTGGGGAATTCCCCCCTAGGGGGGAATTTTAAGGTTTCCAAGGGGGGAATGACGATTATTTCAAGATCGCGTTAATACAAGAACCGATTACTTGATATTGTTTCTCCCTCCATACTTTACGGTTCTGTACTCCTCGCTCTTCTGATTATCGTCTTATAACATAAGTAGACCCACAAACCACGTTTTATGTAGACGTCTAAACTTGTTCTAGTATGTATTATTAAGATTAGCTTCCATTTTTTCGTATACTATGTAGGGGCAGGGTGGGGGGGGAAAAGGGGGATTTATAGGGAGGAAATACGAAAAGGGGGGGGGGGGAATGACATTCTCAACATATGGTGAAGGGGGGCATGGGCCAAAAAAGGTTGAGAACCACTGCTTTAGCAAGATGAAAAACATACTGACCAATAAAAGATGTCAGTTGAAACGAGAAAAAGAGTGTTGAGGTGCTACATAGAACCTGTACTTTTATATGGATGTGAAGCTTGGACAATGAGCAGTCAGGCTGAAAAACATCTGATGGCTGTAGAAATGTGGTTTCTGAGGAAAATGCAAAGAATACCATGTACAGCCAGAAAGACCAATGAACAAGTCCTTCAAGAAACAAACGAAGATCGTAAACTGATTAGAGACATTAGACGCAGACAGACAACATTTTTTGGGCATGTTAGAAATGGATTGGAGAACTTGGTGACAACTGGTAAGATCGAAGGGAACAGACCAAGAGGAAGACCTAGAAGCAAATACCCGGATGGCTTGGTCACAAGGCATGGTCGAGACAGGAACACGGAACTGATCCACGACTCTGGTGATCGAGTGAGATGGCAAAACATGACCCCCACGCTTACCGGCAGTGCACATGATGGATGGATGGATAGTTGAATTGTGTTAGTGTTATATCTTGCAGGGTCTCAAGGATCTCTGTTGTCACGTGATGAACTTGGATCTTCCGACGTTCAGTTGTTAACAAGCTCGCATGGGCTTCAATAAGCACCCACATCTTTCAGCTTTGCTGGGAGAGACTGGGCGCTTATGGCCTTGTCCCGAGCGCACTGATATCGATTCTTCATTGTAAACTAATATTCACTTTCGCGTGCATTTATTTGTGTAATACGTCAGCCATATTTAAAGCGCCGCCCAGGCTATTCTTATCGCTTGGCGTTATTTGTGAACGCTTTGTATGGTTGGCTTCTTAAGTGTATCCAGCTACACGCCCGACAGCAGGGTTTAGCTGGATAGTGCACATGTGTGTTCAATAATACAGTTATGTCGAATACTCCAACGTTATCAGCATAGAAACGCTTTTTTTAGTGCTTGCAATCATCGAAGCTCAGGCTGTTCAGCAAGAATAAGAAAACGACCTGAACGAATAGCGCTCATCAACTGCTAATTATATAACTAATGAATGGAGTCTATCAAATACTGATATAACTAATGAATGGGGTCTACCATCTACTAATGATATAACTAACGAATGGAGTCTATCATCTACTAATGATTTAATTAATGAATGGAGTCTATCATCTACCAATGATATAACTAATGAATGGAGTATATCGTCTACCAATGATATAACTAATGAATGGAGTGTTTCAACTACTAAGGATACAACTGATCAATGGAATCTGTCAGCCACTAACGATAAACTATTGAGTAGTCAGTCTACTACTAATGATATAGCGAATGAGTAAACTCTATCAACTACTAATGAGTAGACTATCAACTACTAATGATATAAGTAATGGGTAGACTCTGTCAATTAAGAATGATATAATTAATGACATACCTTATGATATGACTAATGAATAGTGTATCAACTACTAACAACATGACAAATAAATAATACCTAGTAATAATACTACATCGATTGATGCTTATGTTCAGACTTTTCGTGTATCCAGTCGCTACGGTAGCGAGTCTTTCATCTCCCAATGATTTCCAACAGTCATCTCATCTCATCTCATCTCATCTCATCTCATCATGTTCCTCTTGTACCTTGCGGTGTCGAGGTGAAGTATAAACATCGTGAGAGTGCCCGATTATGGGCTTCATGTATCGATATTCCCATGGACTCTGCTATTCCCTCCGTCCAACGTTTACGTGGTCAGCCTCTTCCTCTGTTTCCATCTGGTCTGTACATCATTGCTTGTTGTGGAATGCTGTTGAATGGTAACCTACTTGCATGGCCAAACCATTTGACTTGCTGCTTTCTAATAAAATCTAGTGCTGCTATAACCCCCACTTTAGTCCTGATTTCTTCATTTCTGATCTGATCTCTTCTTGATATTCGTCTCAGGAATCTCATTTCTGTTGTTGTGATTTTTCTTTTCTCTTTTTCTGTCATTGTCCAGGTTTGGCATTGGTAGCATAGAGTTGGTAGGAAGATTGTGTTGTAAAGTGCTTTCTTAGTAGTTATTGATACATGTTTGTTCTTTAGTATTGGTGCCATTTGTCCAATGAGTTTATTTGCCTTATTGCACCTATTTCGATCTCGTCTTCTGATCTGCCATTTGGTGATATTTTACTTCCTAGGTACTTCGAAACTCTTTACTTGTTTCAAGAGATGTTCGTTTAGGTGAATTGTTGTTGTTTTTTCTTCTTCTTTCGTTATAGTCATTACCTCTGTTTTGCTTGTGCTAATTTTCATGTTATGTTCCCTATACATTTCGTCTTGTGGTCTTGTAATTCAGCTTTTGATTTTGCTATTAGTGCTTGGTGGTCTGCAAACAGGAGTTCTCAGTTAGATTTACAGATGGTTCTTCTTCTGTGTTCTTGTCATGCGGTGTTCTTGCGGTCTTTTTGGCTGGTTTCTTTACATGTATTGTCTATATATGTTATGAACAAGCGAGGGGACAGGACACAACCTTGTCGTACTCCAGATCTTATGGTGAAGGGTTCTGAGTGTCCCCCAGTTGCTCTTACTATACATTCACTGTTGTTGTATAAGCTTCTACATAGGTTTTTTTAGATGTGTACTCACTCCATATTGTTTAAGGATTTCCCACGGCTTGTTTCTATCTATCGAATGTCTTTTTTTTTGTCGACAAAGGCTAAGTAGAGTGTTTCATTGAATTCGATTGATTTTTTCTATAAGTTGTCTAAGAGCAAAAATGGCATCTGCGCATCCTTTGTTTTTCCTAAATCCAACTTGTTTCGCTTGGCTGGGGTTCTATAGTAGTTCGTAATCTTTTCTCAAGAATTTTGCAAAATATTTTCCCAGTATGACTCAACAGTGAAATGCCTCTGTATTGTGTGCAGTCTCATTTGCTGCCTTTGGTTTTCCAAATTGAGATAATTATGGCGTTTCCCTAGGCTCGTGGTGTCTGTTGTTCTACCCAAACATGGTTGAATAGTCTATGTAGCTAAGCTGTTCCTACTTTTCTTGCTGCTTTAATCAATTCATTTGGTATTTCATCTTGTCCCGGTGATTTGTTCAATAGGACTAATCTGATGGCTTCTATAATTTCTTCTTTTAGTGTGTCTGGTTCTAGTTCTTCGGTGGCATCTGTGTAGGTTTCTTGAATTCCTGTGACATCTGATGGGATGTTGAGAAGTTGTTCGAAATACTGCTTCCATCTTATTAGGATTTGTTTTTATTCATTTATTGGTTCTCCATTTTCGCTGTTAATTATTTAAGTTGGGTCAAAGGGTTCTCCTCTGTTTTGTATTGCACTTATCTTTTTTTTAAAAGAAGTTTCTAGTTGCCTCCTTGTAGTTTTTATTTAGGGTTTCTCCATGCTCTTCCCAGTCTTTTTGTTTTTTCCCTCTTTACTATTCTATTCATGTCTTCTCGCTTTTCTATATTCTATGTAATCACATTCCTGTTTGCTCTTCAACCACTTTTTATATTTTTCCTTTTTGACTTTTATCGTTTTCTGTACCTCTGCGCTCCACCAACTTGTTATTTTCTTTATCCGTGTTTTGCGTTTTTTCGTGGTTCCACATGTTATTTTTGCACTATTTGAGTCCATCCCCTATGGCGAGCCATAGTCCTCCGGTCTGCACCACGTGGAGGTGGGGGTTGACTTGTTACCCTTTGTTATCCTTTTAAAATAAAGTTTGTTTGTTTGTTTGTTTGTCATCTTCCATTCTTCTTCCACTGTTTTTTCTTTCTATAGGTAATTTTACAAAGATTTCAGTTAGTTTTTTCTCATAATTTTCCCTTACTGCCTCGTCTTTAAGGTTTTTTAAGTTTACTGATTCGCATTGCATGTATTTTCCTGCTCTTTGTTTTCTTCTTCTGATGGTTCTTCTTGTGGCAACGACTGCTGTATGATCTGTGTTTATCCTTAAATTGGGCACTGCCCTAGCATCTAATATATTTCACTTTCTGTTATTTCTTGTTAATATAAAATCAGTCTGGCTTTTAGTATCTATATCGTTCCATTTATACCAGGTGTATACTTGTGAGTCTTTATGTTTATAGAATGTGTTTGTTATATAGAGGTCGTGTTGGCTGCAAAGCTCTATCAGTCTACTTCCGTTATCATTCCTTCCATTATGCTGATCTCCAAATGCTCCCATATGTTTTTCTATACCAACTCTGTTACGTCCTAGTCTTGCATTGAAGTCTCCCATAACTATGATGTTGTCCTGCTTATCTATTTTATTTAGCACGTCATGGTTGTATTCGTAGAATTCCTCGCATTATTGCTCATTTTTGTTCGCATTACATGGTGCGTATATTTGCACATATGTTGTAATTGTTTGTTCTTTTATTCTCACTGTTATGATTCTTTCTGATATATATATATATATATATATATATATTATTTCTAGTATTCCTCTTGCTAGCCGTGGTTCGATGACTATTCCCACACCGTGTCTTGCCCTTTCTTGCTGTTCCACTCCAGAGTAGACAAACGTGTAACTGTGGTGGAACTCCTTGCATCTTTTCCCATTTGTTCTGGTGTCCGCTATTCCCATCAGTCAAATTTTCCTCTCTTCCATTGTTTCCACAAGCTCTTCTTCTTTACTATTGAAACCGCAGACTTTCATTGTGCCTATTTTTTGAGTCGCTGATCTATCTCATAGTCCATTAACATTGCCGGGTCGATATCGGTTTGGGTCAGTCCGTTTATACTTTTTAGTTTTTCTACGAGCAGTATGAAGTTCCCCTGCCGGCTTGCTAGGCCAGTCGCAGGTTTAGGACACAAATCTGACCATAGGGAGTCCATCCATCCCCTATGGCGAGCCATAGCCCCGTTAGTCCTCCGGTCTGCACCACGTGGAGGTGGGGGTTGACTTGTGCAGTCTGCGGATCATCGGCAGGCTACTAATTTTCACTTTTCACCCCTCCTAAGAGAGGCTAGCCGATCCTAACCCTGCTGGCTACAGGGCCAGGCGCATTCCACACCTTGCAGACCAAGCGTCACACCGGTCAAAATGTGGCTACAGGCAGTCTCCCGAGTAGGATATATCGACGAGTAGGGATCGCTGTAACAGGGACCGCGAAATTCGTATGACAGATTCACTAATGTGGGGCTCACGAAGTGAACTGAACAAATGCCAAACAATCATGTGGTGAGGAAAAAGATATTGCTCCTTCATAGGACATTAATTGAGAATTATTATTAATAGTGGGACGCAGAGGTGTTTCCAAGGCACCAGGGCCGGGTTATATACTGGCCAAGACCTATTGACGCGTCCTCGTCGAGCGTCCTGGGCAACAGGTCCCTTCGGGGTCCTGGCTAAAGTCAGTAGGATCGCCGATTCCTCCGAAGTCGGAGAGTGTCTGCCTGTACGGCGAGGAACCACCAGTCTGCACACCAATAAGCCAGACATGGGACAACGGATACTCACGCAAAACTCAGGTCCTGTATGACATCACACTGATGTTGGACACCAGGATGTCTTCATCCGACATACAGGACTTCACGTTGGAGCTCAAGCCAACGAACACAAGCAAGCAAGCAAGCATTATTAATAGCAGGACTAGAAAGTCCTAACTCTGAAACCAACAATGTAAAATAAATGTAAGGTATCCTAAAAAAAAAAACAAGTAGAAGAGAATTAAAGCGGGTGAATTAAGGGCGAGGAAAATACGCCGATTCTGGATGGGTCACACGCTGAGAAAACCTGAGGGTAATAAACTGGAAACGCTCTTCTCTGGAACCCACAAGACAAATGAAAATAGTGTGACCTAAAACATTTAGAGAAAAGAATTACAGACAGAGATTAATAATATTGGGAGGGCATGAAGGGAGCTGCAGGAGTAGCAAAAGGCTTGGCGTGAGCTGATTGCCCCAACATGTAGATAGAGAGCAGAACGAGAAGAAAGATATATGAAAAGCGTGGAAACAATTAAAGAGATAGCATGAGATAGAAGTGCTAAACTTGAGATGGCTGAGAACCTAAGCTTCACATGAGAAAAAAGGCATAGCAAGAAAGAAGAAGAAAATCTATTGTTTCGCAGGTGGGCTGGTCAAAGCCCAGGGGAGGACGTCTTAAGATACCGGAAGCACGGGACCTCAAAACTGATGATACAGTACAGCTACAGCGTCATTTGTTTTAAGGCGAAGAAGTCGTATTGTCATAATATTTAAAGTAATCGGTGAACTTAGGGCGAGTTGGTTGCTGTAGAATAAATTTTAAAAAGTTATAACTGGTTCTTGCTAACAGAAATCAGGTAGTACCGTCTGCTGTCTTTACGGTAGCTCAGTCATATCTGACTAAGACCTGACTATATCTTGTTAAAGAAAGAGTTAAGAGAAGTTTCATTTCTGTATATTGTAACTGGTTGTTTGCATTCGAACGTGTTAAGAAAGTGTCGAGTGTTTTTGTTGTTGTTGTAACAGGTTGATTGCTATAGAATTAGGTAAGAAAGTTTCGTGTTTGTTCTTTGTAACTCGTTGCTTGCTATAGAATGCAGTAAACACGTTTCATGTTTGTTCGTTGTAACTGGTTGCTTGCTACAGAATGAGTTAAAGAGTTAAGACAATTGTCCAGTTCCGTGTTTGCAGTTTAATATTGTCTCATATTATCTCAGGCAAGATTATCTAAACCAACAGCAACGCGTAGAAGATCCTGGTTGCCCCGGTGTTATATTTTTTGTAGCAAGAGATAGCAGCTTGCCCTTCTAGATTACAATCGGGGTAAATGTTTGTTATCATTCCAGATAAGACCGAGTGTTAATTTAACGTTGGCGTTAACTTCACTTTACCAGAGGCGTTGGCAGCCAATTGAAGGGTTAAACACGGCACATCATACAAGGAGATTGATAGTCAGAATGTGTTGGTTGGTTGGCGAATCCTAATGAAGACTGGGTTGTCTAAGTTCGATGCACTGGCGCTCAGGTCGCCCGAAGCCCCGAAAAGGGCTTGCATCTACCGGGGTGAGATCGGTGTAGAGAGATATCTCCCCAGCAGGTGTCGAAGTACCATTTTCACGGGATCTTGTTGCAGAAGTTTTTCTTCCCCTGTCCCTCTCTCCAAGCATAGAAACCTGCGAGGTGTACAAGATCAGGACTGGAACTTGACATGAATTAAGAGGCATGTTCCATTGTAACCCGGTCATGGTTCAGTACAGCACGTACGGACTGGCTAGGATTAGGCTCCTAGGCTGGTGCTGTTTCCTCCGCAGATGTTATGTGTTTTATTGTCAGCAGACTCCAGACCACTCACTGCTCAGGAGGAAATCCGTTACTAACCCAGTTTAAACAGTGCTGTTCTCAGACAATATAGAGAAAAATGCCCCTCACAGTGAAGTGGTGGGTCTGATAATATCTAAAGAGGCAGAAAAAAAAACACTAATAGAATGGGAAGCAATGAAGTCTGAAGTAATAACGCTGCATTAAAAACAAGTAATCATGAATGTAATCCCGTGTAACGCACCAACACACGAAAATCGTGAATTAGACATGCTGTATTTTACATGAAACTTTAATGTGTTATAGGTAATTAAAAAAATGGCAATATCAAAAATGTAATGTGTGGCCTGAGTGTCATGATAGGATTGGATAACACGGATTATGAAGAGATCATGGAGGAATATGGACTTGAGATAATGAACGAAAATTATTCACTAATTTTTGCCCAGTGAATTGATATATCATAGGCATGAGTGTTTATCCACACAAATGAATACACAAAGCAATGTGGGAAAATTAAAATGATATCTGTATATTTAAAAAAAAAAAAGAAGATCATCTCTGCAAGGCGTAACGTTTTTTGAGGTGCAGATTTACATCACCTTCTCTTGATAAATACGTTTAAACTCAAGAGACACATAACATCTTACAAACATGGACATGAATACAGTGTAGAATATCTCATGAATCAAGAAACTGAGGAACGATTTCTGGTCACTGTCTCTAATAAGTATCAGAGCCAGCGACAGCTGGTAGACGAGATGAGCACATGTGACTGCTGGCCGCAGATTGAAGGCATTTGAGAGAGTTGCAAAAGATGGTCGGGCATGTCGTGAGTTGGTTGAAAGCATATGGGGTTGCGAGAGGGAGGGGGTGTGTTGTGTGTGAGAGAGAGAGAGAGGGGGGGGGGGGGCAGGGTTGTCCATGGAACATAATTTACATTGCGTGGTAATTTATGCATGTCTCGTCCCATGGGAATGTCATTCCCATGGCCAAGTCTGGCAGGCTTGTCGATGGGACATGTTTTTCTGTCCCATCCAATGGTAATTTATGCCTGTCCCATCCCGTCCCATCCCATCCCTACACTATCCAGAAATCCCGCTTTTCCCCCATGGGAATCCCATGGCCAAGCGGGGTGGGGGGGGGGGGGGGTGTTTGGAACTGCACAAGCAGAAGAAACCAGCTACTGAATACTTTTCTGTTGTTTTAAAACATTCTGTTTTTGGCAGTTGCTATAACAAATGCATGCTTTTAATTTTTTTTTCTAGACTTCTGTCAGTTCCCTCAGAAAGTGTAGTTAGTGCTTTCTGCTTTCGCTCTCTCTATCGGTCGGTCTTCTATGTAAAGATTGAGCACAACCTACAACTGGCAACGCTGATCGTATTCCGGTACAAACCTACGGCCTTGTCCATGTCAATTTGGAAGCACTATTCTATTTGCCTTCTAATTGTCTATGTGTCGGTCCCTCCTCCAGTGTTCATTTCTCAGTGGCAAGGGACTGTCTCTCCCCGCTTCTCCACCTCTACCCCCCCTCTCTCTATCTCTCTCTCTCACACACACACACACACACATTCTCTTCCCCTCTCTTCTCTCTTTCTACACCCCCCTCCCTCCAAACCGATATAATTATGAAGTCAACACAGCATCATACAATGACAACCAGACATATCTTTAAGAAAATAAATATCCAAATACAGACACTGTTTATCGGTTACAGAAAACATGAGCCTATACCATATTCCCAGCCGACCTGAGTGTCATATAAATAGGTTGTTTACATGTGTTGGGTTCTTTGTTCATGCCCGGAGATCTTCCGTAGCGCTGTAATATGATATCCCGTGCAGGCTGCGCCAGTCATTAACGCTTACACCCTTCCGTGTCTAACCAACCTGTCGACGGTACGCATTTGCCGGCATAACTGTCTCGACCAGGAAGTCTTTATCACACTTGACCTGTGTGTCAAGAGGCAGACGGTTGTTTGCAGCAGTTGCTTATCTGTACGGTTTGCAGATCCCAGTTGCATATATAACTTCAAACCTTCTGTCCCTTGTGATATGCATCTAGGTTGTTGTAAATATTGCTGTAGCCATTGCTGTCCTAATTCGATGTTACATTTACCTACGTTATAAATATTGATTTGACTCCTTCTGCCCAAGTTTTTTGTGACATTCACCTACGATGTTGTAAATATTGCTTTAATCCCTTCTGTTCCAGTTCCTTGTGACATTCAATTGCGTTGTTGTAAATATTGCCTTAACCCCTGTCCCAGTTCCTTGTGACATTGACTTGCGATGTTGTAAATATTGTTTTAACTCCTTCTGTCCCAGTTTCTTGTGACATTCACCTACGCTGTTGTAAATATTGTTATAACCCATCCTATATCAGTTCCTTGTTACATTCACCTACGGTGCGGTAAATTTTCCTCTAACCCTTTATGTCTAATTTCCAACTTACTTTCACCCATGCTTCTGTCCCAGCCAGTCGGCGCTTTAAAGTTACAGCTGCATGGACCAGAAGGATTTAAGACATGAAGTAGTTTGTGGCATGTAGCAAGACCCAGGCAGAGCATTAAACAGCGCACCATTATCATCCATTACAACAAACCAAAGCTTGCCGTCATGCCACGCAGAAGTCGGATGTGTCGGCCTAACGGTGCAAGAACGCAGCTCTGCTGTAAACAGGCACAACGCAATCACGTCCGAAAAAGAAAAAAAAAACACACCGGATGAACGCAGAAGAAGAAGAAGAAGAAGAAGCTAATAGTGCGTGGAATACGATAGTGGTACCCAGTGCATGCACACTTTGTTGTGAGAGAATTACACTTAAAGTAAAATATATCTCTTTGTAGGTAAAATGTCAATGTTTTCTAGTAGTGTTCTTTATGTTAAGCAAGAGTTTACTGGTTTGGTTTAAAAATGTAATTTATAAATATTAGATTACGCTTAGACCAAAATATCATCCCATTTGTTTGTCTGTCTGTCAGTATGTCATGTCTGTCCGTATATCTGTCGTGTCGTAGCGTCCACTAGTCTGTTTCTCGATGTTCGTGCCCACCCGTTCGCCAAGTTGCCCGCCACTCGTCTTTCTTTCTAGCTACGTGTCCTTCCCGTCGTCCGTCAGTCTGCTCGTCTGCCTGGCATGTTAAGAAAGTAAAGATTTAATTATTACATAGCATGGCTGTTTGGAACATAATTTTCTGAGTTTTAATTTATCGTCTGTCTACTTGCCTATCACTTTTCCGTCTTGCTTTCTGATAGTTTACTCGTCCTCCCCACATTCCGTTAGTCTGCTCGTTTGCTTGGAGTGTTAAGAAAGTAATGTTATAACTATTACAGAACACAAAGAGTGTTGAAGTGCTGGTTAGAATCTGTACTTTTGTAAGGATGTGAAGCGTGGACAACGAGCAGACAAGGTAAAAAACATCTGATGGCTTGGACGTGTGGTTTCTGAGGAAAATATAAAGAACACCATGGACAGACAGAAAAACCAATGAACAAGACCTTCAAGATACAAATGAAGATCGGAAACTAATTAGAGACATTAGACGCGAACAGTCAAATTTTTTGGGCATGTTATGAGAAGAAATGAGTTGGAGAACTTGGTGACAACTGGCAAGATCGAAGGGAAGAGATCAAGGGGAAAACCGAGAAGTAAATACCTGGATGGCTTGGCCACATGGCATGGTCGAGACAAATACGGAGCTGATCCACGATTCTGGTGATCGAATAAGATGGCAAAACATTACCGCCTACGCTTACCGTCATGGCACATGATGGAATGATGGATTACAGAACATGACTGTTTGCAGCAGAATTGTCTGAGTTTTAATTTAGTGGTAAAGGTTAAAGGTTAATTATTTCTTGGGTTTTTAAAAACTACGGTGACAGTAATCGTTGGGGAAACTCTTGAGGCTATTGAAATAACATGATAATTAAATACGCAGGTATTTGCACTCATACAAGTAGTGGCATCTAATCTCTATTTCTTTCCGACACACCAATGAGTGCCTATTAATACACGTGTTTATCATGCTATAATAACATTATACGTGGTTAATAAAAGGGATATTTAAAATTTAAAGCCAGGATGAAACAAAATGAAAAGTTCAGTATTTATCCCACCATGTACTTTTGGGATTATTGGCCCGAAATACTGGATTCCAGGCCGTGAAGAGTTTTAATCATTTAAACGGCCCGGGACCACCTCTGATGATATGATTGATTTTTAACATATTTTCTGAAGGACTATCGACCCGCGCGCGCACGCACGCGCGCGCGCGCTCACACACACACACACAGAAAAAGGGGGGGGGGGCATTGCTTCAACGTTTTCACTTAGTGCATTACAAAATCTGCCACTTCACATGATCCTGCATCATCATTTACCCTAAAATAGGTGACGATTTTTCCTGGCCTTTAGCAACACTGCTGCATTAAATTGACGCAAAATTGATTTTTAAGTGCACCATAAAACGTCTGACACTCTCACAGTAATGCACACTCACAGTAATGCACACTCTCACAGTAATGCACACACTCACAGTAATGCACACACTCACAGTAATGCTTGGGCAATTCAAAAGAGAATGAAATAGCTGCAATGGTGGCATTGTGGATATTGATTGTGCTTGCCTTCCTAGACAGTAGTCCGGGGTCTATCCTCAGCAATGGTAAGGGGTTTTCCCGATCAATACGGCTCTGGGCTAGACTCGGCCTCGTAGAACGGGTCCTTTACAGTTTTCAGTGACTAGGAAGGAGATACAACGAGGAAGAGAACTAGCACCACAACTCATTAGCCGTGACGGGTGTACTAGGCAGGCCGAACACTTCACAACTAACGGAAGTATCTGCCATGGGGCTTGTCTGGTTGGTTGGTTAATAAATTCTCTGGGTGGCCGATTTTTAACTCAAGTTTGATGCATTGGTGGTCAGGCCACCTGAATCCTGAACAGGGCTAGCATTTATTGGAGTGAAATTTATGCAGTGACCCAGGACCAAGGTATCATCTCCTTGGTGGTCAGGCCACCCGAGTCCTGAACAGGGCTGGTGGCATTTATTGGAGTGAAATTTGTGTAGTGACCCAGGGTCAAGGTATAATCTCCTTGGTAGTCAGGTCAACTGGGACTTGAACAGGGCTGGCATTTGTTGGAGTGAAATTTGTGCAGTGACTCAGGACCAAGGTATCATCTCCTCAGGGAATGTGTTGCAGAGTTCTTCCTCCCTTCTCCAAAATTCAGAAATTAGCGGGATGCACGAGAACGGTGCATGTAATTTCATGCATATTAGAATGTAACCAGGTCGAGATTTAGCACAGGATGTACAGTCTGACTGGGATTGGGGGTAGGATGGTAATGCTTCCACCACAGGTTTTAGGTATTTAACTATCAGCTTATCACAGACAACTTATCACAAACATCAGAAAGAAGCAGTCACCGTTTGTTTCGTCATATTAAGAGAAGAAGAAAAAAACTGGAACATGTCGTGACAACCGGACATATTTGTGAAAAGAGAGATAGAGGAAGACAGTAAGAAAATTCTTGACAGCCTTGTGTTATGGTACGGAAGGGAGTCAACACACGAATTGATCCATGCCATCGGAGATTGCAATTTGTGAAGATGCATGAAAGCCCATGCCAGCTGGCAAGGCACTGGATGATAACGATGAACTACCAGCAGACTCCCCAACTCCGTGCCCAGAGTGAGAAATAAAGTAAGTAAAGGTCCCCCTTTTCACGTCTTAATACATATTGGCCGTGTTGCCAGACCCATATTTGTATAGACCAATCAGCAGTCGCGGGTAATGTCCGGAGTGCAATGAAGATACCCCAACTGATCACTGCTAACTGAATGTGGCCGGTATCACGTCGGCTGGCCTTACTTCCCAAGACATTTCCCAATTCTTGCACCTTGGAGAACATTAGGCGAGGAGAGGAGTGAGTCAGAGTGCCAGCGGAGCAGTCAGACTTGTGCAGAGTTATAATCACATTGAGCCGGGAGTGCAGGGAGTGGCCAGCAGGGGCCACGGAAGTGGAAATCCAGCAACTAATTCAGGATAATGTTCGCCCAGTTGATGTGATTATATACACAGATGGTTCGGTGTTGAGAGGCAGGAGAAGTGCCTGGGGGTTCTTAGCAAGAGCTAATGGTCGACTTTTGGCGCAGGAGAGCCTGGCATATGATACCACAACATCTAGCTTAAGAATGGAGGTGGAGGCGGTCAGTACAGCTTTCCGCTGGATGGAGAATACGATACACACACACACACATCGTGATTGTAACTGACTCAGAAAGCATGCTGAGTAGGGTGAGGACAGGCAAGCTTCGTGCAGAGTGGCTTGCTTCGCTTCGGAAGTCACGGGTGATAAGCATCGTCTGGATCTTTTCTCTGGGGCATGCTGGTGTGCTGGGGAATGAACAGGCGGACAGATTGGCTGGCTCTGTCAAAACTTGGTGGAGTATTGATGCATGATAAGGCAGACGTGGTTGCGGCCTTGTGGGAGCACGTGTACACCTCAGAGGAGCAAATGGATCCACCATGGTCTGGCAAGAATGCGACAGTGAGGGGTGACGAGGGGATCTGGCCGACGCTCGACGCTCAGAGGAAAGGCGAGACGGACATATATCAGATTGCTACTGGTACTATTAGTGTTGGAACTCTTCGCTGGCTGCTGAGGATGGGAACGGAGCGCTTATGGGAATGCCCCGAATGCTGTGATGTCGATTCCTAAATCAATCAGTCAATCACATTTCCCAATTTTATAATCTGGAGAAAGTCAAGAGGATCGACTTCATTGCACTGGGTTTTAATCCATATAGCTCAACCCCTTTCAGCACGGCGGTCTGCCGAAAGAATCGCACAAAGTACGAACCCTGTAGCTCCAGCGACGATACACTATGGCGGCAAAAAAAAAAAAAAGTACAGATGCACGCATGCGAATACGCTGCTGTTGCAGTTGCAAATGCCACCGCAGCTATTGCTACACCTATTTTTTAAACACAAGTTAGAGGTAGTCCCATGGCAGACATTACTGTTGGGTTGTGAAGTGTTAGGCCGTAACATATTATAGGCCTTGGCATAATGACGTGGGGCGACAAGTTGTCTTCCTCGTTGGTGTTCCTTTCCTGGTAGTTCCCAGACAATTCTGAAAATTACCGGTACTCATTTGATAAGGTTGGGCAGATCCCAGAGAGGCCGGTGAAAAAGCTGCTTCTACTACTGCTATGGAAGCAATGGCAAACTACTGAACGTAACACTTGTCTAGTACATCAACAGCAGCTGAAAAATGCTGGTGTTGACTGCAACGTCCCGAAGGGATACGCAACAATAATTAAAAAAACAAACTACTGCTACCACTACCACCAATACTACTACTACTACTACTACTACTACTACTACTACTACTACTACTACTACTACTACTACTACTACTACTACTACTACTACTACTACTGCTGGTGCTGTTACCACTACTGCTGGTGCTGTTACCACTACTGCTGCTGTTACTACTACTGCTGCTGCTGCTGTGTTACTACTAATGCTGCTGCTGCTGTGTTACTACTAATGCTGCTGCTGCTGTGTTACTACTAATGCTGCTGCTGCTGTGTTACTACTAATGCTGCTGCTGTGTTACTACTGCTGCTGCTGCTGCTGCTGTGTTACTACTAATGCTGCTACTGCATATACTTAATACATCTGAAAGTGTGTAAAAGGGCCCTCTAATTTAAAAAAAAAAAAGTATTACAAGCCTTAAAGAATATTGATTGTGGATTGGCACTGTTGCTTTTACGAATCTGCTCATTTGTATCACATTTTTGCTTCTTCAGATTTTGTTGGCATTAATTTGACTTTCAACTTATTTCTTTGTTGTCATTTTCAGATCTGTCATCATTATTTGAAGGGGGGAAGTTCCACAGTGAGCAATTGGATAACTGGAAAGATGTAAGTACATTTCTGCTTGATCAGTAGCAGTGACTTGAACATGTCAGGATAAAAAAAATGAAGATTTAAGCTAAGTTTAGGCAATGATCGAGGCTTTTAGGGGCATAGCTCAGAATGAGAGGCCAAGAGGCATTATTGGTTTATATAATCACTTCATTTGAACCACAAGAGGTTAACCTAAAAGTGTATTTGTGATTTATTATCATGTCTGTTTGATTGCAACAACAAGCCTTCATTAGCATACACGGAAATGCAGAAACACAAACAATGGATGTGAAACATAAATGTTGCATGGCTTGTGCAGGTCGCTGCCATCAACCTCTGCTTGATTGTCTAGGTAATTTTATGTTCATTAGTTTGCCAGTGCTTTTTGGGTGAGAAGTCAACATATCAGTTTGTGGAATGAACCCACTACCTCAGGTTTTAGCACAAGCATGTTGAATCCCTCAGTCAACTGACCTTCGGAGACGACACTCACAATCATCATCAAATGCCCTGCCAGCTGGCATAGACAGTCATGACTCTCCACAGATCTCAGTCTTTGGTTTTCTGGATCAACTCTGCTGATGATATTCCCCCCATACCACCATCTCAATCCATTCAGCATCATTTCTCTTGGTTTGCCTCTGCCTCTTTTCCCCTTGATCTTTCCAGTTGTCATGATGTTCTCCAATGCCTCTATTCTCATCACAAGACCAAAGAAAGCTGTTTGTATTTTTCTTATTATTGTATATAATGTTCTAGTTTCTTTAGCCTCTTTCAGGCAGTCATTGTTAGTTATTTTGGCAGTCCAAGGAATTTGCAACACATGTCTCAGGAACCACATCTCTGTTGCTTCCAAGTTCTTCCTAATTTGTTCATTTACATTCCAAGATTCACTGCCATACCGTAAAACAGGTTCTATATAGTACTTCAACACTTTTTTCCTTACATTCAATGATAATGGCTTATTGCATAAGATACACTACAGTGGATACATTAAGCTATAATATGGAATCATTTGAAATAAAAATGAGTAGGATGAGATAAAGTATGTTGCACTCAACTAAGAGGCTCCATAATTCAACACATCATTCTGCTTATCGTTGTTTCACATGATTACATAATACACCTTAAAATGTAGTCACTGTAGTGTCATCTCTGCTGTATGTGTCTTGTTGTATGTTCGTGTTTGCTGATGAAAGCTTGTCTTCACATCATCAGTCTTTTGTGGTTGTTTTATTGTGATACTTTGTGTTTTTCAATTGTTTAAATTTTCACAGCTTTACTGCAGTTTAACCCATTTCATTTATACCTATGTCGTTTAATTTTTATCTGATGTCAATCAGGATGTAAAGATGATTGGACAATGCAGTTGGCTATTAGACCACTGATGTCATTGTTGTTTCACCTCTTCCTAATTTGCTATTGATTATTTCAGTTTTTCAGGCATTGCTTCCTGAATGTTTATCTCTTTGATGTGCTGTTGGCATATTTGTTGTGGCCACTTGAATTTATACTGTTTACCCTTAGTATTTGTCTTCAGCTTTGACTGTCACATGTTCTCTTTCTGATTCCCTCTCTCTTTTCTTTCTCACTGTCTCACACACATTGGCATGCATGGAGGTGAACATGCACATATACATTGTAAACAGATTAACATCTCAAATGAATTCACTAAGAGTAGTTCCAAATGAAAACAAAACACATACATTGAGATAGGGGGAGTAGAGGGGAAAGAGGAGGGAGAGAGAGAGAGAGAGAGAGAGAGAGAGAGAGAGAGAGAGAGAGAGAGAGAGAGAGAGAGAGAGAGAGAGAGAGAGAGAGAGAGAGAGAGAGAGATATGGGATGAAGAAGACGGGGTGCCATCACGTAGGATGAGTCAACCCTGGTGCACAATGAGTTTGTTCCATGGATCACAATGATGACTGACTGGTGGTGCATGATTAAGAGTTTGAGTGGTTCAAGTTGATTGCTTATTATCAATGGACTGACTCATCTTGTAATCAAGTGGTTGGTTAAGCCACAATATTATATTAGCACTACAGTTTGGTGTCATTAAGTACGTGGCTTGTTAGACTTATATTTGAACTCTCTTTCACATCTTCTATCTTACGATCCCAAGTAACACGACTATAAGTATTGAACAGGACACCGAACAGTTTCACATTGTCTATTATAACTTCAGCATTGTCATGGATTAAAATCCCGGTAAAATACATATCATGTAGTCATGCTAATACTCATACATTCGTCGAATTATAAACTCTTTGTCGACATTGATTAAACTATCAACAAGTGGCAGCACTGTGAATATTGCTATTACCACAATGAACAAGTCTCGACAAGTCTTCTACCATGATCGCCCTTTTAGTCTTATGTTTAGGAAAGACCTTTCTCTCCTGACCATCGACAGAGTGTGCTCCCGCCGCAAGGCTGGGTATGTGCTTTAATGTGATCAGAGCTCACATTTAAGATCATGACAGGGGGATGGGCGTAGAACATTCTAACTATCTGGAGTGGCTGGGTTGCCTCTGTTTCCAGGTTATGTATGGAAATTTAATCTATTGGAGATTACATGAAAAACAGCTTAAATACTACCTCGGTACTTGAACTGTATACCTCACCCCTCAGTTAAAACTTCTGGCAGATACTAGCAATTGTACATTTCAGCAATGATAGTTTGTTTTCTGTGTGTGGGTATGTATCAAAGACTGGGAGGGGTAAATTGTGTGTGTGTGTGTGTGCATGCATGCGTGCGCGCGAGCGCGCGTAAAGAGAGAGAGAGATAGAGAGTGAATGAGTTAGTTAAAAACAGCTAGGAATATTCACCATGTTTTCTCATGCTAAAAATATCTTGCTGGCTTACCACATACGTGACTAGACAAAAATAATCTTACATCTGTTATTATTTGTAAGAAAAGAAGCTATAACAGTACATGAGCAACACGTATAACTCAATATATTGATCCTGATACTGCATCTCTCATGTGCCGTGGGTGGGTGCAGCTATTGCCTGTGACATTTGAATAATGTAGACTGCAGTAACGTGTGACAGTACTGCAGTTATAGTGTCTGATCAAAGAGCTTTTCCTGATCGTTTATAAAATGCCTGTTGCATATAACAAGTGGATGAATGTGAAACATAACTAGGAAGTTTGACAGATGAAGACACATAGATGAAGACACATATTAAAGACACACAGATAAAGACACACAGATAAAGACACACAGATAAAGACACACAGATAAAGACACATAGATGAAGACACATAGATGAAGACATATAGATGAAGACACACAAATGAAGACATAGATGAAGACACCCAGATGAAGACATAGATGAAGACACAGATGATGACATATAAATGAAGACACATAGATGAAGACAAACTGTTGAAGACATACAGATGAAGGAGACACATAGATGAAAATACAGATGAAGACACACACATGATGACATAGATGAAGGCCACACAGATGAAGACACATAGATGAAGACATAGATGAAGACACATAGATGAAGACACATAGATGAAAAGACATAGATGAAGACACATAGATGAAGACATAGATGAAGACACACATGATGACATAGATGAAGACACACAGATGAAGACACACAGATGAAGACACAGATGAAGACATAGATGAAGACATAGATGAAGACACATAGATGAAGACACATAGATGAAGACATAGATGAAGACATAGATGAAGACACATAGATGAAGACACATAGATGAAGACATAGATGAAGACACATAGATGAAGACATAGATGAAGACACATAGATGAAGACACATAGATGAAGACATAGATGAAGACACACACATGATGACATAGATGAAGACACATAAATGAAGACACACAGATGAAGACACGCAGATGAAGACATAGATGAAGACACATAGATGAAGACACATAAATGAAGACACACAGATGAAGACACACAGATGAAGACATAGATGAAGACACATAGATGAAGACACATATACACATGACCAATCTTAGTTTTATTTTCTAGGCATTTTTACGTTCAGTAATTTTCCATTTGAACAATCTGGACATTTTGAGGGAAGCTAAGTCATAAAGACAACTTACCACAAACATCAGAAAGAAGCAGTCACTTTTTGGCCACATTATAAGAAGACAATAACTGGAGCATTTTGTGACAACCAGAAAAATTTGTGGAAAGAGAGATAGAGAAAGAAGCCATCAAAAAATTCTGGACAGTCTTGTGTCATGGCACGGAAAGGAGTCAACACAAAAATTAATTCATGCTGTTGGAGACTGCAATTTGTCGAGGGGCGTGGTCACCCCTAGCCAGTCGGCAAATCACTGGATGATGAGTTTGCCATTGCTTTCTGAATGAGAAGTTAATGTTTAAGTTCAGCTGACACATAAAGGGAATTAACCCCCTACCTTACCCCAGTGTAAAGGGAGTTTAAGAGTTTAGGCCCTTACCCTTTCAACAACGTTAACCTCTTTTCTTTATCGTTTCACTACACATTAATTATTTTATTGTATTTCTGGTCTTATATTCCACAGTGGGCAGAATACTTAATTGGATTTGCAGTATGTGCCGCCATAGGAATTGTGTTCATTGTTGTCATGCCAATAGCTGGCCTTATTTTCTGTTGCTGTCGGCTTTGTGGTCGATGTGGTGCTAAATCGGAAAAAAGTAAAATGAAGCGGGCAAAGTGCAAGCGCCGGTGTTACT
Source organism: Cepaea nemoralis (assembly GCA_014155875.1). Classification (NCBI taxonomy): domain Eukaryota; kingdom Metazoa; phylum Mollusca; class Gastropoda; order Stylommatophora; family Helicidae; genus Cepaea; species Cepaea nemoralis. The sequence continues at coordinate 377,587 of JACEFZ010027820.1, read as the reverse complement.
GTACAGTTTTGATAATACTCACAACAGTTACTCTGTAAGTAACATGTGTGTGGATGTAGATAACAAACTGTGGTTGACTGTAAATTATACTGTTACTCTGTGAGTTAGGTGTGTGTGCATCTGTCTGTCTGTCTGTCTGTCTGTCTGTCTGTCTGTCTGTCTGTCTGTCTGTCTGTCTGTCTGTCTGTCTGTCTGTCTGTCTGTCTGTCTCTGTCTGTCTGTCTGGCTGGCTGGCTCTCTCTCTGTCTGTCTGTCTCTGTCTGTCTCTGTCTGTCTCTCTGTCTCTGTCTGTCTGTCTGTCTCTCTCTCTCTCTCTCTCTCTCTCTCTCTCTCTCTCTCTCTCTCTCTCTCTCTCTCTCTCTCTCTCTCTCTCTCTCTCTCTATATATATATATATATATATATATATATATATATATATATATAAACAGTTTTCATCATACTCAGTATAGGTACTACTTAAGTCATTTACAGGTGAATATAACAGTTATCTCATAAACACTACAGTTATCTCATAAACACTACATTTATCTCAGTTACCATGTAAGTAAGATGTATGGGGTTGAACAGAACTAACAGTTTTCATCATACTCAGTACAGTTATCCCATACATAAGAATGTAACAAACAGTTTAATATAATAAACAGCTGAATGTAGCAAACAGTTGAATGTAAGAAACAGCTTTTATTAACTCAGTCCATTATGACTGAGCTACTGTATTACAGTAGACGGTACAGTTATCCCATACATAAGAATGTAACAAACAGTTTAATATAATAAACAGCTGAATGTAGCAAACAGTTGAATGTAAGAAACAGCTTTTATTAACTCAGTCCATTATGACTGAGCTACTGTATTACAGTAGACGGTACCACCTGCTTTCTGTTATTGTCACATGTTGGGCGGCGCTCACCAAACCCGACATGCCACATTGTGACAATGGGTAGAGGGGTGCAGTTGGGAGGGTCAAGCCTCATCCTGGTGCAAGGAAATGTAACTTAAAGTCTAAATGTCATGGCAGGGGCAGACTAAGCCTAAGTCTTGGTCGGCAACTGGTCTTGGATTGAAGCTCCTACAGGAGGACAGTTAGAGTATTGCTTTGCTGATCTGGCAGGACAAAAGTTACCCTACAAGTGATATGTCGGTGACTGTGTATAACAAACACAAGATAAAAATGATATGTCGGTAGTTGTTTATAACAAACATAAGATACAAGTTATCCTGCAAATGTAGCTATACTATAATAAACAAAAGGTAACAGAAAATAGCAGATACAGTAGTGTGTGAAATACTGGGGACAGCACTATACTAAGTAACTTCTATATTCATTGGCACCTTGCCATCTTGACAGACGATAGTTTGTGCTTCAAAAAGGCATAATAACTTTTACCCATGGCGGTAGCGAATGTGACTGATAAGGCCAATTCGCACTGTAAATGTTCGTTCACAGTGGGTGCATGTGAACACGTTGTCATTTACACCATCTTACGTCTCACACGCTGCAATAATTTTCTCCTTTGTCTTTATACCATTTCTGATGCTTGCCCTCCATGCAACACATTCAGCGGCATCGTGCTCCCAATGTGCATTATCAATGCCTGTATCAATCATGTCCTGTTTACACACATATTTGTATCGTAGTAGAGGCCGACCCTGAGATCTCTTACCCATCTGTAATTCACCAAAAAAGATGTTCTTTGGTATTCTACCATCATCCATCCTCCTAAGATGTCCTATCCATCTAAGTCTACGAAGACTGAGCATGGAATAAACCGTCACACAACCTGATCTTTCCAATACTTCAGTATTTGTGATTTTGTCTTGCCACTTAATACCAAGAATTCTTCGCAGACACCGCATATGAAAGCTGTTTAAACGTTTCTCTTGGTGTGAGTAAGATGTCCAGGTTTCACTGCCATAAAGAAGAGTACTAAGGACACAGGCTTGATAGACAAGGACTTTTGTTTTGGCAGTAAGCTTCCTGTTCTCCCAGACTCTTTTTCTTAACCTGTTCATTGTTGTTGCTGCCTTACCAATCCGGATGTTGATTTCCTGATCTAGGGATAATTTGCTATTTACCACTGATCCTAGATATGTAAAATGGTCTACCATCTCTAGTTCGGCGTCGTCAATAAAGATTGATGGTACCCCATGTGCACCTTGTGACATAATCTGTGTCTTCTTTTTGCTAATTGTTAAACCAAATTCAGAACAAGCATTGGAGAATGCAGATAGTAGACATTGTAATTCTTCCTCAGAGTGGGTCGTAACTGCAGCATCATCTGCAAAAAGCAACTCTCTGATCAGTACCCTCCTAATTTTGGTCTTGGCCTTCAATCTCTGAGCATTGTAGAGGCCGCCATCTGAGCGTGAGTGAATGTATATACCACCATCCTGATCACGAAAGGCATATTTCAGTAGAAGTGAAAAGTATATTCCAAAGAGGGTGGGAGCTAGTACACAACCTTGCTTAACTCCACTCTTGATTTCAAACTCTTCAGAAGTTGCACCATCAAACTTGATTATACCCTTCATGCCTGTGTGGAACGATTCCACAATGGACAGAAGAGTTGGTGGGCAGCCAATCTTCTTTAGTGCCTTGAACAGACCCTCACGACTGACCAAATCAAATGCCTTTGTGAGGTCGATGAAGGCAATAAACAGTGGTTGATTCTGTTCACAGGCATTTTTCTTGCATTTGTCGCAATGAGAATATCATATCAATGGTAGACCGGTTCTGTCGAAAGCCACACTGTGATTTGGGGTAGACTTGATCTCCTTGGACTTGAAGTCTGCGCAGAAAAATTCTGTCAAATACTTTTCCAACAATACACAGAAGTGAGATACCCCTATAGTTGTTGCAGTCGCTCCGATCGCCCTTGTTCTTGTACAGTGTTATGATGCTTGAATCTTTGAAATCCTGTGGGACTTGTCCTTCTCGCCAGCATAGCTCTATTAGCTGGTGGATCTGTAGAGTGAGTGTGTCTTGCCCACTCCTGATAACCTCTATTGGAATCCCATCCTTACCTGGAGCCTTGCCAGATGCAAGTTCATTTATAGCACACTTAACTTCTGTTATGGTGGGAAGTGTGTCCAGGTGGTCAAGACTTGGTAGAGCCTCTATGGCGTTGAGGGCATCATCCGCTAGTTTGGTCTCACTTGAGTAAAGCTCCAAATAGTGCTCTACCCATCTGTCCATCTGCTGTTTCTTATCAGTTATGATTTCTCCAGTCAAGGTTTTCAATGGTGCACTTCTTTTGATCATTGGACCACAGGCTTTCTTTATTCCTTCATACATGCTTCTGATGTTTCCCTTATCACTTGCGATTTGAATGGACTCACATAACTTGATCCAATAATCATTTGCACACTGCCTGGCAGCCTTTTGCACATCCTTCCTATCTTGCTTTAGCTCACTCAGTGTGTTACGCATTGGTCTTTCCTTGTTTCTTAAGAGAGCTATCTTCTTCTTATCAATCAAGGGCTGCAGAGTCTGGCTGTTTGCCGCAAACCAGTCCTGCCTCTTATGATCCACAGTGCCGTAAACCCCTACAGGCAGTTTTATAAAGAGTTTCCTTAAGTTGACCCCACTTTTCATTTACTGTACAATTTTCTGGTGTATCAGTGAAAGCGTCTTCAAGTTGCTATTGAAACTGAATGCACTTTTCAGGATCGTGAGTGTTAATAATATTAATCCTGGAGCTAGATTTGTGTTTAGATGTGTAGATTCTCTTTGGTCTCAGTCTAATCCTTGCAACAACCAAAGAATGATCCGTATCACAGTCAGCACTGTGGTAACTTCGAGTCAATGATATATGGTTCAGATGTTGTCTCCGTGTGATGATGAAGTCCAGCTGGTGCCAATGGCTGGATCTTGGATGTTTCCATGTGACCTTATGCAGCTCTTTTGTTTTAAAAAAAGAGTTTGTAATACATAGGTTATTTCTGGTGCAATGCTCCAGCAGCCTTTGCCCATTTTCATTCATATGACCAATGTTGTATTTTCCAAGGCACACTGGCCATGAACTCGAGTCCTTGCCCACACGAGCATTGAAATCACCGAGCATATAAATGTAGTCAGATTTTGGAACTGCCTTGATCACGGAGTCTAACTCCTCATAGAACGAATCCTTCACATCATCAGAGGAATCGAGTGTCGGTGCATATGCAGTAATAATGGTGGCAAAACCACAAGAGGTTGCCAAGCGCAGGGATAATAGTCTTTCATTTCCTCCTGCTGGAATTTCAATCATTCCCAGTAGCAAATTCTTCACTGCAAAGCCCACACCATGTTGCCTTTTTTTCTGCCTGCCCTCTACCCTTAAAAAAAAAGGTGTTATTGTTTTCCCTGACTGACCCTTCCTCAGCAAAGCGAGTCTCCTGTAGGCCAGCAATATCAATGTTAAGACGATTGAGTTCGGCATCAATCACAGCCGTTTTTCTCACATCGTCAACATTGGTCAAGTCAATGGAAAATCCTGGACACATGGTTCTCACGTTCCAGGTTGCAAGCCGTAGCTTGAGGTTTCTATTTTTCTTTTTATTAGTACCTGGTGCATTGGTTTTACAGCCTGCGATTCAGATTTTGTCCTAGCCCCAAGCACCCATTGAAGCAGGCAGGCTGTGGCGGATCAGCACCCAATTGGCCGGGGGCTGCCCAGCTTGAGGCGGGCGGTAGCTGATCAGTGACACCTGTAGGTGTCTCCCACCGTCAGAGGCAACGCGTGGCGCCCCATGTCTACGCCAACTTGACAGGGACTTATAACCCGTAACAGTTGCCTCTCGCTTTGATTCCGAGACTGGTTAAGACCAGGGATGGAGTTATTGCCTCTCCATAGCACAAAGCCTGGGCTAAAATATAGAGATCATGTGTTGCCCATGCAGCATGATCCCTCTCTCGGCCTGCCTAGTTCACTCCAGAGGAAAGGTAACACCTCTACATCTGGAACAAGACAAGCTGCAGAAGCTGCCGGATCAGCAAAGCAATGCTCTAACTGTCCGCCTGTCGGAGCTTCGATCCTAGACCAGCCGCCAACCAAGGCTTAGGGCCTGGTCTGCCCTGCCATGACATTTTGTCTTTAGGTTGCATTTCCTCGCACCAGGGTAAGGCTTGTACCCTCCCAATTGCGCTCTTCCATCCGAAAACTTCTATAACATGTTAGTAATGCCGTAGAGTTGCCTTTACTGACCCTCAGTTGTTAGAAATTGTACATGAGGCTACTCGCAAGGATGCAGGAAGTAGAACTGTAAACTTGGTAAGATTGGCAATAACAAATTAATTTCATTACGTCTGCTGTATTTAAAGAAAAAGTATTAATATTTACGATAATCATCATTTTGGATTTGTAATAAAATGATGACAGAAGTGAAACAGAAATCAAAAAGAGACAAAAATGTTTTCAACAACGTGAAATCAGCATTAACATCTAGAGAGATTAACAACACATTAACAATGTATATATAACACTGCTATATGGCTCAAAATCCTGGACATTGAACAAGCAATTAGAAAGTCAAATAGAGGCCCTGGAGATGTGGATATACAGAACAATGTGTCGTATTTCATGGGGGAAAAGACCATCAAATACAGAGGTTCTAGAAAAACTGGGAATGAATAGAGAATTAATGAACGAAATTAAAAAAAAAAGGGTAAGCAAAATATTTCAACCACATTAAAAGTTATAACACTCTTATAAAAACAATACTAGAGGGTAAGGTTGAAGGCAAGCAAGCAAGATGAACAAAATTGGGAAGATAACATCAAGAAATGGACTGTCATGAGGCGACTTTTAGGCCACATTTTTCTTTAAAGTTGCATATCCCTTACAGGATGTTGCAGTCAACACCACCATTTTTCAGCTGTTGTTGATGTTCTTGGCAAGATTACGCTCAGTAATTTGCATTGCTTTCTGAGTGACCGGCTCACATACCCCGCAAGTAACTCACGCGACACGATCCGCTGCCGAATCTCACACAGCTGTGTTCCTCATGTGGATATATGGGATTATGGAGAATGTCGTCAATCTTCGCCAGGGAGACCGGCAGGCATATTGTTTTACTACTGGCAAGTCTACCTCATGGTTGTAACTTTGTTATAGCGCTACTACTATGGTCTGTATTCAATGATTGAAGATGTCTGTGTCATGGTTATTATGGATTAGTGTACTTTAGTATTATATCTTTATAATTTGTCCATGTTCGCTAACAACTTGCAACTTGCTCTCTTTCCTCATCTCTCATGCTAGTCACAGAGTTATATGAATAATCGAACAACACTTGGAACAAGTTTGCATCTTCTATTATCATGACGATACTTCATTTGATCACATCTTACAATATCATACATACAATAACACTTATTAACAGAAGCATACAACTAAAGCATAGGAGTGGCACTGTATCTGTGCCGTTGCTCTCCTTATTCACAACATGTCCGACCTGGACCGTGTCCGAACTTGTAATCCGCCAATTCAAGAGGGAATTATCTTCTCCTGAATCTCGTTACAAAATGTGTCTGACACACCAACAAACTATGGTGCGGGCGTGAGTTTTATTTATACATAACCCACTTTCTGACATGGACGAACAGCAGTCTGATAGAATGTACAATCAAGGCGAGACAGACAGTGTTGGAGAGCCATTGCAGCCAACCTCATTAATTGATTATAATCATTATCTTGTGCCCTGCCAAATGGCCTAAACATTCATATATCTCCACAGATCTCAGACCTTGGTGTTCTGTATCAGTTCTTTTGATAATATTTCTCCATGCCTCCATCTTTTACCACCCATCATAACTTCTCTCCATCGTTGCCTTTTCTACTGCTGATTTTTTGAGTCATTACAATATTTGTTAATGCCTCTCTTCTCATTACATGACCAAAGAACATTGTCGCTTTCTCATAGTTGTATATACTGTTCTACTTTCATTAGTCTTTTCCAGGCAAACATTAGTTACTCTTCTTATTACCGCTGTTTCCGTTTTCTTGATATTCAGTGAAAAGCCCTTTTTTACACACTGTATAACTACAGTGTCCAACAGCTGTTGTAGATCTTTTGCATTTCAGTTATCAATCTCCATAGTGTATAATGTTTATTTTATCATCTCCAGCTCATGTTCCTGATCCGTCTATGATCTCTCTCATCCTTGTCTTATGTCTTGCTTTATCTGTTCATAGTTACTCACAATGTTTTCTACTTGAATTGCTGCTAATTGTTTCCCCATACATTTTAATATCCTCCAACATTTTGATAATTTCTTAATGTTCCACTTTATCAAATGCTTTTGTGTAATCTATCAAGCACAAATATAAGTATTTCTATGTCTCATTGATTTCTCTATTTGTGTTTATAATGTGTACATTGTATTATTTGTTACATATTTAGTTATTTATGATAATGCTGGGTAAGAATTATAAGCCCAATACTAATATAAACAAAACACAAGCAGCATTACCATGTATTTTACAAATATGCTTTTGTTCTGCAACATTGTTTCAGGGTTGGTGCTATATGTGCATTTATCTGCAACAGCATTATCTACAAGCATCTGCAGAATGACAACAATGAAGGATCTTTAGGACATATAAATCACTCCCTCTATAACATACAGGAATTTATTAATAACTCTTTCAACGTAAGTTGCTATTAGTTGCAATTAAAACAGTTCGGCACCTGTATTTTATTACATTGTTTATGAGGGTAATTCTGATAAGGAAGTCTGAGCACCTATGGACTTGTTTGATGTGCAGTAATGATAGTTCTTTTGGATAATTTATTATTTAATTTCTTCCAGCTGAATTAACCTGTCTTATAATTTTAGACCAGCATTTCATTAGCTGCATACTTAGCTTGTTATAACATGTCAGACAAGCATTCTAACAGCTTGTGAATGTGAGACTAGCATCACAACAGCTGTTGCATAATTAGTTTGTCATGACATGTCAGTATAGCATTCCAACAGCAGTTGCATAATTTGTCATGACATGTCAGTATAGCATTCCAATAGTGGTTGCATAATTAGCTTGTCATGACATGTCAGTATAACGTTCCAACAGCAGTTGCATAATTAACTTGTCATGACATGTCAGTATAGCGTTCTAACAGCATTTGCATAATTACATTATCATGACATGTCAGTATAGCATTCCAATAACTGTTGCATAATTACATTATCATGACATGTCAGTATAGCATTCCAATAACTGTTGCATAATTACATCATCATGACACGTCAGTCTAGCATTCCAATAACTGTTGCATAATTACATCATCATGACATGTCAGTATAGTATTCCAATAACTGTTGCATAATTACATTATCATGACATGTCAGTATAGCATTCCAATAACTGTTGCATAATTACATCATCATGACATGTCAGTATAGCATTCCAATAACTGTTGCATAATTACATCATCATGACATGTCAGTCTAGCATTCCAATAACTGTTGCATACCAACTGATAGGGCATGTCAGTACGGTGTTCCAACAGCTCATGTGTATCTCTATATTTGGTGAGGGCTGGGCTGGTTCACAAGATCAGGCCTGCATCTGGCGTTTGTTGTCTCAGATGGCTGTGCACCAAATTGGGATCTTCCCAGCCAATGCAAATTAGCGAGGCAGGCGTTTCGAGAATGTAACCACATCGTGCAGCTAAAGTCATGGTTTGAGCAGGCAAAAGAGCAAATTTGTACAACTGCTCGACAAAGTCTCGATAAGCGCCCACTCTCTCTCGATGAGTAGTGGGCCTGCAGTCAGTAAGCAGTCAGTATAGCTTTTCGATCAGTCCTGCCAGCGTAGCTTGAAAGCTCGTCGGTAGGCGTCCAGTGGTTTTGCATGTATCACCGGTACCGGGAGGGTGCGCTTTAGCGATGCTACTCTTGGCCTGCATGTGCGTGAATAGTCCGTTTGTCCGTTAGATATCTGGTTGATCCTGCCAGCAGTCATATGCTTGACTCAAAGGAATTGACGGAAGGGCCGTTTGTACTAGGCTACCATCTGTTTTTGAGAGCTAATAAATACAGGGATAACTGGTCTGTGGCAGCCTAATGTCCACTGCACCTGTGTTCGTCTCCAGTCGTCCTGACATGTCTTGCCACTGGAATCAGATGGATGCAGGCGAGAGAGTGAGGCCGACGATGTTGCGCAGCTCTTCCTCACTATAAACAAATTCATCACGCAAGTCATTCTTCATCCAATTGTCTTCATCATTCCTGATGGACAAACTTGGATGTAATAAATGGTCTTCATCATTCTTGATGGACGAACATCATCTTTATATTTGGCCAGTTCTGTGAGTTTCATGAAACATCCCAAATGTAACATCAAAGTGAATGGGAGCATTGTGAAACATGTGAATAGTTTTTATTTTGAGTACTTATATAACAGCAGATGGAAGATCTATTAATAAAATAATATACAGAATAACCCAAGCAAAAGCAGCATTTTACAAATGAAGAGTTTTCTCTGCAGTATATCTCTGTCAGTTGAGGTGAAAAAATAGATTCTTGAGAGCTATATCAAGCCAATCCTGATGTATGAAAGCTAATCATGGACAGTTAACAGACAAGTGAGGAATTATGTGGAAGCTGTGTTGATGTGGTTTTATAGAAGAATGATGAAAGATAGAAAAAGTAATGGAGATATCTTGAAAGAAGTTAACTCACAAAGAGAACTGGTTACCATCATCAGGGCATGTCATGAGAAGGGGACAGTTGGAGTACATCATGACAACAGGAAAGTTGAAGAGGAGGAGAGGCAGGGGACGACAAAGGGAGAAGATGCTGGACAATTTGACATCAAGCAAGAAGGAACATCAGTATCAGAAATGATTGGCAGCACATGTGACAGAAGGCTGTTGACGGACATGATCACCAATGCCACATGGCATGGACTAAGAAGATAAAATTCTTAAAAGTCTTGCATGGTCTCCTGAAAGTTTTATTTGATTCAAATATGGTTTTGGGTTGGCCTGCCTGAAGACTTCTACAAGGATTTGTAGTGTACTGCTATTTAAACAAATGTAAATTTCCGTGACTGTATTTCCAGGTCGTCTGTTAGTGGTGTGAATTTAAGAATATCAGAAATGATTTTATAATTTTGCTTGTAAAAAAAAAATCTGTGCTCATTGAATATACAATGCTGCAAAAATAGTTTCAACTAAGTATTATTTGCTTTATTGTTGGCAGTTTTTTGCTGATGGAAACTCCATGTTTATTTGCTACAGATGGTGTTTTAAGAAATATAATTACTATGGTAAATAAATTGATGCCCATGTGTTATCAGGGCCCAAAGAGAAGTCAAGAATATTAACATTGCAAGCTGTCATACATGTCCTAACAGACAACTAAGGTGGGTCGGTGTCAGACTGGCTTCCTCATCCAGTGGAAAACTGTGGCTGCGAAGTCCAGCCAATCATGAAATGTCTACACAGGGCTTGGTTTCAGTTGGTTAAGGGCTTAATCTCTATTGGGAGATGGAAGGCAGAGAAGATGAAAAGAAGAAGAAGAGGAAGAAGTGGCAGAAGAAGAAATAAATTGTGTGATAAAAGTGTGATATTACTTTTTATTATTTTGTTTCACAGGTATATGCATCGAATGTAAGCGAAACATATAAGAGTACGAGCCGAGAAATATTGTCAAAAGTAAATGGTAAGCTATCATTTTTTCAACAATTGATTTCTGGGGGATCATTTTGAAACTGGTCTATTCCGAAGTTCCTCAAAGAATTCAGTCCATCTGTTTATTTGATCTTTATTTTCGATGAGATCTGTCCCACTGTTTTATTCTTTATAATACTACTTGATTGGCTATGATTTCCTGCTATTTGCCTTGAGGAGCTGTAAAAGTCTCTGAGTTTTCCTCTTATCGATGACATATTGGAGTGATAAAAAAGATGATTTTAAAATCTCGTGTTCTCTATTCAAAGTACAGAGTTATAATAAATGAGTTGTAAATAGCTCATTTTGTTAAGATGTGAGATGTGTCAGCAGTTACCAGGGTTGTCTAGCTGTTCTTGGAGAGGGAACAGTGAGAATGTTTCGCCTGTCAACAGCCCACAGGACAACAGGTCAACCCCAAATACATATGATGCACACTGGAAACTGAGGCTGTGCCGCCTCTGGCTCACTAAGTCGGATGAAATCCGCCTGGTTACATTTCCCCAGAAGCCGGGTCTTGCTAAGCAAGCCGCAGTGGATTAATATTGCTGAGAAAAATGGAAGGAAACCAAACAGGACCAGTTCTGAAAGTTTCGGGAGAAAATGTAAATAAGTAGGAGGAGGAGAAGAAAGAGGAAGTTAAATGTGTCAAGTCAATGAAATTTATATAAATTTATTTTCTACCTTTAATTTGTTGTCTCACTAGAGTTGTTCCTTATACAGTCTAAAGAAACAGTTGCTGTCATTTCAATTATATTGATACATTCTGTTACAGCTTCTGCATCTGATGCAGTGACTGAAGTGATAAAGCAGCTAAATGTAGAATCACTTCTGGCTAGTGCTACGAACATTAGTAAAGGTAGGAGAGTTGTTAAATAAAGCATATACTCTAATGAAAATTGTGCACACATTGTCACTCTTGTGTGTTAAGTTTTTAGGGTGTTTTGTTTTGGTTGCAGTCCGTACATGCACACACCAGTACATTAGGTTTGTTAGGGTGTTTGGCTTTGGTTGCAATACTATGCACACACAGCAACATGTTGTAGTGTTTATCATGGGTTGCAGTACAGAGCACACATAGCAATATGTTGGGGTGTTTAGCTTTGGTTGCAGTACAGTGCACACACAGCAATATGTTGGGGTGTTTAGCTTTGGTTGCAATACAGTGCGCACACAGCAATATGTTGGGGTGTTTAGCTTTGGTTGCAGTACAGTGCACACACAGCAATATGTTGTGGTGTTTATCATGGGTTGCAGTACAGTGCACACAGCAATATGTTGGAGTGTTTAGCTTTGGTTGCAGTACAGTGCACACACAGCAATATGTTGTAGTGTTTATCATGGGTTGCAGTACAGTGCGCACACAGCAATATGTTGGAGTGTTTAGCTTTGGTTGCAGTACAGTGCACACACACATCATTACCTTAGGTTCGTCTCCTCCTAGGAACTTGCAGGATCCGACTTGATTGACCTGCACATGTTGAATCAGACAGACACTTCAGCAGTCAACCCACATATGAGATTCACACAATTTCTTTAGATAAATAGTAAACATTCACCAGATTTCAATAACATGAACAGCTCATTATACATCAACAGAATACATAGTCACTATTGCTAGGACTATGCTCCACATAATAACCACAAACTCAATCTTCTCTCACAGCACCAGAGTCCCCAAAAGCCTCAATCACTGTATACACGAAGCGTTGTGGAGTATCGCTCATCCAACAGACATTCAGACATTAATTCAGTCTCACTCAGGAAGTTAAGAGCTGTGGTAGCGCAGTAGCCTGTACACTTGTCTCCTGGCCAGATGGCCATATGTATGAAACCTCCCAGAGACTAGGTCGACCCAACTTAAAATGTGTACCAGAAATGTTCTGGGAAATAAAGGTGGTCAGCATGATGTTGATACATCATCCATCAAGTGCCAGTTGGTGTCTACAAATGTGGGACTAGCACCAGATACCAAGTACACGTCAAGGTGTGGACAAGAATCCTTGTTACTCATTGAGTTGTGTGACCATTGCTGAGCTCAATTGTTTTTTAAGTTGCATATCCCTTACAGGACTTTGCACTTAACACCAGCATTTTTCAACTGCTGTTGATGTATTTGGCAAAATTACGCTCCGTAGTTTGCCATTGCTTTCTGAGTGACCGGCTCACAGAACCAACGCGACGTGATCTGCTGCTGAATCTCGCACAGCTGTGTTCCTCACGTGGATATACGGGATTACGGAGAAAGTCGTTAACCCCTTTGCCAGGGAGACCTGCATCACTTTACCAACACATATTAAATCATATAATCTCTTCATTAGCTGTAGCTCATTCTTTCTCAGCACACCAATACAACTCTCTGGCAATAGTCATTGCCATATAGTCAATAGTACAGTCTGACAATAGTTATTGCTGTAAAGTCACTAGTACTATCTGACAATAATCATTGGCATATAGTCAAAAGTACTGTCTGACAATAGTCACCACTATATAGTCAACAATAATCCAGGGGGGGGGGTGTTAGTTTGGTGAAATGGTGTTATTAAATAAGTGAACCATGACCTTTATCTTCATTATTGGAGAAAAATCTTTGGCACTTGAAACTAAGGAGAGTGTGTTGACATAAAGGAGATAGTCGAAAATAAAAGTAGATATGTTGCAGTCTAAAAGTTTGAACATAACATTAGCAGCTGCATAGACTTTCGTCTTTCATTCTTTATGTGACAGTTTGATAGTTGTGACTCTACAAATTTGTGTTATAATTGGGAAATTGGGCTTTAAGCATTTTCATGTTTTTTTTTCTCTGTCATTGAGACTTCAATTTTCATTTGTGAATTATTAATAATACATGTATGTCTACTATGTTCATTTGCTATTGTATGAATAATAGCTTCGTAACTTTAAGGTCTGGGGTTCCAGCTTCAGTAGTTACATGACTTATGTTCCCAATTGTTGTGATTGCCATTGACTCAGCCTTATTAAATGGGGGGAGATGTCTGTGAGGAAAGTCAAGGCCACTGACATGAGGCTGACAACATCATACCTCGCGTCCTGTTTTGTTGTTGACACAGTTGGGACCTACACCTTGGCCTTGAAGTGTTAGGGCCAACACATTTAGTAGGCCTCAGTGCACAGGAGAATGGGTGGCCACTCTTTCCCCCTCTTGTGCGTGCCTGTGTATGCGTGTATGTGTTTATTATGTGTTTGTGTAGGAGTGTATGTGTGTGCTTTGCTTTTTGTATGAATGAGGATATATATGAGAGAGTGAGGGAGGGGGAGGGGGGAGAGAGAGAGAGAGAGAGAGAATTAATGTATGTATGAGTAAATATTTGTTAGTGTGTATGTGATGTGAGTGGGTATGTGATTGTGAGTGGGTTATGTGTATGTGAGGAAGTGTGCTTATGTGAGCTATTGAGTGAGTCTATAACTGTGAGAGTTTGTGTAAATGACGTATGTGTGTATGAATGTGTTTATGTAGATATGTATGTATGTGTTTATACATGTGTGAGTGTGTAATCAGGACTAAAGTAGGGGTTAAAGCTGCTCTAGATTTTATTAGAAAGCAGCAAGTCAAATGGTTTGGCCATGCAAGTAGGCTACCAGTCAACAGCATGCCACAACAAGCAATGATGTACAGACCAGATGGAAACAGAGGAAGAGGCCGACCACGTAAACGTTGGACTGAGGGAATAACAGAATCCATGGGAATGTCGATATACGAAGCCCATAACCGGGCACTCTCACGAAGTTTATACTTCACCTCGACACCGCAAGGTACAAGAGGAACATGATGAGAGAGAGAGAGAGAGAGAGAGAGAGAGTGTGTATTTGAGCATGCGTGCGCCTGCCTGTCTCATAACATGGTAATATGCATTGATTATGTTCACAGCATTCATGTGACAGTCTTGTCTGTGTGAATGTAACATGCACAATACATAATTGATGTACGAAAAATGACTAGTACAAAGGACCGAATGAAAGACGGGCCTGCATGCCTAGGGCTGCCAGATACATGGGCACCAAAAGGAGGACATAATAAGACAAAAAAAGAGGACAAAGGAGGGCTTATTGAATGTTTCATTTGAATCGTTCCAGATTAAACCCACAATCAGTACAATTTTATTACAATAGTTGCCAATAAGTGTTTCTTACTCTTAATGAATTGACCAAGAAATAATCATGTTAAAAAATAAATATAAATTCACTGGATGCCTTTTTCAAAATGCTAAAAAAAAACATTATGTAAATAGCCGATTGTACAATTATTACCTTATAATCTTTATTAATTACACAACATATTTCTTGGAGGAGCCAACTTTTCGTAGAAGATCCTCGTTAGCAATCACATATGCATAAAACTGTTCACAGGTAAGATTCTTTAAATTGTATTTTGTGATAATGATGCTCTTTACAGAGTCGAGTAAGAGTCTTTTCCTTTGGTGGTTCACATTTGGTATAAATAGGAAAATTAAATAAATATGACTAAGCAATAGGTTTTAATAAAGTAGAAGGTTTGTGGGTTTGTAGAAGGAAAGGGTACAGTAAATGCTGTGTATATGCTGCGAACAGTTATTGAACGTGCTATAGAAGTAAACAAGGATATACATCTTTGCTTTATTGACTATACAAAGGCTTTTGATAGAGTTAGACATGTCAACATGGTGGATATGCTTGCAGATCTACAAATTGATGGGAAAGACATTAGACTTATGAAGAACATATATTGGAAACAACAAGCTGCAATAAGGATTGATAATGAAGTGGGACAGTATCAGCCAATTAAGATAGGTGTTAGGCAGGGATGTGTGATGTCTCCAGATCTTTTTTCCCTATACAGTGAAAATATTTTCAGAAATGTAGAGGATGTAAATGGAATCAGCATTGGAGGACGAAACATCAATAACATTAGATATGCAGATGATACAGTATTGATTGCAGACAATGCGCAGGACCTGCAACAATTAGTAGATGCGGTTGTTGTACACAGTGAGCAGCTGGGGTTAGAATTAAATTGTTAAAAGACTCAGGTTATGGTCGTCACTAGGAAGGAAGAAGTGCCACAATGTAATATACAAGTAAATGGAAATATTCTTCAACAAGTGAATCGGTACAATTATCTTGGAACAGTCATAACATCTGATGGGAGATGCCTTGAAGAGATTAGAACAAGAATCGCCATGGCGAAAGTAGCCTTTAGCAAGATGAAAAACATTCTGACCAATAAAAAGATGTCAATTGAAACGAGAAAAAGAGTGTTCACGGGATACATAGATCCTGTTCTTTTGTATGGATGTGAAACTTGGACAATGGGCAGTCAAGCTGAAAAACATCTGATGGCTGCAGAAATGTGGTTTCTGAGGAAAATGCAAAGAATACCATGGACAGACAGAAAAACCAATGACCAAGTACTACAGGAGACAAATGAATATCGTAAACTGATTAGAGAAATTAGACGTAGACAGTCAAAATTTTTTGGACATGTTATGAGAAGAAATGGATTGGAGAACTTTGTGACAACTGGCAAGATCGAAGGGAATAGACCAAGAGGCAGACTGAGAGGAAAATACCTGGATGGCTTGGCCACATGGCATGGACGAGACAGGAACACTGAGCTGATCCACGACACTGGTGATCGAGTGAAATGGCGAGTCATGACCACCCACGCTTTCCGGCATGGCACATGATTGATTGATTGATTGATTTAATGAAGTAAAAGTAAATATCAAACAGAGTAATGAGCTAGATATAGATAACAGTTAGAATTACTATAATTGACTAGTTCGCAGAAATACATAAACTTTGTACATTTTAACAATGTAAACATACAATAGAGTGTAGATACATTGTAAGTTGTAACAACAATACATACAAAATTATAACATAAAATTTAAGAAAAGCTGGACATTTTAAAGGTTTTTAGCTTTGCCTGCCGGACGGAGAATATTAGGCTGAAATGTCCTCTTTTTGCTGGACCTCTGGCAACACTATGCATATCCAGTTTGTGACCCTTTGAAAATAAAATTCATTTGTTTGTTCGTTTGGTCATTCTCTTTGTGGATGGTGAGCACAGTCATCAAAACACTTGTCCGACTATGCTCATGATATCGATGTTGCCTCCTAACATTTACACCAACACGTCTGCTACACCATATCCCCAGTATACCTTAACAATTTAATTCCCTGATGGTTTTGTAGTAGATTCTCTAATAAACAATAACCATAGTGGAAGAAAGTATTAGCTTTTCTCCCCTCCCCCCTCCTTTTAGGAAGATTAACCATAACCCTTTTTTATGATGTTGGTTGATCCTGGAGCTATGCTTCTCCTGAAAGAATCAAATCCTGCCACTGCTACTGCACACTGAAATCTGAAATACTGTTTTTAAGTACACACTAACAATAACACCATCACAGCTGCTTTTAGTTGTAATATTTCCTCTTCTTCTTATGCCTTCTATCACCAAATGGAGCATAGACCTTTCAGCCAGTCATACCAAGTCCTCTTCTGAAAACTTGTTCACGGTTAGTTGGAAGATTTTTCTACAGCATGAGGCCCATGCAAACCCTCTGTAGTACCCTCTTAATCCATGCTAGGCAGGTTATGTTGTTACCATTTGTTTCTTCCTATATGGACCCCGGGAACACACTGGTATTGTATAGCATTTCTTCTTCATCCTTTTCCCTTTGTCACCCATAGGGGCATGGGCGCTCAAGCAACTCACTCCAAGGTGTCCTATGCTTTGATATCCCATGCAGCTCCATCCATGTCCTTCCCATATTCATGTCTAATTCTCTTCTTGATGTGTAGATTAGGTCTTCCTCTATTTCATTTGCCCTTGTGTCCTGGACAAAGGAATTCTAGTAATACTGTTCTCAAGTTGTCTCAGTGTGTGTCCTAGCCACCACCAGCATCTTTTTTCTCACCTCTTTATTTACTCTTTATTCACCCACTCTGTGGCAAAGGGGTTATGATTGCAATCTGTAATCCCGCATAGCTTGTTCGAAACACAGCTGCAGGCGATTTGGAAGCAGATTGCCTTGCATTGGTTTCCATACAATGGTATGAGTTCTGGTCATTCAGAAAGTAATGTCAAACTACTGAACATAAACTTGCCCAGGAATCACAAATAGCCCAAAATGCTGGGGTTGACTGCTATATTCTGTAAAGAAGGATATATAACTTAACTTTATTCACTGGTAATTCTTTAGTTCTCTCCATGAGCTCGACATTGGAGATTTTGTCATACCATTTTAGTCATATTCTGTGCAAACACAAATTAATAAATGTTTGTAGATTTTTGGCAGTCATTTTAGTCTGATAAATGTTAATTCGGTGACTGTTTCTCTATATTTGTAGTTGTTCCATTATTATAATATTTCTGTCTGCTAGAATGTTTTATCATTAATATTGTTGATGTTCTTGCTGTTGGCAGTGGCTAATGAAACCAAGGAGAAGTTGGATCAAGTCAGCACGTTACTGTCACAGCTGAGTAATGACAGTAGTCAGTTGAAGAACAACCTTACCCAGATCAGAGACAACCTTCTGTCAGCATGTAACTCCACAAGAAATAAGTGTAGTGGAGTTAACACAACAGAGTATAACACAACTATTGATTTTCCAATGTAAGTTCATTGTCTTTGGTTGTTACTATGCTGAAAATGAGATGAGAGTAAGGGGTGAGTTGGGTTATAAGTATAAAATGAGATGAGAGTATGGGTGAGTTGGGCTATAAGTATAAAATGAGATGAGAGTATGGGTGAGTTGGGCTATAAGTATAAAATGAGATGAGAGTATGGGTGAGTTGGGTTATAAGTATAAAATGAGATGAGAGTATGGGTGAGTTGGGTTATAAGTATAAAATGAGATGAGAATATGGGTGAGTTGGGTTATAAGTATAAAATGAGATGAGAGTATGGGTGAGGGGTTATAAGTATAAAATGAGATGAGAGTATGGGTGAGTTGGGCTATAAGTATAAAATGAGATGTGAGTTGGGCTATAAGTATAAAATGAGATGAGAGTATGGGTGAGTTGGGTTATAAGTATGAGATGAGAGTATGGGTGAGTTGGGCTATAAGTATAAAATGAGATGAGAGTATGGGTGAGTTGGGTTATAAGTATAAAATGAGATGAGAGTATGGGTGAGTTGGGCTATAAGTATAAAATGAGATGAGAGTATGGGTGAGTTGGGCTATAAGTATAAAATGAGATGATTGTATGGGTGAGTTGGGTTATAAGTATAAAATGAGATGAGAGTATGGGTGAGTTGGGCTATAAGTATAAAATGAGATGAGAGTATGGGTGAGTTGGGCTATAAGTATAAAATGAGATGAGAGTATGGGTGAGTTGGGCTATAAGTATAAAATGAGATGAGAGTATGGGTGAGTTGGGCTATAAGTATAAAATGAGATGAGAATATGGGTGAGTTGGGCTATAAGTATAAAATGAGATGAGAGTATGGGTGAGTTGGGCTATAAGTATACAATGAGATGAGAGTATGGGTGAGTGGGTTATAAGTATAAAATGAGATGAGAGTATGGGTGAGTTGGGTTATAAGTATAAAATGAGATGAGAGTATGGGTGAGTTGGGCTATAAGTATAAAATGAGATGAGAGTATGGGTGAGTTGGGTTATAAGTATAAAATGAGATGAGAGTATGGGTGAGTTGGGTTATAAGTATAAAATGAGATGAGAGTATGGGTGAGTTGGGTTATAAGTATAAAATGAGATGAGAGTATGGGTGAGTTGGGTTATAAGTATAAAATGAGATGAGAGTATGGGTGAGTTGGGTTATAAGTATAAAATGAGATGAGAGTATGGGTGAGTTGGGTTATAAGTATAAAATGAGATGAGAGTATGGGTGAGTTGGGTTATAAGTATAAAATGAGATGTGAGTTGGGTTATAAGTATAAAATGAGATGAGAGTATGGGTGAGTTGGGTTATAGGTATAAAATGAGATGAGAGTATGGGTGAGTTGGGTTATAAGTATAAAATGAGATGAGAGTATGGGTGAGTTGGGTTATAGGTATAAAATGAGATGAGAGTATGGGTGAGTTGGGTTATAAGTATAAAATGAGATGAGAGTATGGGTGAGTTGGGTTATAAGTATAAAATGAGATGACCGTATGGGTGAGTTGGGTTATAGGTATAAAAAGGGGAGCTAAAAGGCAATAGGATTGATTTCATTGTACCAGGGTTGTCCCATATAGCTGGGTCTCTCTCTGCAGTCTCTCTATGGCAAAGGGGTTACGGACACAATTCGTAATTCCACATACTGCGTTCAAAACACAGCTATGAGTGGTTTGGCAGCAGACCGACTTGCTTTGGTTTTTATAGAATGTTATGAGTGCCGGTAGATCAGAAAGCAATGGCAAACTACTGAAGGTAAACTTGCCAAGAAATCACAAACAGCCCAGAAATGCTGTTGTTGGCTTGCAACATCTTACAAAGGACATGTAACTAACTTGAACTTTCTGCAGAGCAGTTAACTGACTGCCGGAACACTAGCTCCTGCGGTGACCCCTAGGGGTCTTTAAAAAAAAAATGTGTGCACCCATGAACTGAATGAAGAGTCAGAAAACAAACCCAATCTTCAGAGCATGAGATAGATGGCGTAACTATCCTGCCACAGAGATCCAGTGATAAGTTTATGTATGTGTGTGTATAAGTTCTGAGTATATGCAAGTTAAGCGTGGGCGGTCATGATTCGCCATTTCACTCGATCACCAGAGCTGTGGATCAGCTCAGTGTTCTTGTCGCGACCATACCACGTAGCCAAGCAATCCAGGTATTTACTTCTCTGCCGTCCCCTTGTTATCTTCCTCTCGATCTTGCCAGTTGTCATCAAGTTCTCCAATTTATTTCTTCTCATAATGTGACCAAATAATTTTGACTGTCTACGTCTAATTTCTCTAATCAAAGAATAATTTTCATTTGTTTCTTTTAGGACCTGATCATTGGTTTTTTCTGTCTGTCTATGGTATTCTTTGCATTTTCTTCAGAAACCACATTTCCACAGCCATCAGGTGTTTATTTTTAGCTTGTCTGTTCGTTGTCCACGCTTCACATCCATACAAAAGTACAGGTTCTATGTAGCACCTCAACATTCTTTTTCTCGTTGTAGTTGACATCTTTTTATTGGTCAGTATGTTTTTGATCTTATGTATGTTAAGTGCAAGCTATGGACAGATGATGACAAGTTTGGTGTAAGCAGACTTCTTATTGTCTTGTTGGCGATAGCAGTGGCATTATATTGGCTTGAGTTACAAAGCTACACCAATGCCTGCAGACTAAGTGATTCATTGAGCATGATCCAGAAAATTGAGACAGGTTAAGCGCACAGGTTTTGGTTAAAACTCTGCTGACATCAACATTGGTAACATTTATCTTCTAACCAGGACATACATGTATTGTGGGTAATAAAAGAGTGGATAGGCCAGCTGGCACTACCACTATATCATAGGGTAAATTATCAGATCTAGCCGACATAAAGCATGCCAACAGAGAGAATGAATCATCATAAATATCCATTATCTAAATGTTGGGATTAAAGATTATTGTTGCCAGATAAAAGCAGCACACAAAGCAGATGAGGAGGCTCATCCGATAACATCGGACTGGTCTAGTTAGTTATTGCCAAAGGATTTACAGTGAAGGAGATAGCGCGTGGAGTGATGATGATCTGGACTGAGCGGGCTTCCAAGGAACAGACGAGGCTATGTTGTGTGTCAATGGAGGACTTGCTGTGAAAATATTAGGATACACGAGTTTGGTGAGATATTTTGAGTATGCTAAGTACATGTTACAAATAAAGGAGAATGACTGGCACCTTGCTGTCTTGACAGACGATAGTTTGTAAAATGGAGTTATAACTCTCATAACACAAAGCCTGGGCTGAATTTAGAGGCCATGTGTTGCCTATGCAGCATGATCCCTGTCTAGCCTGCCAAGTTTACTCCAGAGGAAAGGTAACATTAATACATCTAGAACAAGACAAGTTGTAGAAGCCGCCGGATCAGCAAAGCAATACTCTAACTGTCCGCTTGTCAGAGCTTCCATCCTAGACCAGTTGCAGATTAAAGCTTAGGGCCTGGTCTGCCCTACCTTGACATTTAGTCTTTAGGTTGCATTTTCTTGCACCAGGGTAAGGCTTATACCCTCCTAATTCCGTTCCTCCGCCTGAAGCCTTTGGCATAATGTGGGATATCGGGTTTGGTGAGGGCTGATAGAGGCAGAATACATTATATTAAGAGGAAGCTATGAATTAACAGTTTTGAGTGTGATGAAGAGATATTCTTAGTGAGTATGAAGAAGTCTTCTAAATTATAGAAAGGACACAGTCACATATAACATAATGTCACACAAAACATAATGTCACACAAAATATGTTATCAAGAGTACACACCTCCATGTTAGCAGATTGCATACAACATATGAGTATCCAGGGAAGGTTAACCTTGTCAACAAATGCCTGAAGAAGTCGGATATATCGGCTGAAAGGTGCAAATATCACAGCTCTGCTGTAAAAAGGAACAACAATTACGTCTAAAACAACATTCCAGATGAACGCAGCAGCAGAAGAAGAGTATAGCAAATGATAAGATAGAACAAGCCTTAGCAGTAGAGGACATGAACAAAGGAAAAGGCAAAGAATGGCAATAAATTTTATGAAATAAACACACTGCAGATAACAATCGTAACAGGAGTTGTGAAGACAACACCCGTTGAGGAATTAGAAGAAAATTACATATCTAAACCAATGGATGACAGGACCTAGCATCAAGAGGAGAAATTTAGAAGGTTGACGGCCACCACATTTACCAGAGATTTAGCAATTTGGAATGAGAAGACTAAAGTGTAGCAACAGTGCAGAATGAACAAAAGAGGAAAAAATCAGAACAGATCCCGTGCTTAACATTTCAACAACCAGACACATCTATCATGCACACAGCTTGTCAGTTAGGAAACTGCAGAGCTTCCTGGAGATGATAGAAAACGTTCCTGTATTGAGAAAAGGAACACTTAAAGTGAAGCAGAAGAGACATAACCTTAAGTTACATAGAGATATATTAGCCCATACCTGCACCCATCAGCATTGATTAGGGTAGTCATTCTGGAGATGGGTGCTTGGAGTTATCTGATCATGATTCCTCCACTGACCTCTTCTTAGCAATTTTCTTCCGCTCAGTCTAAGTCATGAGCCCCACTATCCTCACATGCATGTGTGTTGCTGTTGTTTCTTGCAAGTACTCGTACTCAGATTTTCTTGCCCTGCATGTTTTCCTCCCATATTTTCACTGTAGACTCATATTATGTTAGATGCTGTGATTAAGCCAAGCCTGTCTTCTATGTTTCACTAGTTGTATATTTTCCCCCGTTTCTAAGAATGACCTGGAGAAATGTCTAAACAAATGATCTGCAACAAAAGCAGCATAACATGACAGGCCGTGCAAGTCTAGAAAAATAGTTCAGAGAGATGAATCTTCAAGCTCTCTCTGGTTTCTCAAATTTTAAAATCTCTTTGACAATTCCAGCAGATCACAATTTGACACTACACTTTTTCTTATACTGAAATTATGTTCTACCCATACCTGCTTCTCATTTTAATTAATGCATGCAATGTCATTTGGCTCATTTCCTTAGTTCTGCATTCATTATTACATATGTCTATCTGACAAACATATTTCCATAAATACATTTTCCTCAAACTGAAAAAAAAAGCTTTATTGTTATTACTGGGTTTTCCATCCATATAATCATGATTTATTATTGTTTTTCCCAGCATCATAAGCTAATTTCCTTCGTTACTGTATTTTTCAGCTTGATACACTCAGCAAAGAATCTAGTAGGGTTGGCTTAGCACTAGACATGTACAAGTATATTGTTCAGGTATGTATAACACCTAAATGCCAATTTGTCTATACAAATACAGGCCTAGCACCAAATGCCCAATGCACTTAAGACATGTAAAAGTGTACTTTGCTTACTGACTTGCTATGTATAGCAAAGTGTGCTTACCGACTTACTATGTATAGCATAGGATAGTAGCCCTTGAGATAATCCTAACAGCTAGGAGATAGGTGGACAGAAGCAGAATTCACACAGCAGAAATATCTACCAGCTGACAGAGCTAGGAGATAGGTGGACAGAAGCAGAATTCACACAGCAGAAATATCCAAATTTATAAACACGCCAGTTGATGCTGTTGCCTGGCTAAGGTAATGAGTATACTTCGATGCTGGACCCACTAGCTTTCAATGTTTCTGTTGTCTAATTTTGATCTCCGAAACTTCTGCCCACTTGTCTTCTTTGATCATTATTTAGTGATTATGAATGTAATATCAAATAGTAGATACACAGTATTTCTTGTGTTGTGAGGGGTCAATTGTAGTGATAGATCCTTCTAACACTATTTCTTGTGTTGTGAGGGGTCAGTTGTAGTGATGTAGTGATAGATCCTTCTAAAATTTACTTAGAGATTTCACAAGGACATAGTCTGAATAGATCTAACTGCTGTATCATTCTTCATTCACTTAAAAATATCAATAACTGTAATAGCATTCTTGATTCCAGTAGCAAATGTGGGTAAAAGGAGAATAGCAAATGTAGTTAGTTAGTTAGTTAGTTAGTCGACAGATCATCCTCGTTGCACATCGAACCATTCAGTCCATAAGTGCTCGGATCCCCTCCTCAGCAAATCAAATGTAGTTAAAAGCAGAAATGGCATTGTTCCTTAAATCAAATCACTTGACTATGGTTGTGTGTGCTGGGTCATACCTGCAATATGAAGATTCACTAAAAGAGAGTCCTGGAAGATAAGATCCTTGATAAGCATGAAAGAGGTCAGCAAAGGAACATCTGTAATGCCTGGATTTGTCAGTGGAGACGTGAAGTATGGAAGTCAGCAGAGAAGGCAAACACAAACATCACTGGTGGGAGATTATTGGACAATTACATCAATGGCTGATCAGTGTCTGTCAGGAGAGCTGTGAAAGCTGAGCTGCAAAGGTTCCTTGTTCTTGATACCATCCATTGTGTAGATTAGCTATTTTTGGTTGCCTCTGATTTTTTTTTTGGGCGCTCGCTCGCTTTGAACTCAAACGTATTCCATACACACTTTTATAGTAGTGATGGACTGAATTTTGCATGTGGATTAGCTTTCCATATTGAGTGTCCCTCACCATCAGGCGAACCTACTCTGACTTCAGAGGTACTTGTAATTTATGTCCTCAAGTCAAGGACTACAGGTCAACATTGTAGTCCAGCTGTCCGGTGTAGGGGTTGAACTGCTTACCTCGGCATCAGCACAACAGATGTTTAAGAACACGCATTCTTACCCAATCGACCATGCTGACCTGCATTGCCTCTGATGAACTAAAGCTTGTCCTGGGTTGAGAACCAATTTTCAACTTTTACAAGTCCAGGTATGCTAACTGCTAGACCATTTGTTGCTTATAAACCAAAAACAAATGTAAATCTGGGTTTGATATATGGTAAGCACTATTTAAGGGCACGTTGGTGTAATGGTTATGATGTTATGCTGACAATGGCATCAACATTATTGGACAAGGGTTCCGTGGCAGCTCTCATTGTTTGCTACAGGAGGGAAATATTGGCAACCCATTTCTCTATGTACTCAGACCTACACAAATTTGATGGTTTGAACATTTCACAAATCCACAGCAGATTTCTGCTATGGGACCGCAAAAAAGCCATCATATTGGAGAATTAACATAAGAAGTGAAGAGAATGTCTCGAGGACAGAGTCATGCAGATTTCTTTGATTCATAATCATCAAGTGCCCTGCCAGCTGGTGTAGGTGTTCATGGCTCTCCACAGATCTCGGTCTTTGGTGTTCTGGATCAACTCTGCTGATGATATTCCTCCATGCCACCGTCTCAATCCATCCAGCATCATTTCTCTTGGTCTGCCTCTGCCTCTCTTCCCCTCGATCTTTCCAGTTGTCACAATGTTCTCCAATGCCTCTCTTCTCATCACATGACCAGAGAAAGCTGTTTGTCTATTTCTTATTGTTGTATATAATGTTCTAGTTTCATTAGCCTCTTTCAGGCAATCGTTGTTAGTTACTTCGGCAGTCCAAGGAATTCTCAACGTTTGTCTCAGGAACCACATCTCTGTTTGCTTCTAATTTCTTCTTAATTTGCTCATTTACATTCCAAGATTCACTGCCATACAGCAAAACTGGTTCTATATAGCATTTCAGCACTCTCTTACATTCAGTGATAATGACTTATTGCATAAGATACTCTTCATTTTCTGAAATGCGGCTTTTGCTTGCCCTATTCTGCTCTTTATCTTTGTTGTACATCTTCCATCTGATGTTATAAGTGCCCCTAGGTATTTAAAATTATCCACTTGGGTAATAATTTCCCCTTCTATTCTATGTCACATTTTAGTGTCACAATTTTCTTTGATATCACCATTGTTACAGTCTTCTTGATATTTAAGGAGAGTCCTTTCCTTGCACTCTCTGTTACTATATTGTCCAGCAATTGTTGTAGGTCTGTTGCATTATCCGCCACCAATACTTTGTCATCTGCGTAGCGTATATTGTTTATATTATAACCTCCGATTATTATCCTGGCGTCTCTTCGATCTTTTTCATTATTACTTTGCTATACAGGGAGAAAAGATCTGGTGACAAGACACACCCCTGTTGTACTACTAGCTTTATCTGTTCGTAACTGCCCTCTTGTTTCCCCATTTTAATTGCTGCTATTTTGATTCAAAGAAGTGAAATGTGTGCACAGAACAATGTTTAACATACTCTTTCCAAAGAATGTGTTATTTAACATTTGTGTGTCCCAAGTCTCTGTGTGCGAAGAATGCTGTAAGTGTCTTGGGCTGCCAAAGTAACTAACAGCAAGGGTAATGAAAGTAGAACATTATATAAAACTTTAAGAAAGAGACAAACAGCATTCTTTGATCATACAATGAGAAAAAGGCAGTTGAAAACATTGCGAGGCTGGAAAATCGGTGGGAAAAGAGGCATACGCAAACAGAGAGAAATGATGCTGGATAGATGAGATGGTGGTATGGTGATCCAGAACACCAAGTACCAAGATCTGTGGAGATACGAATGATCACACCAGTTGGCAGGACACATGATGATAATGCAAAGAACTAATCATTAGATTGAATGATGATTGCAACTATTGACAGTTTTTCTGACATATGTTACACCAGGCAAGGTTTTAATTGGTTATCTGTGACATATTTTTCTGATGATACCTGTAGGTATTTTGTTACAGCCCTCTGTGTGTCAGCAGCATTGACCTTAAAGCATCACATTTGTCATCTTGCTGTGTGTGTTAATAAGTAAGTCACAAATGGCTGCAGAAAAATAACTAACTATAAAAACAACTTGAAATCAGTTTATTTTTATACATACATTGTCCCTTTAATTTCTCAATATAATTTCCACCAACATTGATGCACTTATCCCATCGTTTTATCAGTCCTCCCAAACCGGCTGCATAAATCTGCGTGCCCTGTTTTCATTTACCTGCCATCCCACAGAACTGTGTGACTTATTGACTCACCCGCGTAACTTTTTCTACCCAACTATTCACCGCTTTACTGGAAATCACTAGGGGCTAAGTCCACTGAAAACCCACCTTGGCGGGAGACATTTTGCGAATGACGCTGAAGTTGAATATGAAGTGAAAACGTGGTTTAGAAAACAGGGCAAGCAGTTCTATGCAGCCGGTTTGAGAGAACTGATAAAATGATGGGATAAGTGCATCTTTGTTGGTGGAAATTATATTGGGAAATAAAGGGACAATGTATGTATAAAAATAAACTGGTTTCACGTTGTTATCATAGTTAGTTATTTTTCTATAGCCATTTGTCATTTACTTATTAACTTACCCTCGTAATAATAGTGAACTTTGTTTTTGAAAATTATCGTTGACTAATGTTTCATGTTTATGCACTGGTTACTGTTTCAAATCATTCCCATTTAGTTTTTAAATTTATGAAAAAATGTGTTGTTTATCTCTATATGGGATGGAACTTCTGTAGAAATGTACTTATGGATTTCTGGATTTATTTGATTCTGAAGAGGCAGCAGGAGAAGGAGAGAGGGAAGGATGGAGGGAGATAGAGAGTGGGAAGGAAGATGGGAAGATATAAAGAGAAATATTACTAATAATGTTAATTTATCCACACAGGCTAACGAGTCACTGGTGTCTGCTAAACAACATGCTCATGATTCAGTATCCAGTAAAGTGGCAGGTAATTTGATATTTCACTTTAGCCAGGAGTCATGGTGGCAGGTAATTTGATATTTCACTTTAGCCAGGATTCATGGTGGCTTATTTGCTAGTGCATGTGTTGGCCAACTTAATGTTAATCGGTTCAAATTTCCCCCAAGGCACAATGTTTACATAACATGTTTGCCTAACAATGAAAGATTTGTGTTTTAATATAATTAAATTATCTAATTTAATGTTCTTCTTTAGATCTGTTTGTGTTGTTCCCGGGAAAGATTAGTATAATTGAAACGTCATTTGTTGTGTCGTAGTGTACTTATTTTTATTTTATTATATTTTAAATATACCCCCCACCCCCACCCTGTGATTTACCTTTGCCATAGTGGAGTTTGTTGTAAGGTATGCACACTGTATCTGTGATCACTATCTCTCACTTTTTCGCAAGAATTACACACAAACTTCCCCCCCCCCCCCTTTTTTTTTTTGCAAAACCATGTGGCTCTAGCGTTATCATGCCTCATTAAATATGTGCCAGAAAATGTTCTGGGAGATAAGGTGGCCAGATTGCATCACCTAGTGAGTTCCCATTGGTCAAGGAAATATAGTCCCAGCTCCACATCCTTACACAATAGAAGGAATAAAATGGTACGACAGAATCACCAATGTGGAACTCGTGGAAAGAACTAGATCAATAACTGTGAAACAAGATGTGAGGAAAAGATGCCGGTTCTGGATAGAGCATAACACAGAGAAAGCTTGAGGACAACTAGAAAAGCTTTTGTCTAGAATCCACAGGCAAAAAGAAATAGAGGAAAACATAAAAACACTGATGGGAAAGATTAAGGTTAACGTATCCAGGGGTTAATGTATCAAGTTACTGTAACTTCTAGATGAATATTCTGTATTTTTTTTTTCTTTCTCGCATATCCTATTACAGGACATTGCTGTCAACACCAGCATTTTACAGCTGTTGTTGATTTCTTAGCAATATTACGCTCAGTAGTTTGCCATTGCTTTCTGAACGGCCGGCTCACATATCCCATAAATAACGGGCACGATGAGAACCACTACCAATTCTCGCGCAGCTGTGTTTGCTCACGTGGATAAACAGGATTACGGAGAAATTCACTAACCCCTAATATACTCATAGTAAATTTGGGTGCAATGACTTTTATTTTTATAGTAAATTTTCACTTGTGGTATGTATTATATGAACACAGATATATAACTCTTGGCATGTCCTTATCAGTATAAGAGATTAGGGACCTTGTGTATGTGTGTGTGCATGTATGCGCTTGCATGGGTGGGCGGATGCATGCATGCGGGTGCATGTGTGCATGCATGTGAGTGTTCATGCACGTGTGTGCAAGTGCATGTATGTTTATGTCACAGTATCTGGGAGTGCATGCACAAGTGTATGTAAATAAGGGAGTGAATGCAGGACAAGAGGAGAAAGAAAGTGTTCATGAGATCAAGATGTATGGATACTATATTCATGCAAACATACACATGTTGGCCCAATGCCTAGAACCTCAGAAACATAGCATGTATGGATATGCCCAATCGGCAACAGATCAGTTGTTAGTGATAGCAACCATGTAACATTCATGTAACAGTTTTGATCATGTAGAAAAATGTGTCTCTTTAACATTTCAGAGGCAGAAAAGGCTGTGAATGATGTCCAGGCCCAGATTGACAAAGGCATTAGTGATCTACAGACGAAAAAAAATGATCTGGCAAGTTTTCACTTAAGATGAGGGACTGGGTGGGAAGACGAGAGTTGAGCCATTTCATATGCTTGCTTAACATATGTAGTCTCGTGTGGGAGCCGTGTATGAGAGATTGCATTGTATATCAGGCTCAAAAGGTGTGGGGCTTGATTCCTGCGTAGGGCTGGGAATTTTTCCAAGAACCTTTGGTATCTATTGACATCACACATCCCCCTGATCACTTGGGTGGTGAGAATGGATACCTTGCTTTCTTGGATAAGGGTGAAAAACAGGACGTTTGTGTGGAAATTGTGTACATTAAAAATCCCACGGCTGTTGGAAGTCACAGAGTTAAGACTAGGGTAGCTGTACTGGCAAGATTGTTAGGAAAAGTAAAACCTACCCATGGTTAGATAGGGCTGGTTACTTTGGATGGAATCTGTCTTGAGGAAGTAAAACTTACACAAATGCTTGTTAAAAGTCGGCCACACCAACCTCTGAGGTGTATAAGATGGTGTGATGCACTTCTCTCGAAAGAGGAAAGAAGAACAAGAGTAAACAGTCTTGTGTGGATTAATAGTTTTGCATCCATTAGGAAATTTCCTAAACAGGGTTTTTAGAAATACTTCATTATGGGCTGGTACTAGTAAAGATAAGGAAAGCAGAGAATACCAACACAAACCACCATGCATGATGTATGAGGTGTCTAAGAGGGGTTAACATGGGGTTGGCTTCCTCATCCTGTACACAACCACGTCTGCAAAATCCAAACTATCATGAACAAATTTGCTGAACAGGAAAGAAATCTAATTTAGCCAGCCAAAATTTAAAAAAAAGGCTCTTTCCCTAGAAAGAGATGTCTATGAATATAGGAAAGATATGGAAGGAACTACAAGAGTTAACAAAATACAGTAGGGCTTGACATGAGGTGGTGTATCCAAACTATACACAAGTATAGACGATCTCATCTCTTATGCCTTTTATCCACCATTGGGGATAGCTTCTCAACCAAACCACACCAAGCCATCCCATCAGTTGCTATCTCCTGCAGCTCCCTCTATGTCTATGGTTTAGGTCTATGGCACTCTATGCCTTTCTAATATTACTCACCTCTCTAACTATCTTCTGTGTGTGTTTAGGTCTCCAACTATTTTGTTTGCGTTGTGGATTTCAAACTAAACAGTGCATAGTTATACTGTCCTAAGATTTTCTCAGTGTTTGCCTGTCAAGCTCCAGTATCTTTTGCTCACTTCATGGTTCATTAGAATTTGTTCTGTTTTCTCCATGAGGTCTACATTGGTGATTATTTCACTATTGCCACTATTCTGTGCAGACACCAGTTAGTGACTGTTTGTAGTGTATCAGTAATTCTTTTAGTTTTTCTCCATGTTTCCTTCTCATACAGCACATACTAGTAAAGACATAGGAGTTAAAGATCCCAAATTTGGTTTAGATGGCAAGACAAGAAATTCCTTGTGGCAGTGAAACTCTTTATGAAGAATTGCGTTCCTCAGAGGAAACTGGTTGAATTGAAATAACATTTTAGCTTAATGAATATATTATCTTACATTCTCCATTAATGTGGTTTATAGCCTATTCTCCATTGGGAGGTAAAATACAGAAGAGAGAGAAGTAGAGTCAATAAGTAAATAACCCTTTATCATGCCTTTAGGTGAATTGGTCAAATGGGCTAGTCCAATATTTTTATAGAACAACTGACATTTGGTGGGTGATGTGATCAATATCATGTCAGCTTTCTTTACGTCCCATGACATTCCCTGGTACCTATTTTAGGCTGGCCTAACCTTGGAGCCCAGGTCAGTTTAAAAACCCTCCTTAATACACATTTGAACTCATAACTGCCTTGCATAAAGGCACACGAGCTAGTCACTGTACTACCACAATAAGAGATATAAAAGAAGATGTTAATTTATATATACATGTTTCGCTCTTCCATCTTGGAAATTAGAAATGCATATGTTAATTTGCCAATTTGTCCACAATTAGCCAAATCCATAGTTAAGTTTTTAAGCACCAAGTAAACTCTTTGACAGAGTAACATGAAGCAGCATTTGTTGATGTGCTGTCAGTGAGATCAAGTTTGGATACATGTCCTATTTCCTCAGAGAATATATTTCATTGTGAAAGACTTCATGCTGATACACACATTCTTAGGTGAAAGATTAGTGTTTAATTTCCACACTTCAATAAGCATAGATTGTCATTATCATCTTCCACTTTTGCCGCCAAGCATCATGTGGAGAAATAATTGGCACTCCAGCTCCCGATGGGTGGCACTGGATAGTGCCATTCTATGTAATTGTACAATGTCTTTGATGTCGTTAATCCATTTTCTTCTTGGGTGTCTTCTTGCTCTCATAACAGATGTTCTTTGATGTTGAGCCAGTGCTGGTAGTTGATGGTGTTGCATTCTATTGAGATGGCCAAACCATTTAATCTTGTGTCTTTCAATATATGTGGCACAAGGTATTAATCCCACTGTCTTCTGATAACATCATTTCTTATTTGGTCTCGGATATTTAAGTTGGCAGCTCTCCTCAAGCATCTCATCTCACAGGTTTTGATTTTGCTTACATGTGATTTGGATAATGTCCAAGTTTGACATTGGTATAGGGTTTGTAAGAAAATGCTTTTGATTTCTCTGTATACTCTGCCTTCTTCCGTGATCATACTTCCGAGAGCATAGATAGTAAGGTTGTGAAATTTTGTGTGTGTTGGCTCAAATTCTAAAACTTTGTGAAGAATTGTGTCTTTAAGAGAAAGCTAGTTAATTTGAAACATTTTAATTTAACAAATATACTAATCTTGTATTTTCTGTTTATATGTGTCTAAAAATAAGGTTTGGTGAACTAAGATTACATCATATATTTTAATGAATCTTGTTACTAATTTTACTTTGCAGTTGAAAGGCTTTCCTAATTTGAATACAATAAGTAATGACGTGAAAGAATATTCTAAATATGTGTAAGTTGGTTTTTATATTTGCTTCCACTGGTTGATTAAATTAATAATGATTAACTGCATCCAGAATATATAAATGTGTATAACAAATTAGTAAAGGACCAATTTCTACACGTTGAAGAGTATTGGGTATGCAGAACCAGTCCCATATTTGTATAGACTCATCGGGTGAGTGACTTGGTCAGTATCATGCTGGCTGCCTTTACTTCACAGAACATTGTCTGGTACCTGTTTTAGGCTGGGTCTACCTGAGGGGAAACATGTAATGGACACATTTTCATGTCTTTGGTGCATTAGGCATATGGTTCCTAGACCCGTACTTTTTTCTGACCAACTGGCACTTCAAGGGTCATGTGGTCAATACTTCACCAACCGCCCTCACTTCCCCAAGACATTTCCTGGTACCCATTTTAGGCTGGGAGTCTATGTCAGTTTTGAAAACTCACTCAGTGTGGATTTGAATACAAGACCACTGGGCTGGCAGGCAAGCGTTTAGCCACTATGCCACCACAGCTTTTGGATCTTTCTGGGAGTCCAGGTAAATAAAAAAAAACATCACCTTGATGGGATTTTAATCCATGACTTCCTGGCCGGCGGGCAAGTATGCTAGCCACTGTGCTAATACAGCTCCCTAATGCTGTGGCAGAATATTTAACATGGTGGAGAGTTTGATATAATTCTTTTTTATAATTCATGTCGTGTTACTTTGGTGTTACTTTACGTCAGTCTACTGCCCTCTGTCACATGTGCTGCCATATAATTCTGATACTGATGTTCCTCCATGCCATGATGTCAGGCTGTCCAGCATCTTCTTTCTTGGTCTCCCCCTGCCTCTCTTCCCCTTCAACTGTCCTATAGTCCTGATATACTACAGCCTTCGTCTTATCATGATATGCCACAGTATGTAGGCTGTCTTCTTCTGTAAGTAACCAGGGTCAAGCCGAAGACATTCTTCAACAGGTGTGTTCACTTGAGGACTTAGAACCTGGCGAGGAGTGGGTGCAAGTGCCAACAGACTTCTGCACATCCTTTTCAGTTTGCATCCAACTAGATAGAAAATGCAGACAAGAAAATCCGGCTGCTGTTGAGGCTGAAGTACAAGCGTTGATTTTTGAGAATTCGCTAGACGGTGACGCGGTCATCTACACAGATGGGTCGGTCGTCCGACATGTGAGAAGCTCATGGGCCTTTACAGCTCGGGCCGGAGGGAGAATTGTGAAGGAGGACTCGGGTGCTTTCACTGAAACCACAAGTAGCCTGACCATGGAAGTCATGGCAGTAAGTAAAGCAATAACATGGCTCGAGACACAGACATTCACTAGGGCTTGTTTCCTTAGCGACTCAATGAACATGATCAAGAGGATAGAGGAGGGGTCGATCCGAAGAGAATGGTTGCTGCCTCTGAAGCGGTCTCGGCTGGCAAAGATTAGTTTCATCTTCATGCCAGGCCATGCGGGAGTACAAGGAAATGAGCGGGCTGACAAGCTCGCAGGTGAGGCTACTGTGGAGGGCGGACGCGCCATGGACCAGACTGACATTCTGAATGCTCTACGTGAAATGAGACTTTTGCGAGAACCAAGTGATGACTGTGAATCTACAACAATGGCCAGACTGCGAGAGCAGCAAATTAAAAGAGGGGTGGCCAAACAAGAACACTATGCAGGAAGCCAAAGAAGATTGATAAACCAACACAGAACTGGCGTCGTTAGCTGCTACACGCTGCGGGATTTGCTGAGGAGGGGATCCGAGCACTTATGGACTGAATGGTTCGATGTGCAATGAGGATGATCTGTCGACTAACTAACTAACTAACTAAGTAACCAGTTTTCTGTGTGAGTTTTCTTCTTTCAAGATATTCTCATTGCACTTTCTATCCATCCATAGTCTTCTTATCATTCTTCTATAACAACTCATCTCCGCAGCCTCCACATAATTCCTCGCTTGTCTGCTAATTGTCCACGATTCACTTACATACATCAGGATTGGCTCAGTTTAGCTCTTTGCAAAAAACTGTGATGCTTTCTGAGATGTGATACTGTTTAAAAGCCAGTTTTCTTTGACCTTTAGATGTTGTCAAATTTAAGTATTTTTCTTCCTCTTGGTCCCTGATATTCTTAGAATTTATTTGTAACATTGAAGCTCCAAAGCCCACATATTTCTTCTTTGGTGATTTTGAAATGGTCCATGAATCACATCCATGGCAGATACAGGACGTTGTTTAAGACAATTAATCATCCCATGGCACACAGTTAAGAACATATGGCACACAGTTAAGAATGTATGGCACACAGTTAAGAATGTTTGGCACACAGTTAAGAACATATGGCCACAGTTAAGAACATATGGCACACGGTTAATAATGTATGGTACAACACCAGCAAACACACTGAAGTATATTGTTGAGAAGATGCACCTTTCTGGTCACAGTTTCTTAATCTTTGGTGAATGTGAAATGTTCCACGAATCACATCCATCAGTTGCAAATCAGTTGGGAAAAAAACAACATGTTTAAATACAAAATGAATAACAAATAATGACTAAAGGGTGCTACTTCTATGTTACCCATATGGAAAGTAAAGATGATTGATTGATTGATTGATTTAGGAACCGACATCACAGCATTCGGAAAGTCTTTCCCAAAGTTTTGCTACAGCCATACATGCATAGCAGGGTTATGAAACAAATTCATAAAATGGAAAGTAAAGAACCGTAATCTACCATACATGTCATATAAAAGATGACTAAAAAGGGTTATTTTGATTATAGTTGTATCTAGCAAGTTGTTAACGTTGTTATGGACATAAGCATGTGGTTATTGTTTCAGGTATTATGGAGGGATCGGCGTGTGCTGCGTTTATCTTCTAGTGGTAGCCCTGTACTATATTGGCCTGTTGTTTGGATTATGTGGGGAAAGGCCTGGAGATGGTGCTCCTTGCTGCAACACTGGCTGTGGGGCCAGATTTTTGTTATCGTACGTATGATTTGATATAAAACCTCTCTCTCTCTCTCTCTCTCTCTCTCTCTCTCTCTCTCTCTCTCTCTCTCTCTCTCTCTCTCTCTCTCTCTCTCTCTCTCTCTCTCTCTCTCTCTGTGTCTCTCTCTCTCTCTCTCTCTCTCTCTCTCTCTCTCTCTCTGTCTGTTTCCCTCTTTCTCTCTCTCTCTCTCTCTCTCTCTCTCTCTCTCTCTCTCTCTCTCTCTCTCTCTCTCTCTCTCTCTCTCTCTCTCTCTCTCTCTCTCTCTCTCTCTCTCAAACACACACTCACTCACTCACTCACTTCGGTCGACCTGGAAGCCCAGGTGATGTTTACTTCGATGCAAATTCAAAACCATGCCCCACTGACTGTCAGGCAAGCTCTCCCAGGACTATTGTGTTGGCATTCATTTTAGGCTGGGTCAAACTGGGAGCTCATATCAATTAAATAAATGGATATTCCAACAGATCATCACAATGCATATGTGCTAGCCACTGCACTGTCATGGCTTTCACAGCAGGATATAAACATTACAAGTACAGGACCCCTTTACATGTTTTGAGTTATATTGGGTGTATGGTGCTAACTCCATATATTTTATAGACGGGATGACACTCAGTGGGTGATGTGATCAATATTATGCAGGCCGCCTTTACTTTCCAAGACATTTCCTAGTACCCAGTATAGCCGGTCAACCTGGGAGCCCAGGCCATGTTTTACAAATAGGTTTCCATGCACATTCAAAATCATGTCTACCTGGCCAGCAGGCAGGAGTGCTAGCCATTGTGTTACCGTGGCCAGCACAGTGGGATCTGGTAGCACAGTGGGATATGGCAGCACAGTGGGATCTGGCAGCACAGCTGGATTGGTAGCACAGAAATTGAGATTAGTGATGTTGGTGTTACTGGAAATGTTCACCTGATGTACATCTTTGGGTAGTAGATTATGTGAGTCTGTTCTTGTAGAGTGTGTGAGTCTGTTCTTGTAGAGTGTGCGAGTCTGTTCTTGTAGAGTGTGCGAGTCTGTTCTTGTTGTTTCCCCACAGGATCTTCATTTTTAAAAAAAATGTAATGTTGCATGTCCCTTGCAGGTCCTTGCGATAAACCCCGAATGTTCATTAATTGATGCCAGAATGAGAATTCAATGTTTAAGTCCAGTTGACTGGTGTAGGGAACTACCCCACTACACAACCAGCAACACACTGGGAGTTTGAGACTAAGAGCTCTTATCCATTCTGACAAATCTTAATATAGCCTTCTTTCATTTTCATTGTGCACATTGTGTCATTCATGACTTTGTATCACTGAATGTAAGAAAGAGATTGCTGAAATGTTACATAGAAACTGATTTGCTGTATGGCTGCGAATCATGGAATGTTAATGAACAAAAGAGGAAAAGCTTGGAAGCAACAGAGATGTGCTTCTTGAGATAAATGTTGTAACTACCTGGGACTGCTAGAATAGCTAACAATGATTGCCTGGAAAAGGCCAATGAAACTAGAACATTATATACAACTATAATAATGAGATAAACAGCATTCTTTGGTCATGTGAATGAACGAACAAATAAACAAACTTTATTTTCAAAGGGTTAAGAATAGGGCATGCAAGCCCATCTAACATTCTGCCCTTCTATCACTCTCTTTATGATTAGAAGAGAGGCATTGAAGAATATTGTGACAACTGGAAAGATCAGAGGGAAAAGAGACAGACAGATCAAGAGAAATGATACTGGATGAACTGACATGGTGGTATGGAGGAATATCATCAGCAGAGTTGATTCAGAGGACTAAGGACCAAGATCTGTAGAAAGACATGAAAGCTTAAGCCAGATGGCAAGGCACATGATGATGATGATGATGATGATGATGATGATGATGATGATGATGATTAGAGTCAATCTCCTTCAGGAGGTATTGAAAAGTGTGTTTTCTGAATAGTTATGCTTGCTTGCTTGCTTGTGTTCGCTGGCTGTGAACTCCAGCACGAGGTCATGTATGTCGGATGAAGACATCCTGTTGTCCAACATCAGTGTGATGTCATACAGGACCTGAGGTTTGCGTGAGTATCCGTTGTCCCATGTCTGGCTTATTGGTGTGCAGACTGGTGGTTCCTCGCCGTGCAGGCAGACACTCTCCGACTTCGGAGGAATCTGAATAGTTATAATAATGATCTTTTATTATCTTGCTAACTATTGCAGTGGTGTGGCCTTCACTTTTATACTCTCTTGGATTCTGATGATCATCTGTGTGGTCCTGTTTTGTGTGGGCGGTCCAGCATACACAGAGGTGTGCCGCTACTTTCAAGGCCATGACCCAAGTCAGTTCAAGGTATGATGTTTTAAATGCATTAGCATTTAAACATGTTGCTTTATAAGTAAGCATGGGGAGTTATCATTAAAGCTTGTTAGTATTAAAATATGCTAGTCTAGTAGACATTTCGCGAATGACAACGAAGTTGAATGTGAAATGAAAACGTAGTTTAGAAAACAGAGCACGCAGTTCTATGCAGCCAGTTTGGGAGGACTGATAAAACGATGGGATAAGTGCATCAATGTTGGTGGAAATTATTTTGAGAAATAAAGGGACAATGTATGTATAAAAATAAACTGGTTTCAAGTTGTTATCATATTTACTTATCCATGGCCGAGGGGTTAGCAGCTTTCTCCGCTAACCCCGAATACTCTCGTCACGTGACGCGACGAGAATTAGCAGTGGTTCGAATCGCAAAAGTGACTTATGGGAGTATGGAGCCGGTCGCTCAGAAAGTCGTGGCGTGCTGATGAGCGTAATCTAGCCTAGGAATCAACATACAGCTGAAAGATGCTGGTGTTGACCGCAATATCCTGAAACAGGATGGAAACGCGGAAAAAAAAAAAAAAAAAAAAAAAAAAAAAAAAATTTGTGACTTACTTATCGACTTCCCCTTGTATTAGTTTAGTAGTGAGCATGGGGAGTTATCATCAAAACTTGTTAGTAAGCATTAAAATGTGTTAGTTAGCATTGACACTTGTTAGTATTAAAATGTGTTAGTTTAGTAGTGAGAATGGGGAGTTAGATTAACATGTTAGTTTAATAGTGAGGAAGAGCTAGTATGCAATGAAGGTGTGGTCACCGAGACAAATGTTGCAAATACCTTGGACTGTCAGAGCAACAATCAATGATTGCATGGAAGAGTTTTATGAAATTAGAACATTATATACAACTATAAAAAGAGGCAAACAGCATTCTTTGGTCATGTGATAGAAAAAGACATTGGAAAACATTTTGATGATTGGAAAGATCAGTGGGCAAAGAGACAAAGTCAGACCAAGAGAAATGGTGCTTGATGGACTGAGATGGAGGCAAGGAGGAATATCATCAGAAGAGTTGATCTAGAACACCAAGGACCAAGATCTGTGTAGAGACATGAATGGTTATGCCAGTTGGCAGGGCACATGATAATGAGTTTAGTAGTCAGCATGGGGAGTTAGCATTAAAATATTTTGAATTAGTAGTTAACATGGGTTGTCTCCCTGGCGAGAGGGTTAAGGACGCTGTTCGCAATCCCGTATACCCACGTACGAAACACAGCTGCTCGAGATTTGGCAGCTGATTGCGTCGCGTTGGTTTCTTATGGAAAGGTATGTGAGCCAGTTGTTCAGAAAGCAGTGGTAAACTACTGAACATAAAACTTGCCAAGACATCAACAGCAGCTGAAAAATGCTGGTGTTGACTGCAATGTCCTGTAAATAGGATATGAAAAATTTTTTAAAAAAAAGTTAACATGAGTTAAATTTTCTACCCAGAGCCTCGGTGTTTTTTATTGACATGGATTTTATTAATATTGTTTAAAACCATTACATTTGTAAATATAGCTTCCAGATAAATATGGCTTAATGTTAACAGCCTGTAAACCAGCTTACAGCCTTGTCATACACCTACTGTCTTGAAAATTTGTGCATTGTTATTGTTGAAAATAATCACACTGACTGCAGCTTTTTGTAGTTCCTTAGTTTAGATTGCAAGCAATAAATAAGGGGAAAAACAAGAAGAGGAGTGGGTCAGCTTTAGAAGAGTATGATCACATAAGATGGAGGACATTGCAGAGATAAATCTTCATTAGCAGACAAACACAACAAAGCTAAAAGGATGCAAAAGTTCTTTAAGAACACTTTTTACTGCTGATACTGGCACCTTGTCATCTTGACAAACGAGTACTTCAAGAAACGGCATAATAATCTCCTCACAGCACAAAGCATGGGCTGAATTGTAGTTTACTCCAGCGGAAAGGTAACACCAATACATCTGGAACAAGACAAGCTGCAGAAACTGTTGAATTAGTAATGCAATGCTCTGTCTGCCTGCTTGTCCAAACTTTGATCCCAGACGGGTTGCTGATTAAATGACCAAAAGAACACTTTCAGAAGGTTATGAAAAAGCAGGAGAGGAGAAGGAGAAGGAAGAGGTGCAGATGGAGGAGGAAGAGCTGCTGCTGCTTTGATTGCAATAGGTAATTAAAGGACCCTAGTCCATGCCTTGGCGCGTATTGGTATATATTGCTAGCCACATATTTTGTATAGACCAATCAGCACTCAATGGTTGATGTGGTCAGTATTGTGCTGACCGCATTGACTTCCCAGAACATGTTCTGGTACCACTTTTAGGCTGGGTCAACCTGGGAGTCCAAGTCAGTTTAAAAATCCCTGCTGTGAGGGGATTCAAACACATGACCACTGGTCAGCAGGTCAGCATGCTAGCCACTGCACTGCCACAACTCCTGATTACAATAGAGGTTACTGATAGTTTAATATGTATTTGGCTGAATTGTTGTATTGTTTGATCTTGTAGGCCTTTGATGGTTTGGTAAATGAAGCCTTGGATTTGAAATCTTACTACAACGATGCACCACCAGAAGTCTCCATTTCCAAAATTCTTCAGTAAGTGTTTTGTATTTGGTGTCCTCTTTCGTTTGTGTTTTTCCATGAAGAATGATGATGACCATTCATTTCATCCAGTCAGGTTGAAAGTTTGGAGCCCTTAGTTCTAAGATGGTTGGTAAGGCCTATTTTGGCTCGAAATGTTCCTGGACAATGTGGGCAAAGAATGCTTGATGTTCAAGGAGGAAGAATGATTTGTGCAATGAATTGGATTAAAGTAAAGTGAGGAAGAGTTGTACAATTCATTGACCATACTCTCTCGCCTGAGTCCGACTGAATCCAGTGGCAAGACAAGTCAAGATGACTGGAGATGAATACAGGTGCAGTGGATGACCAGGGCGCTCTACATGCCTAGCTGTGCTCTATTACGCTTCACAACATTTTGCAGGTAAATGCTGTCTTGCCTTTTGAACAATAAATGATTTCTTCCACTCAGTCTGCCGAATCCTGTCTTCACATGCTGGGTAGACATACCCTAGTTCACCGATTGGTTTGGTGCCGAATCGGTTACCCTCGCCTTGATTTACCGGCCTGTCACAATCGTTTCCCGGGTAATGGCTACTGTTGCATGCTGACAACTACTAGGAACCACACTAGTCTTAACTTCAGATATTCAATGGCAACAGCACTGGCACCCTCATCATAGACCTCAGACCACCTCAGAATCCATCAAATTGGAAAGGTAGTTCCAAGGCAAAGCTGTGAAGTGTTAGACTTTCACATTTACAAGGCCACAGCATAATACTGTGGCATGATCACCATCCATTTTTATCACCACCTCTCATTCTCAAAAAATTATGGAGTACACATTCTGCAAGACTGCTTTACTGGCCTGAAATAAAAGAGTGCACTAATCACTGTCCATTCATGGCTCCATGGAGCAGGTGCACTTTTGTGTGCTGGGTTCATTGTTCCTGAAGAACAGAATCCAAATAGTAGCTTGTGATACACCATATTTTGTCTTGCCAAAAAAATACCTTAGTCAAACTAGAGGAAAACTGGCTCATTGGTGTAGTTGCTAGGAGAATACACTGATAGTGTCATGAGCACTGTTGAACAAGGGTTCGACCCTGTGTTTGTCTTCCAGTAAGAGAGGTAAAGACTGGCCACCTTTTCCTCCATGCATTCAGGTATACAAAATGTGGTGATCCTAGATTCACAGACCCAATAATACAGGTTCTTGCTTTGGGACTTATTTTTGTTTTTTAACATGGAGGCTGGTTCAGTACACAGACAATTGTGTTTTAACCACATCAGTGGTTAATAATTCAAAGAGTGAGTTTATCTTCATAACAGTTCAAAGTGGATTTATCTTTGCAACAATTCACAGAGTGAATTTATCTTGGTAAAAATTCACTGAATGAATTTATCTGTGTAACAATTCACAGAGTGAATTTATCTTGGTAAAAATCCACTAAGTGAAGTTATCTTTGTACAAAGACTTGCAGGCATTGTGAGCAGTGAAATATCTGCTAGACTGGCTGGTTCTGCCACTATTTCAGAGGATCAGACAATGAATCAAGCTTGCGCTATAGAATGCCTGTAGAGTGAATATAATTTATTTTAGCTTTTATCTGTTATTTCACAAACTGAAACCCAAGTAATCATTGTCAATGTTCTTCTTGCAGAAATTGTCAGGAAAACAAAGCTTTGTTCAGTGCATTGCAGCTTGACTACATCATTGATCTGAACCAGACCCTTAATATTAGTGTGAGTAGTTACATTTGTTAACTCGTGTTCTGGGGTTGCTTATCTTTCAACATCAGATTAAGATTCTTACCTTGGGCAAGAGCTCTGGCATGTGCTTCATACATATTGGTATTTATAGCCTCAGATATCCTATCAGTTCATCATTTACAAGGGCAACCTCTTGCTCTATTTCTGTTGTGTCTAAGTACTAAAGCTTTTTTGGGGCATTGTCTTGTGGTAATCTTGTTTACATGGTCAAACCATCTCATTTGCAGTTTATAAAATATAGTCTAGTACTAGTCTAGGTAGACATGGTAGAACGCTTGCCTGCTGGTCCAGTAGTCATGTGATCAAATCTCTTTCGATGCAAGAATGTTTGTTCATGACCCTGGCTTGCAGGATAACCAGTGGGTATCAGGAAGTGATTTGGGAAGTGAAGGCAAGCAGCATAGTATTGACCACATC
Source organism: Cepaea nemoralis (assembly GCA_014155875.1). Taxonomy (NCBI): domain Eukaryota; kingdom Metazoa; phylum Mollusca; class Gastropoda; order Stylommatophora; family Helicidae; genus Cepaea; species Cepaea nemoralis. The sequence continues at coordinate 334,961 of JACEFZ010027820.1, read as the reverse complement.
ACTCATCAAGTGCCGATTGGGCCAATAATATGAGGCTGACACCATATACTTAGTACGCCTCACAGAAAGAAAAGGGAGGGGTCCTTTGGTTGCTGACCTTTAATGCAAGTATTGTTCATACTTGATTAGTCATATCATCATTTTCTGATTTTGTCTCTTCTAGTTACATGTAAAATCTACCAGACTTGTTTCTGTTGTTTTATATAGTGCATTATTTTTGGGAAATAGAATATCAGTAAATGATTTAAACACAACACACTTGGTTTTTAAAAATATATCAAAAATAAAGAAATAAAAGCTATAATTCAAGTTAGAAACTTTGATTATTCATGGGTAAGCTATCGAAGGCTCCTCATTATTGAGTTATTGTTGGATATGTGTTTTCGTTTTTTCCCCCCAGTGGATTTTTAATAGTCATCTGTAACACTTATATTCAAAACCTTAATCAGAATTTGCAGAGTTGTATTCATTCTTTCATATTCTAGACATTTGCTAGTTTATCATGTTTCTCTGATGGAACAGCTGACACTCAAGAGATGCAATTATTTTACAAGTTCATAATTATACTGCAGAAAATAAGTGTTCTTGTCCAACATGACTGGTTTTAGTTTCATTGCTTGAGACATAATTTCGTATAAGAAAATTCACAAAAAATGTATAATTCGTGTTGGTTTTCTATAATTTCAGCAACTTGAATCAAAGCTGAAAGATTTAAAAAATGCCAACTTCACATTAGAGGACATTGCTATAATTAACAGCAACCTCACTCAAGCTTTCCTGAACTTCGCAGACTCAGGGATAGATAGTGTCAACTTCACCCACTATTACAGTGAAGTAAGTCTTGCTGATGAATGCCTGCTTGAATTCATTGTGTTTATCTTTCCCTAAAAATGTTATGTATTCTTTGAAATTAATGCTTTCTGTTACAGGCAATTATTATGTTATGCAATTCATTGTTATTCATTTAAGTTCTTCTATCCCAGACTTCTTATAGACAGTCATCTGCAAACCTCGACATATGTATTAAGCACGGAACGGAGAATGATTTTCAGTGGCACAGTTTGTGAATTGAAATACAGTATATGATCTCATAAAAACATCTCTTTTTAATTAAATAGATACATATAGTTCTTTTAGAGCTGTTTCTGTTTTTACAGCTCTTCAAAACAAAAGATGTTAAACACAGAATGTGTGATCTGATGCAAACTAACTGTTTGAGTGTGGGAAGCTATGACTGACATTGGCGAAGTTCTGTTTGTGTCCTATCCTTCCTCTCTCACACCCAATCACACTACCACTCTTGTTCTCTTGGTTGTTGCATACTTATGCCAGTACAGCCCGTTGACCATAGCACAACAGTTGGTGTTGCTATTAAATAATACAATGTCATTAGAATGACTTTTTAAAAAAAGGCACAAACTTGACATACACTTGTTTTAAGATTGAACAAACAAATATAGATTAGTATATTATGGACTTAGGTTGGCACGCTGAACAACTTTGAAATATTACTTCAGCACAACACAACAAAACAGGTTAATGACTCCTGTTACAGACAATGCTGTGTCACATTCGTTATAATGTCCATCCACAGTCTTCTGTCTCATATGCTGCCAATCATTTCTGATACCCATGATCCTCCATATCATGATGTCAAACTATCCAACATCTTCTCTCAGTCTTATCCTGTCTCACCTCCACTCCAGCTTTCTTCTTTGCCACAACATACTCTAGCTTTCCCCTTCTCATGACATGCTCAAAGAATGTGGTGGAATATTTTCTCTTAGTGAGTTCACTTCTTTTGAGTTATCTTCTTTACTTTTTCTATCCATCCACCATGTTCTCATCATGCTTCTATAAAACCACATTTCCACAGCTTCCAAATAATTCCTCACTTGTTTGCTAATTTCCATGATGCGCTACCTATAATTACTGATGATATTACTTGTTTTGAATTTGTTAACCTCTCACAAAAATGTTATATCATGAATTCTATGATATTAACTCTTTTTGTCCCAGACCATTGTTATGTTAAATCACAGATTCATTGTTTTTAAGTTCTTCTGTCCCGAGACTGTTGTAGCATGACCTTCTTCTGTCTCTGTCAGCTATTATTTGTACACTTTTAAACACAGATATTTATTACCTTAAATCAACAGTGATTTAGAATAGAAAGAGTTACAAAAAGTATACAATGCTTTAGCCAATGAATATATGATGAGTTGCTTGGTATAAAAAGAGTTAAAACCGAGAATGTATTATATTTATATATTTTATGAGAATAACCATCAAGAATATATCATATTCCAGATTTTATTAAATTAACGATTAAGATTATCATATTCATATTTGATTAACCATCATTAACATATAACAAGTCATATATTTTATGAATTAACCATCAAGATTACATCATGGTTTGTGTCATATTTTAGGTTTTTCATTATAATTATTGTTGGTATATATGTTTACAAATATTGTTTACATATAATAACTTGATATATTAAGACAGCCAATCATTTCTATTCACCGTGTTTGCTGGAAAAATTTTGATTGAGAAAAGTAGAAAAACCATTCGTTACACATGCCAGTAGGGCATCTTTGGGGTGTAGTGTTAGATCCATATGTTCCATGACTGAATGGCCCACATAGGGCATTGTGATCAGTATTACGTTCGCCACCTGTATTTTTCAGAAGTGAATGTATATTTCCCCCCTCCCTCCTCTCTCCCTCCATCTTACCACCCCAATCACTCATTTGACAGGTTAAACAACAAATCCTAATGAAAGGGTAGCAGTAATGACAATCATAAACATAATGTTGCCTCGTCCATGTTTTATCCAATTTGGTCATTTCCAGTTGCTCCACTGGTGTACTTGTATTTATCAAGCAGTATTTGGTGTTTATTGATTCAGCAGATATGCTATACAATACTTTAGGATCTTACAACTGTTTATTGTCAGAGCTTATACAGGGTTTACAAAACTGTCATACCCGGTAGAGCAAATGTCATTTAGAAGCAGGTGTAATAATAATTCCTTTAATGGAACGAGTCTCAGTACTGTCCCCTTGCCATAGAACACTTCTGAAGGTTTCACAGTTAATTGCACGACCTTTACAGGATGTCACAATCAACCCCAGCACATTTGGGCTGTTTGTGATTTACTAGAAACTTTTACGTTCAGTTTTTTGCATTGCTTTCTGAATGACCGACACCTGTACCTTCAACTCGATATGGTCTCCTTCTTAATCGTTTGTGGCTGATTTTGAGCTCGTGAATTGGTATGATGAGAAATTGTGAAATGTGTTTACTGCCCCCTAAGCTACAGCATCAGCTTTTAAAGGGTAGAGATATTTAAGATGGAAAAGGCTGATATATTATTATATATTGTGTTCACTTCTGAATTTCATTCTCACTTTCTTTGAATTCTGTCTTCCTTTGTGTTTTGGGGTGCAAACTATGTTTTTAAGGAGAAAGACTGGTTCAGTATGGTTCTTTATTGTTATTAGCAGTAGTTTACACTGGTCAGTGGTGGCAGTGGCTAATATAATGGCTGATGGACACAGTGGTCTAAGTTCAGTTGTTAGTGTTGAAGGTATTTTCCAAGTGACCCAGCCTCATAAAATGCATGTCAGAGATTTCTCAGGAAAAGTAAAGGTAATTGTCGTAGTACTGACCAAATTACCTCTATTACACTGTAATATGGGCCTAAAACCAATTTCCCATAATAAAAGTCATGAAAATGTTGTTTTAAATCGTTGCTTGCTTATTACATCATGCAGTCCACTCAACTGCCTTACCAGTGGTCTTTGGTTCGATCAGCATCAAGGCGAATAACCCCCCTATAGACAACAATCACCTTCAAATTAATAAGCTTTTGAGGGTAAAACCGTGGGCAGCTGCTATTTGCGGCTGACTCAGTTACAGAACTATTAATCTGAGCCAGGGATGGACCGTAATATAAATTCTCCATGAGGTTAAACAGGGAACGGGTAATGGTAGAAGGGGATTTGAAATTTTTGTTTAATTGACCTGGGCTCCCAGGTTGACTCAGCCTAAAATGGGTACTAGGAAATGATCTTGGGATGGCTGAATGGGACCACTGAGTGCCATGAGGTCAACAAAAATGTGGTCTAGCTCATGTGCCAAATCTGCCTTTGGTGTGTAAGGGGGACCTTTACTTACTTATTACATCAACAGCAGAAGCTGTGATACTTCACTTAGATCCTGAGTATATATTTCTTAGTTAGCCTGTGGACAATGACTTGCCGACTTTGTGCTGTTCTCAACATTTCTCGTTTCTATGACCAGTTCTATAATAACAGAATACAGTGTACTTTGTTTTGTCTTCGGCACTGGCCATAATAAATGTTAAATAATTTATCCTTTTCTTAAAATAAATTTTCATTTTCCAAACATGTTCAGACTTGATCCCTGATTATAAGAAAGCACAGCATTGCCATATGGTGAAAGAATTTTGACATTTCTATTACCTACATTCACAATTTTGCATGTTTTGCTGCTCATTAGAGTTCAGCTAGTAATATTGACATTTGTGTTTTTTATTATTTGCATATTTTATATGTGCATATTTGGACACACAATTCTGAACCATTAAAATATAAACACTTTCCCATAAAAATTTATAAATCTGTTACCTGTACGAATGTGTTTTAATATATGATACTTAGTCTTTAGTAGATGTATTACGCATAGTCTTTGGAATATATATGAAGGAAGTTAAATGCAGAATAGCCTGGCAAAGGCAGCATTTCACAAGATGAGCAACATTGTCTGCAATTCATCTTTCAAAGAGAACTGGCTATTAACTCACAAAGAGAATTGGTTACTCACAGCAGAAGGCAGTCTACATTCGTTGAGCATGTTTTTGTGGAAGACTTATGTTGGCATTCTGACAGCGGCATTATGCACAGCATATCTGTGCGGGCTGTTGGCTTGCAGAGACCCCTGTCTGTTCCACCTTTCACATTGGACAGTGGGGAGCATTTTGTGTGATATTCACTGGCACAGGAATGGAGCATAATGGGGACGACCCGTTGCCGTGCAGTTGGAACCTTGGCTAACTAACTAACTAACTATGAGAAGGGGAAAGCTGTAGTATATATCATCATGTTGGGGAAAGTTGGAGGGGAGGAGAAGCAGGTAGAGACCAAGAGAAAAGATGCTGGACAGTTTGACATCATGGTATGGAAGAGCATCAGTGTCAGAAATGATTGGCAGCAAACAAGACAGAAGGCTGTGGACAGACATGATTACTAATGCCATACGGCATGGACTGTAAGAAGAGGAAAAAGTGCACATTTCATTATATTTGTAAATTTATTTTTATATTTTGTATATTTACATTATTTGTTTCATGTTTACCAGTTACCTGTAAAAAAAATAACCCAGTGAAAATTGTTTTGATAAAAATTTTTGATGTCACCTTCAATTTGCAGATCAACACGGTGGGTTGCATGATGTAGACTTGATATTAAATAATCTTTAATTTGGTGTTTGATTTAGTCAACTACTTGTTAACAAGCATGCCGTTTATGATGTACATCGTATGTCTCAAATAGTTGTTTTCTTGCAAATGTTTGTGTTCTTTCTTACTGGCTTCACCATGTTCTTGTTAGATATCTTGTGTATTGGTTGTGGGGAGGTAGATTTCAGTTCATGAAATATGATGCAGTTAAAATAGTAGAATTTAAAATTTCATGTTATTTGGTCACGTTAAGTTAGACACATATCCTTTACAGGATGTTGCAATCAATCCCATAATTTATTTGGCTGTCTGTGATTTACCAGGCAATTTTATGTTCAGTATTTTGTTTTATGACCGACCGACGTCTTATACCATCAAAATCAATGCAGAGTTAACTGCTTCCAAATTGCCTGTGGCTTATTTCAAACCCTTGACTCTGTGTGATGGGAAATTGTGAGTGAAATGCAGTTTCCCTGTCCTTTAAGCCACAGATGTTGGGTTGCTTGGGTAAGCTTAATAAAAGTAGTAGCAGATATGTTCTGTTTGCACAAGGTATGCTCTTGTTGTGTAAAACTCTTTTTCTTTTCTTGTAAGGCTTTCCATACCAGTGTAAGATAACATGTAATTAATTTTTTTTACAATGTCAGATATGTCACAGTTAAATCAGATATGTCATAGTTGTCATAGTTAAATGGTGCGTCACTGTGGTATAACCAGATTGTAATTATTAAAATATGTGATAGCATAAGTCATTTGCCATTTAACAAAAAGGTGAGAAATCGGGATTTATGTTTGTGATAATACTGTACTCTAGTTTAGATAAGTTTACACACACACAGAAATTAAAATAAACAAACAATAAAGGAAAAACACCCTATTGATTTATGTATTTGTCAGAACTATCATCTGTCTTTACTTCTTTGCTTTATGATATTTGTAGATATCCACTTACCGGCTTTGTTTACGAAGGGGTTACGGACGCAGTTCATAATGCCGCATACCACATTTGAAACACAACTGTGGGTGATTTTGCAGCAGACTGGTTTATGTTGGTATTTTATTAAATGGTATGGGTGCCACTTGTTCAGAAAGCAGTGGCAAACTACTGAACGTAAAACAGCCAAAGCATGCTGGGGTTGACTACTACATCCTGTAAAGGATATGGAACTAACTTTAAAAAAAAAAAGACATCCACTTACTAAATATATTGTTACAATTGTTACTGAGACTTGTTTCTATACAGCAGTTGCTGGAATATTGAACAATGTTGAGTTCTTTGAGAACAGGATTTTCTGCGAATAGTTGCAGGTCAAGTCAGGCTGTGAATAGTTGCAGGTCCAGCCTGGCTGTGAATAATTGTTGGCTTAGCCTGGCTGTGATGAGTTTAAGGTCTAGTCTAGTTGTGAATAGTTAGCAGGTCTAGCCTGGTTGTGAATAGTTGCATGTCTAGTCTGGTTGTGAATTGTAGCAGGTCTAGCCTAGCTGTGAATAGTTGTGGGGTATTACTAACATGCATCATTTACTGTAGTTAAAAGTATGCACACCTTTTCATTTGATCAAAGTTGATTTTATTTACATGAAACACAGTGTGATATCTTGGATGTGTTTGTAGCTGGTGATGTTTGATTAGATGTTTTTAGAATATGCACCATTTAAATTTTGTAGTGAAACTTTCAAACATTTACTAATTGATGCCTGCACTGAATAGTGGGAATTAAATGGTAGGACACAATCACCAATGTAGAGCTCATGGAGAGCGCTAAACAAATCCCAGTGAACCAAGAGGTGAGTAAAAGATGCTGGCATAGACTGAGAAAACATGAGGAGAGTATAACTAGACACTCTCTTGTCTGGAACACACAGGGCAACCGGAATAGAGGGAGACCTAACAATGTATGGAGAAGAGAATCACAGCCAAATAATATTGGGAGGACATGGAGGGAGCTGCAGGAATGACAAGAGATAGGACGGCTTAGCATGGATTGGTTGAGGGATTATACTTCGATGAGGGATCAAAGGTAGAAGAAAAAGTGTAACCTTAGTTCTCATCAGATTGATGTGAACATGAATGACGCTGCATAATGAAAGGTACTCGTATATTGCACTTGTTGTTCTGGCATTGTTTTCCACAAGTGATCAACAATGTGGCAACATAAAGATGTGAACCATGGAACATTTCACAAACACTAAATGAAATTGAAGCTTACAGAAACATGTTTAGCACACACTGGATCAAGAATGAAAACAATGACAAAATTACAGACATTCTACAAGATGTAAACATCGAAGCAAACTGGCTCATATACAGTGTCATGTCTCAGACACAAATACTGACCTGCACGATGGTGGACACAGGGCATGCTAGAGACATTGGAAATGGTGTGACTATGAGTCTTTCTGGGTGTTTGTGATGAGAGAAGGTCTTTCAGATGACTTGCTACAAACTTGTGAGGGTGAAATCAACTAAACCCGCGAAGGTTAACCCAGTTAACAAACACCCACAGAAGTGGGATGTGTCAGCCTAATGGTGCAAACAAACTTGGCACAACGCAATTACATCTGAAAAAAAAATTCCGGATGAAGAAGAAATCAACTAAACATCTTTAGTGTATTGTGGCTACCTGTTGTAAACTGATATGTTCTTTGTCACATCACTTTCATTGAATAACACTTTGATGAGCAGAGTTATTCCACTTTATGGAATGTCTTACTGTAAACTACTTCTGTGATATATAAACATGTACCTCCAATACCATTGCAATGCTAGCCATGTTCAAATCTCCTTCGAGGCAGGGATTTATTTTCGTTGACCCGAGCTTCCAAGTCGACCCAGCCTATCATGGGCACCAGAAAAACCTCCTGGAAGGTCAAGGCAGCTGTTGTGATATTGACCTCATCACCCGTCGAGTGCCCATTGGTCTGAAAGATGGGGCTAGCACCTTATACCTGATACACCTCATGGCATGAAAGGGGTCAATTACTATGTCTTTGCACACACTCAAATTATAGTTTCTAGACAAATAGTAGTGCTCCTTTACTTTACTTACTGACTAAGCAATAGTTGTTAAAACTGTAGGAGGTAGGTACTGGATCAGTAGATAATGCCTTTGAGTACAAAGTGTTAGTGGAGTGATATTTGTAGTGACAACCTTTGTGGTGAAAGAATAAGTTTCTTTCCTCAGTTTCTGTAAATATTGCAATGTGGATGGATTTCATGTGGACACATTATGGTGTTTCAGGTTTCTTTGATGTTGTTTATCACTTAACTGACGTTAATGTAAATATTCAAGAAATTTTCCACAATACTTGTTCTCAGGAGTAAAATATGGAACTTGATGTCATCTCTGCACTGGCATATTCATTGCGGTTTTCGCCACAAATTGGTGTTTGTTTGCACCCATTAGCCTTATATTCATGCATCCACTGAAAGATTAAATGTGTCATGTATATTTATTGTGTAGTCTTCATAGCAGTGCATGGGAAATTAATAGCATAGACTGCATACTGTCTGGTTGTCTTGGATGTCTTCTGTAACTATACAACTTGCATTTATCAATTTGTGTTCTGTGTAATTTTTGCCACTTATATATGTCTCTCAGATTGCATGACGGGGTTCTCTGTTCATCTTGCATGCATTTAGTTGGTACATAATAAGTCATTTAACATAGTTAAAAGACTTATTAAAAGTATAAAATAATGTACATAGTAAACATTAAAGTGTACCAAATTAATTTTTCCCAGTTAACATTAAAGTTTAATTCTGTGGAAACTTTGCGGATGTGAAAGATGGTCAGAAGGTAATGCACCATATTTGTGTGTGTGTGTGTGTGAACCAGTTGTTTTTGTTTTCCTGCAACTAAAAGTTTATTACACTTCACTGATTGTACCGCAAGTTCACACGCACCATTTTAACGATTACTGTAGCTGTTCTGATTGTCCAAATGTGGTGCAATCATACAAACAATAGAGATGTTACAACTTTGAAGTGTGCACAATTTCATGCTTGCATCTTTTTTATTCGCTAAGAAAAAACATGTGGTGCATTACTTTCTGACTGACCCTCTTATGTTAATGTTATATACAAAATGTTTAGCTATAGAAAGTTGTGACAGTAGGTATGTCAAGTAGAATTAAGGTAACTGTTAATAAACATTATCAATATCTTTATACAGAGATTAAAATAAGAATGGCCATGCAAAAGCTGCATTTCAGAAAATGAAGAGTATGTTATGGAATCATTGATTGTCAGATAGAGAGAGAAAGAGTGCTGAAATGTTAATAGAACCTGTTCTGTTGTATGTCAAGTGAATCATGGAACATGAACAAACAAATTAGGAAGAACTTAGAGACAATACAGATGTGGTCTCTGAGATGTATGCGTATATCTTGGACTACCAGAGCAAGTAACATTGAGTGTCTGGAAATGGCTAATGAAAGAAGAACATCATGTACAAATATAAGAGGGAAACAAACAGTGTTCTTTGGTCATGTAATGAGAATGGAGGCATTGGAAAACATTTTGATGATAGGAAAGATCAGTGGTAGAAGAGAAAGGAGCAGACAGAGAGAAATGATGCTAGACAAACTGAGACTGGCATGGAGGAATGGAGGAACATCATAAACATAGTTGATTTAGCATGCTCAGGGCTGAGATCTGTGGATATGCATAAGCACCTACATCTGCTGGTAGGGCATATGATGATGATGATAATGATGATGATGAATTTGTTTTGTTGAGAAATCAGATGTGGTATGTGCTATGATGTTACTCAAGAATTATTTTTCAGCTACCGCATTGAGGCATCTTCAGTGTTGATATGTATTCAAGCAAACTTACATTGCTGTCTTCTTCCAGGTAGAATTTGCTGACATACCCTTTTCCATAAGGAGAGACACTATGGTTTTAAAATATATTTGCAAATGGGTGGGCAAAAAATTTTGCACTTTAGTATGAAGGAATCAAGACACACGCCTGGAATTGATGTGAACTTTAGTCCTTCTCTAGTATTCATCCTCAAGGAGATGCACCTGTCCCATCTCCTTTACGAATCTGATGTCCTGAATGTAGACCTCCCCCATCTGGACTTGGAACCACATCTCCATTTAATCTTGAAGCCTGCCATGTCCTATTTGAAAGTGGATGTCCCTATGCTTCACAGTGTCATAGAATGAACAGACATCCTTATAAATGACGATCATCTCATCAGGAATTCGCATAATAGATTTACCATACAGGAAAATGATTATGCTACGAACATCATTTTGTCAATTATGCTGCTACATACGACCTTATACCAGTTTCCAGCCAATGTCTCTTGCCACATAAGCATGGGAAATTTTAACCAGTAGTGTGCCTTTACAATGATACCCAGCACACCCACACATCTTAATGATGTCTTAGTGAAGTGTAAAACTTTTCAACTGCATCTTTGAGAGTATGTAGCTAGTAGCTAAACAAATTATCTCCTGAAGCTGAGATGATGTGATGAAATGAATAAAATTGTCATTCTTATGTTTAGCTGTCTAAGCAACTGACAGTTGGAGATTTGTCTCAGATGGCATTTATTCTTGACAGTATGGCTCAGAATGAGGTAAGTGTCAAGGTTGCTTGCTATTTGTCTGTAGCTTAATATTCACTCCTGTGGAGATCTTTCCATATGCCGGACATACTTTCATCCGGCCATCTATTATAGATTACCAGGTATAGACACACACAAAAATAGGCATTTGGTAAAAAAAATCTGCCACGAAAATTGTTTAGAGAGGCGAGATTTAAAAATACAACAACAGACACTGTGTAGCTATTGCGTCAGTGCAGTGGCAAGCACATGGTCGTGTGTTTGAATCTCTTTCGAGGTGGTGATTTTTCCCGTTGATTAGGGCTCCCAGGGTGATCTTACCTTAAGATGGTGCCAGAAAATGATCTGATAAGTAAAGGCGGCAACATGGTATTAACAACATTACTAATTAACTTGGAGTCATGGTTGCTTAGTGGCTAGATGCTGGCCTGGTGGTCTTGGGTTTGAATCTTCATCAGCACAGATTTTTAAAATTTGACCTGGGATGCTGGGTCGACCCAGTCTAAAATGTCTTGGGAAGTAGAGTAGGCTGATGTGATACTGACCACATCGGCTGCAAGAGTGCTGATTGGTCTGTTCAAATATGGGTCCAGCACCAAATGCCCAGTGCATCTTAAGGCACTTAAAAAGGTCTTTTTTGTTACTCATAAAGTGTTCATCAGGTCTTAACATATGAGGCAAGCAACATATACCAATTACAGCTCATGGTGTGACAAGATGTCCTGTGCTTTACTTTTACATATGGCTACGGGATAAATCCAGCCTCAAGAACATGTCTCTAGCAAGGAGAAACATCGCTAGCAAATGAGTCCAGCTTTATAAAATTTCCATGAGATATCCCTAAAATGCACGACTCTGATGAAAACTAGAGATTTCCTCTAAGGAATACACATAAGAAGCATGGTGCACACACAAGACAGTGGAAAGTACCTCACTAACAAAAGGAAAGAAAGATCAAAAGCAACTAAATGTATAACTGCACCAGCCATACCTCCAGCTACTGACAGAGGTAGTACGTGTGCAGCAGCAGAAAAATAATAATCTGTAATGAGTAGAAACTTATAGGGAAAACTAAGTGTACTGTATACTGGATAGTCTCAAGACCTCAAATTTCAGAGCATGTAGTGTGTCTACAGTATGTGCAGGCATATATGGGTGAGCGTGGTCGTCCTGTAGCAATACTCCTTGTGAGTAAAGTTCCCGGTGTTTCGATCGCATCGTGGACTTCAGTTTGTTCAGCATGTCACTGTATCGAGCAGTAGTCACAGGTTTAGCCCATACCTGGAAATGCACCAATTTAAGGTCCCTATATCCCAAAAGATGGTCATCATGACACTTGCAGGTCTCCCACTATGCAGTTTGTCAATGATGTTTTGTCTTCCATTCTGAAATCTTTCTACTCATCTCCTCCCCACCCACACACACGCTTGCACCCACCCCCCCCCACCCCCCCACCCCCCTCTCCGGGTCTCAAAAAACCATCTCCATAATGAATCATCATTCTTCCATAGATTTTACACCCTTGAACCACAAAAACAAAAACAAAGCAAATAACGCCTCATTTTTCTTCCACAGTGCAACTTGATAGTGGGGTAGCCATTTTGTAATTGCTATTGCGTCTGCGCAAATTGCTCAATCCTCATGATACCTACATGGGGCATTGCTTAAGATTAAGATTTTTCTTTGCCTATACTCTTTTTTGCACTTAAAATTTCTGTTACTGAACAACTTTCCCTCATAATACAGAATCACATTCATGCCTCAGGACAGAAATAGAGCAACAAAATCAGGATGTAATACAATACACCATGTTCTTCTAGATTATTTAAACTAGAAATGAACTGAGATCTCTATATCTGAAAGCATATTGTCAAAGACATTATTATATGGTTATGAACAAAGCACATATCTTAATCCATTACTCACCTGAATATGGACACCATTTTAGATAATGATATGAATATAGGTGGTTTACTACAACTGGGTTTCCTCTTGAACAACAAACAATTGAAAAAAGAAGTAAGACACAAACATTCAGACAAAACTTTGTAAGGCGTTTAATCTAAACTGTAATATCCCATGACACCTGTGGTTTACCGGGGTCCACAAGGGAAGCAGAGAATAGTAACAGTGTAAAGCAGATAATAGTATCATTGTAAAGCAGATAATAGTATCAGTGTAAAGCAGATAATAGTATCAGTGTAAAGCAGAGAATATTAACTGTGCAAAGCAGATAATAGTAAAAGTGTAAAGCAGATAAGAGCAACAGTGTAAAGCAGAAAATAGCAACAGTGTAAAGCAGAAAATAGTAAGTGTAAAACAGAGAATAGTAACAGTGTAAAGCAGAGAATAGTAACAGTGTAAAGCAGAGAACAGTAATAGTGTAAAGCAGAGAACAGTAATAGTGTAAAGCAGAGAACAGTAACAGTGTGACCTACCATGCATGTTGTAGGAGGCTACTAAAGAGGGTTGGCATGAGGCTAGCTAGCTCATTCCATAAACAACTTGCACCACAAAATCCAGCCAATCATGAAGTCTACAAAGTGCTTGGCGTGATTTTGTTGAGGGTCTGCACTCATTTGAGAGATGAAAGGAAGAAGAAAAATATTCCATGATCACACCTGAAACATCTCACACAACTGGAACATCGAGTTAACATACACAAATATCATGTCAACTTTCAAATGTCCTACTCAGCTAACATTCACATATTTCTCAAATGCTTTTCTTGATTTAACAAAGAAATCTTTTCTCTGACTTTCCAACAGACCGATCCTGATTTGAGGAATACTTTTAACGATAGCGCCATTCGTTTGCATGATCTCCATAACAATGTACTGCCAGGAATCAAGGCCAAAGTGGTATGTTGTGTAACTTTTTTGTATTCCTAACAAAGCATCATTTCATAACCCATCTCTTGGAGGTCAGCATGATCCGAATGAATCAGAGCACTCATTCTTAAACATCCGGTGTGCTGATGATGAGGTAGCAGGTTCAATCCCTACACTGGTCAGCTGGACTAAAATGTTGACTTCTCATCCTCTGAAGTTGGAATGGGTTTGCCTGATGGTGAGTGACCCTGGTAATAGGGAAAGCTAATCCACACACAAAAACCAGTCCAGTGCACTAAAAAAGTAGTAGCGCATATATGGATTATGCTTGAGTTCAAAAGCGAACATTAAAAAAAAAAAAAACCACAAAAAAATATAAAAATTTTCAAGTATCCGCCAATGAATGAAACCATCATTAAAGTTTAAAAACAAAAAGTAAAGGATCATGTCCTATCCAGTGTCTTTACTTTACCTATTGATTTACTTAAATCTTACTCTTTACCTGAGCACTGCGTTACATACCATTGTAGTCCTTCTATTCTATGCAGGTGGCACATAATGAATGTTTGTAGTTTATTAGTAAATGTTTCAGCCTTTCTGCATGTTTATGATCCAAACAGCAATACACGATTAAATTCAGGTTCTAAAGCTAATAGCATTCCCAAATTATCCGCTAATCTAATCTGCCTAGAAATTCAGCTTCTAACATTTATTTCAAGTGACTAGCCTAAGTTTACTTCTACTGAAAGTGTGCCAGATGTTGTCTGCTAACTTGTCACTTTTGTCAACTTTAATCTGTCTTTCTCTTAGTAATATAACTTATACACACGGCACTGTTTAGCACCCCATTCTACTCAATATTTTCTCCTCGTCTGTGTATTTCAACAAGTATTGTGTTTTCTCTCGCTTCAACTCATGTATATCCATTTTATATCAGTTGACACAGATACATTTTGTAAGAACTTCAATACTCTAGCAGAAGATTTGGAATGAGCTGAAGAAATGCTTATTCAGAATGAAACAAATGTTAAGAGACGAATAGTGATTTTTTACCTACTGATACTCTGTCGATATTGCCAGCCCTGAAAAAACTAGAGCCAGAGAACTGAATCACATGATTCTCTCCCGTAAAAACTATCAAACTATCAGAAGTTTCAACAAATGCAGGATTCAGTGATACAGATGACTGCAATATGTCGGGCAGCATGGAAACAGATCGACCTGCATAGCTTGGTGAATCCCAACTATAAAATGTTTTCAGCAAAGTGTATGAAAGAACAAAAACTTCTGTAAATGTTTCTTTCAGCATGAAAGGGACAAAAGACTACCCTGATGATATTAAAAAAAGATCCACTTATGAAATTTTAAGGCGAGATCAGGCCATAGTGTTTTACACTGTAAACAAGACATCATCAATTGAAATATCATATATATCACAAGTTTGTAAGATTGGTTCATCAGTTCTTTGTGTGTGTCCTAAGAGCCTTATGCAGAATAGTCACCTTCTACAGTTCTGCCCAAGTTACACAATGATCATTAGAAAATATGGCATCAGCGAACTTAAATTCAGCAAAACTGTACAGGAATGTCATGAATCTGAAACTAAGTACAGTTTTTAGTAGAATTTAACGTTCTTATTGTGAACAAGGAAGAAGAAGAGCAACTGAAAATTCCCCAATCAATGTGACACTTGAAGAAGAAGCACGAGGTCAAGGCAAATTGAAGAAAAACATCTGTATACATTTGCTTCTTAATAATAGTTATATTTTAATAATTGTTGCTGTGAAATTACTATTATATTAATAAATTGTGTTTCCATATATTATTCTTACTTATGATTCCTATTCACTAACACGGCACATGTAGTACTTTATGTTGACATTTATATTATATACTTTACTCATCCTTCACTTCTGTTTCTGTTCCCAGTCTCAGTTGAATGCTACTTTGATGGATCTTCAGCAGCAGAGAACAATAAGGGTATTTTTGTTGTTGTTGTTGTCTTCTTGTTTGGTCAGATTGTTGTATATTTCTAGAACTTAGTTGTATGTTTAATAGGTGTAGTGGGTATCATTCCTGTCTTCTGCTGTGACATCCAAAGATTGAATTCTCTGTGATATATTGCAGTGATATAGGTCTGGTATTTGTTGTTTGTCATTGTTAGCTAGCACTTTGCTAGACTGTATGGAGAAGCTGTGTGGAGAAGCTGTTTGGAGAAGCTGTGTGGAGAAGCTGTGTGTCCGAGTTCATGGTTTGTTATTGTTAGCTAGCATGTGAGACTGTGTGGAGAAGCTGTGTATCCGAGTTCATGGTTTGTCATTGTTAGCTAGCATGTGAGACTGTGTGGAGAAGCTGTGTGTCCGAGTTCATGGTTTGTCATTGTTAGCTAGCATGTGAGACTGTGTGGAGAAGCTGTGTGTCCGAGTTCATGGTTTGTCATTGTTAGCTAGCATGTGAGACTGTGGAGAAGCTGTGTGTCCGAGTTCATGGTTTGTCATTGTTAGCTAGCATGTGAGACTGTGTGGAGAAGCTGTGTGTCCGAGTTCATGGTTTGTCATTGTTAGCTAGCACATAAGACTGTGTGGAGGAGCTGTGTAGAGTTCAGGGTTTGTTATTGTTAGCTAGCATGTGAGACTGTGTGGAGAAGCTGTGTGTCCGAGTTCAGGGTTTGTCATTGTTAGCTAGCGTGTGAGACTGTGTGGAGAAGCTGTGTGTCCGAGTTAAGGGTTATCATTGTTAGCTAGCATGTGAGACTGTGTGGAGAAGCTGTGTGTCCGAGTTAAGGATTTGTCATTGTTATCTAGCATGTGAGACTGTGTGGAGAAGCTGTGTGTCCGAGTTCAGGGTTTGTCATTGTTAGCTAGCATGTGAGACTGTGTGGAGAAGCTGTGTGTCCGAGTCAGGGTTTATCATTGTTAGCTAGCATGTGAGACTGTGTGGAGAAGCTGTGTGGAGAAGCTGTGTGTCCGAGTTAAGGGTTAGTCATTGTTAGCTAGCATGTGAGACTGTGTGGAGAAGCTGTGTGTCCGAGTTAAGGGTTGTCATTGTTAGCTAGCATGTGAGACTGTGTGGAGAAGCTGTGTGTCCGAGTTAAGGGTTTGTCATTGTTAGCTAGCATGTGAGACTGTGTGGAGAAGCTGTGTGTCCGAGTTAAGGGTTTGTCATTGTTAGCTAGCGCATAAGACTGTGTGGAGGAGCTGTGTGTCCGAGTTAAGGGTTTGTCATTGTTAGCTAGCGCATAAGACTGTGTGGAGGAGCTGTGTGTCCGAGTTAAGGGTTTATCATTGTTAGCTAGCGTGTGAGACTGTGTGGAGAAGCTGTGTGTCCGAGTTAAGGGTTTATCATTGTTAGCTAGCATGTGAGACTGTGTGGAGAAGCTGTGTGTCCGAGTTCAGGGTTTATCATTGTTAGCTAGCATGTGAGACTGTGTGGAGAAGCTGTGTGTCCGAGTTAAGGGTTTGTCATTGTTAGCTAGCGCATAAGACTGTGTGGAGAAGCTGTGTGTCCGAGTTAAGGGTTTGTCATTGTTAGCTAGCATGTGAGACTGTGTGGAGAAGCTGTGTGTCTGAGTTAAGGGTTTGTCATTGTTAGCTAGCATGTGAGACTGTGTGGAGAAGCTGTGTGTCAGAGTTCAGGGTTTATCATTGTTAGCTAGCATGTGAGGACTGTGTGGAGAAGCTGTGTGTCTGAGTTAAGGGTTTGTCATTGTTAGCTAGCATGTGAGACTGTGTGGAGAAGCTGTGTGTCCGAGTTAAGGGTTTATCATTGTTAGCTAGCGTGTGAGACTGTGTGGAGAAGCTGTGTGTCCGAGTTAAGGGTTTGTCATTGTTAGCTAGCGCATAAGACTGTGTGGAGGAGCTGTGTGTCCAAGTTAAGGGTTTATCATTGTTAGCTAGCGTGTGAGACTGTGTGGAGAAGCTGTGTGTCCGAGTTAAGGGTTTATCATTGTTAGCTAGCATGTGAGACTGTGTGGAGAAGCTGTGTGTCCGAGTTAAGGGTTTATCATTGTTAGCTAGCATGTGAGACTGTGTGGAGAAGCTGTGTGTCCGAGTTAAGGGTTTGTCATTGTTAGCTAGCGCATAAGACTGTGTGGAGAAGCTGTGTGTCCGAGTTAAGGGTTTGTCATTGTTAGCTAGCATGTGAGACTGTGTGGAGAAGCTGTGTGTCCGAGTTAAGGGTTTGTCATTGTTAGCTAGCATGTGAGACTGTGTGGAGAAGCTGTGTGTCAGAGTTCAGGGTTTATCATTGTTAGCTAGCATGTGAGACTGTGTGGAGAAGCTGTGTGTCTGAGTTAAGGGTTTGTCATTGTTAGCTAGCATGTGAGACTGTGTGGAGAAGCTGTGTGTCCGAGTTAAGGGTTTATCATTGTTAGCTAGCGTGTGAGACTGTGTGGAGAAGCTGTGTGTCCGAGTTAAGGGTTTATCATTGTTAGCTAGCATGTGAGACTGTGTGGAGAAGCTGTGTGTCCGAGTTAAGGATTTGTCATTGTTATCTAGCATGTGAGACTGTGTGGAGAAGCTGTGTGTCCGAGTTCAGGGTTTGTCATTGTTAGCTAGCATGTGAGACTGTGTGGAGAAGCTGTGTGTCCGAGTTAAGGGTTTGTCATTGTTAGCTAGCATGTGAAACTGTGTGGAGAAGCTGTGTGTCAGAGTTCAGGGTTTATCATTGTTAGCTAGCATGTGAGACTGTGTGGAGAAGCTGTGTGTCTGAGTTAAGGGTTTGTCATTGTTAGCTAGCATGTGAGACTGTGTGGAGAAGCTGTGTGTCCAAGTTAAGGGTTTATCATTGTTAGCTGAGACTGTGTGGAGAAGCTGTGTGTCCGAGTTAAGGGTTTATTATTGTAGCTAGCATGTGAGACTGTGTGGAGAAGCTGTGTGTCCGAGTTAAGGGTTTATCATTGTTAGCTAGCATGTGAGACTGTGTGGAGAAGCTGTGTGTCCGAGTTAAGGGTTTGTCATTGTTAGCTAGTGCATAAGACCTGTGTGGAGAAGCTGTGTGTCCGAGTTAAGGGTTTGTCATTGTTAGCTAGCATGTGAGACTGTGTGGAGAAGCTGTGTGTCCGAGTTAAGGGTTTGTCATTGTTAGCTAGCATGTGAGACTGTGTGGAGAAGCTGTGTGTCTGAGTTAAGGGTTTGTCATTGTTAGCTAGCATGTGAGACTGTGTGGAGAAGCTGTGTGTCCGAGTTAAGGGTTTATCATTGTTAGCTAGCGTGTGAGACTGTGTGGAGAAGCTGTGTGTCCGAGTTAAGGGTTTATCATTGTTAGCTAGCATGTGAGACTGTGTGGAGAAGCTGTGTGTCCGAGTTAAGGATTTGTCATTGTTAGCTAGCATGTGAGACTGTGTGGAGAAGCTGTGTGTCCGGGTTCAGGGTTTGTCATTGTTAGCTAGCGCATAAGACTGTGTGGGGGAGCTGTGTGTCCGAGTTAAGGGTTTGTCATTGTTAGCTAGCACATAAGACTGTGTGGAGAAGCTGTGTAGAGTTCAGGGTTTGTCATTGTTAGCTAACATGTGAGACTGTGTGGAGAAGCTGTGTGTCCGAGTTCAGGGTTTATCATTGTTAGCTAGCATGTGAGTCTGTGGAGAAGCTGTGTAGAGTTCAGGATTTGTCATTGTTAGCTAGCATGTGAGACTGTGTGGAGAAGCTGTGTGTCCGAGTTAAGGGTTTATCATTGTTAGCTAGCATGTGAGACTGTGTGGAGAAGCTGTGTGGAGAAGCTGTGTAGAGTTCAGGGTTTGTCATTGTTAGCTAACGCGTGAGACTGTGTGGAGAAGCTGTGTGTCCGAGTTCAGGGTTTATCATTGTTATCTAGCATGTGAGACTGTGGAGAAGCTGTGTGTCTGAGTTGAGGGTTAGTAGTTGTGTGTTTATTGTAAGCTGAGTGTGAGAGAGGATAACACTGTATATGAGTCTGTGGATGTGTGGGGAAAGCTGTGTGTATGTTAGTTTATTTTGGATTGAATTTGAGGGGCTCTGCAAATAAAACAGGGCAACAATCTGCAAAAATACTAGAGCATGGAGTCAGATGGAATAGTTTGCAGCTTGGTTTCAGATGATGAATGGGTTGCACAGATGTTGTATTCACCCTGAGGAAACTGAGTGAAAGAATAAATGAATATAATACTCACTGGCACCTTGCCGTCTTGACAGGCGGTGGTTTGTTACATTGTGCTTGAAAAAAAGGCATCATAGCAGCAAACCCATGGGAAGGACCAGGGGTGGAGTTATACCTCTTTATAGCACTAAGCCTGGGCTGAACTGTAGAGATCATGTGGCATGTTACCTCTTTTGTCGTGCCTAGTTTACTCTAGAGGAATGGTAACACCAATACAAATGGAACAAAATAAGCTGCAGAAGCTCCTGGTTCAGCAAAGCAATGCTCTAACTGTCCACCTGTCAGAGCTTTTATCCTAAACCAGTCACTGACCAAGGCTTAGGGCCTGGTCTGCACTGCCACAATATTTAGTCTTTTAAGTTGCATTTACTCACATTAGGATAAGGCTTGTACCCTCCCAGTTGCGCTCCTCCACCCAAAGTCATTGTAATAATGTGGGGTGTTGACTTTGGTGAGCGCTGTCCAACTTTCAGCGCTAATTGAATATAATAACTGAAGAGCTAAACATACTACTTGTTGACTAGGAAAAGATGTTCAACAGAGCAGCAGAAACATTCTTTACAACAGCCTTCAACTTTAGAAAACTACAGAATAAAGGGGCAACACTAGAGCATTACATCAGAAGTGTTTAGAACAACTAATGGACTCACAGACACATTCAAAACAACAACATGTGTACATCTGGGCTATGTGCTCTTACCTATACATTTCAAAGTATATGTGGATAAAGTAATAAAATAAGCACAACATGCACAGCAAGATTTCACCGGCATTGAACCAGATTAAGACCTAGAACTAAACAACTCACTTAAACGAGCTACATTTTGAAGACGACCAGAGTTTAATCTGAAATTAAAAACACATGGAGAAAAGAAGTAGGCACAGAAATGAATAATATATGTAGGACATGGCTAAAGCAGCATGGGATAGCTAAGAATAGGATGGCTAAGACTGAGTTGGTTGAGGGCCTATATCCCAGTGGATGAGAAAAGTCAAAAGAAGAAAACGTGTAATCTGTGATGTTTAGTTTAGTTTACTTGATGGATCAACATCACGGCACACGGGTGTAACCCATGAGTGCGCCATTCTACTCCTAACTCAAACCTGAGTCTGGAGAATCTCAGCTCAGTGCACGAACTCTATAGCACCGGCGAGGATCCTGAAATACTTTGGGTAGATTTTTAACTCAAAATTGTGCCCGGGCAACGCCGCTATGCTACTCTTTTTGGATTTCCAACTGCCATGAGATTTTGTACGTGTGCAACAATACACACGAGTGTCCGATCTCACTACCCAGAGACCAGAAGAAATTTTGTTACTAGAAGTCCACGTGAAAAAATCCCTGCCCCCACTGAGGCTTGAACCCGGGACCTCCAGCACTCAAGGCGGACACCATACCTCGAGACCATGCAGCCCCTGTGATGATGAAGCATAGTTGCAAAATCATATCAGTTCACTTTCAGCAACTTGTGAAAATCATCATAATCATCATGTGCCCTGCCAACTGGTATAATCGTTCAGGTCTCTACAGATCTCAACCACTGGTGTTTTGTATCAACTCTGGTGATGATATTCCTCCATACCACCATCTCAGTCCATCCAGCATCATTTCTTTCAGTCTGCCTCTGCCTTTTTCCCCACTGATCTTTCCACTTTCCATCATGTTCTCTAATGCCTCTCTTCTCATCACATAACCAAAAAACAGTTTGTCTCCAGTGTGGACTGTGCTTGAGTTCAAAGCAAGCGGTGGGAAACAAATAACACATGTCCATATTGCAGTTACAAATGTCCACATAGTAAATAGTGTTTTTTTAACAGTTTGTTGCATATCAAATAACACATGTCCATATTGCAGTTACAAATGTCCACATAGTAAATAGTGTTTTTTTAACAGTTTGTTGCATATCAAATAACACATGTCCATATTGCAGTTACAAATGTCCACATAGTAAATAGTGTTTTTATTTTTTACAGTTTGTTGCATATCAAATAACACATGTCCATATTGCAGTTAAAAATGTCCACATAGTAAATAGTGTTTTTTTTTTACAGTTTGTTGCATATCAAATAACACATGTCCATATTGCAGTTACAAATGTCCACATAGTAAATAGTGTTTTTTTTTTTTTACAGTTTGTTGCATATCAAATAACACATGTCCATATTGCAGTTACAAATGTCCACATAGTAAATAGTGTTTTTTTTAAATTAAAGTTTGTTGCATATCAAATAACACATGTCCATATTGCAGTTAAAAATGTCCACATAGTAAATAGTGTTTTTTTTTTTTTTAAAGTTTGTTGCATATCAAATAACACATGTCCATATTGCAGTTAAAAATGTCCACATAGTAAATAGTGTTTTTTTTTTTTTTAAAGTTTGTTGCATATCAAATAACACATGTCCATATTGCAGTTAAAAATGTCCACATTGTAAATAGTGTGTGTGTTTTTTTACAGTTTGTTGCATATCAAATAACACATGTCCATATTGCAGTTAAAAATGAAAGTTTGTTGCATATCCTTTACAAGACATAGCAGTCAACCCCAGCATTATTTGGCTGTTCAGTAATTTGCCATTGCTTTTTGTTTTACAAGTTTAAAAAAAAAGACATTTGTTGTTTTTGCCAACAGGATGCTGTGCTGCGTCTGATTGTTAACCTGAATGATACTCAGAAGAATTTCAATACCAACAAGACTGTGCTAATTAGAGATGTAAGTAAAATTATTCTCACCACTTTGGGGAATCTTCCAAAGGCTCTTGTTTTTTTTCAAGGATTTGATGTTCTGCACATCCTGTAACTTAAAGTGTACTATTATTTGCAAGAGATGTGATATGAAATATACTGGACAGACCAGAAGACAACTGGCTGATCATTTATTTACTTTTTGTAGGAACATTACACAACATTCTAACAAACCCATCTGTAGTCACTTCATTTCTCCCAAACACAGATATGTTGATCAGATATGTGTCATTGCCATAAGAACATATTATTTGGACAGCTCGACAAGACTCAGAATGGTGAGCCTCTTAATCAACACTTTGGGATGTGTTCATCCTGCTAGTATCAACACTGTTTTGGATGCCACTGTTTAACTCAGTTTATGCCCATCCGTATCATGTTTACCATATATTCATTTCTAACTTAAAATGTTTCAATTAGATTGTACCCAACTTTTTTGGTATCAGATTTACTGATTTGGCATAAAAGCACCTGAAACCCTGCACAGACTTCCTGTACATCGAAAATGCACACTCTTCTGTTAGAATTCCATACTTGTTTTTTTAAAAAAAGTCTCGTTTGGTGCGTGTATTTACAATTATAGTTTTTTCTGTAGCCCTGTTTGTGCTGTTCCTGAATAAAATCACCAAGACGGAAATGTTTAATTTGTGTGGTGTGGTTTAGCTAATTTATTACATGTTTGCGTAATGCCATTTTACTATTATTATTATTATGTATTCTTCCTTATTCATTTTCTACTCTATGATTTATGTTCACTTGGCCTGAGTTCGTTGTAAGGTACTACATGTCTCTGTATTTGTCTCTCTTTTGTAGGATCTACACATTCTTATTTTGTTTTCATTTTGCATTCTCAAAGCCTGCTTTAGTCATGATTTCTAATATTTGATGTAAGCACAATCCTGAGTTCACAAGTCTGTTTCCTATAATAATATTCTGAGATTATAAATCTATTTGATTTTAAACACAGAGACGGATAGTCTAGTTTGCTGCAATCAGTCTGAGGCTGCATATATTAACATATATAAAATAATAGGACAGGCCTAATTAATGAAATGAAAGAAAGATTGGGACTACGAGAGAAGATGCTAGAAAGTTTTATGTCATGGCATAGAGGAACATCAGTCTCAGAAATGATTGGCAATACACAAGACAGACGGCTGTGTACAAACATGATCACTAACAACACATGGCATGGGCTACAAGAAGAAGAGGAAAATCAGGTATTTTATTTATTTGTGTTTATTACAGCATCCATACCATTTGTGGTTTCTGAGACAATTATTTCGAATACTGTTGACTGCCAGAGTAACTAACAATGATTGCCTGAAAGTGGCAAATGAATGTAGATCATTTTACACAACTATAAGAAAGAGACCAACAGTGTTCTTTGATCACATAATGAGAGGAGGGACATTGGAAAACATTGTGATGACTGGAAATACCAGTGCTAGAAGAGATGACAGACCCAGAGAAATTATGCTGAATGGTCTAAGATAGTAACGGAAGAATTTCATCAAAAGAATTGATCTAGAATGCCATTGACCGAGATCTGTGAACATACATGAAAACCTATGCCATTCGGCAAGGCATGTGGTGATGATGATCATGATGATGATCCATACCATTGCTAGTGTGTTTATGAGTTGTTTCAAGTGGAGGAATAAAGGCCAAGCAGTCACTTTGTAATGTACAGTCTGGGATTTTTATTAAACCTCGGGCTTTGCCGAGGATCAAAAACACATCCCACAGTCTGTGAGGCAGACATTCTTATTCCTTCGCCACCCTGGACAGGACTTACATTCTCAAAGGAAACAAAATTAGCGGAAAGTAAACAAAATCATAGAGACATAAAAATTATGAGAACCCCATAAACCCAACCAATAGGGAAAACCCTGCATCTTCTGCGGCACCTCATCTATTAGACTGAACACATGACTGACAAACAGAAGGTTTTCTGTGTTGTTTGCCAAGTGTAACCAGTGGTTGCTAACATTTTCAGAGACAACTGCTATATACATGGGTAAACTGCAATCATGTAAACAGAAAGACATGATAGTCTCTTTAAAACAACTGGTAGCACAGACAGTGAAACATATGACAGTGTGTTGTGTATTTCTGCCATAAGGATTTATGTGTAAATGTTGCATGTCCTTTGCAGGATGCTGCGATTAGTCCTAACCCCAGGTTAAATTTCTAGGCTATATTTACATTCATTAGTTTGCCAATGTTTTCTGTACAAGAAGAGAACGTTGAAGTTCAGCTGACCAGGGTGTGAAACAATCACGGAACCCTGCCGCCAACACTCCAGAAGATTAAGATCTCTAAGGACTCATTACTTTGCTTTAATATATGTTGATTCATACTGCAAATAGTATCTACTGTGACAAAATTGTTTAAATGTCAGGTAATTAATTGTACAATATATTCTTTGTGTCATTATTTAAATTCATAATGGGAAACGTTTTTTATTTGAAAATCGAGATAAAAGAAATCCCAAACTATACACAGGAGACAAGAAAATCACCCACGAATAGACATCAATGAAGCACAACTTTCCTTATGTTCAGCAGGAAAATGTCACAGTTTTTACTTTTTATAAACCACTGTAACATCCATGAACCAGAAGCAGGAAATGTAGTGTATCTTGTTAGTCCTGCATTGTTTCATTCACACTGTTATATGCTTGTGAAACCTGGACTGTTTATCAGCGACATGCTAGGAAATTAAACCACTTCCACACAGTCTGCCTTAAGAAGCTATTGAAGATTAAATGGCAAGACAAGATCCCAGACACTGAAGTTCTAGAAAGAGCATCCATGCCCAGTATCCACACTCTACTAAGGAAGAATCAGATTCGCTGGGCTGGTCACTTAACTCGTATGCCAGATCACAGGCTCCCTAAACAAATTTTTTACGGCAAGCTTGTTGTGGTAAACGCTCCCAAGGCGGCCAGAGGAAACACTTTAAAGACACTCTGAAAATCTCACTGAAAGCTTTTGGAATTCATGTTGACACCTGGGAGACTGCTGCTAAAGACGGTAATTCGTAGCGTACATTATTACATAAGGGTGCAGTCACTTGTGAAGCAACTAGGACTGCAAGAGCTGTGAAGAAAAGGCTGGACAGAAAAACCACTGCAACGTCAAGCATTCTTTGCCCACATTGTCAAAGAACATTTTGAGCCAAAATAGGCCTCATCAGCCATCTTAGAACCCATGGCTCCATACTTTCAACCCCAGCTGGATGAAATGAATGGTCATCATCATTCTTGATGGACCAACAACTTTAACAAAAAAACTTTATTATTTCATTAGCCAAGTGTTCTATTTGTAATTTTAATGAAAGGAATGCTTTCTAATGTTTGTTTCTTTTCCTTTTCAGAAAATTATCGAACTGGCAGATGATATATTTAACTTGATATCAGAAAAAATTGACACACTTAAACATGAGGTAAATTAGCCAGGTTTTTATCTTCCTGCTAAATTTGTTACTGGATGTTTAACATGAATATGACACTTTTTTAAATATCTTTTTTGTGTGAAATTTTCTTGAAAGATTTAGAATGACTTATCATCAGATTTTGACCTCTCTTTTTTAACATTAAACTTGTGGTTTGTTCTGATACATTCTTTTAATCAGGAGTCTTTTACATCTGTCTCCCCCATTCTTGTGATCTATTTTTTAAAGAAACAAGTGTATTCAAATTGATGATGACTAATAGACAAGTGAACTGATTCATTCTTATAATCTGTTGGTGCATAACACTGGATCACGTTCATGTTGACTTTCTTTTTATTGTTTTTGCAGTTATTTTTCTATAACTCACTGCTTCCAATTCTATTAGTGCTTTCTCTGCCTCTGTAGATGGTATTGGGGCCACTCCTTCACTGTGAGGGACATTTTCTCTATATGGCCTTTGAACAGAATTGTTTCACATGTAATTAGAAGCTTTTTGCCTGCTCCATTCCCTCTTATTTCATCATCATCATCATCATCATATGCCAAGCCGGTAAGCGTGGGTGGTCATGTCTCGCCATCTCCCTCGATCACCAGTCGTGGATTAGCTCATGTTCTTGTCTCAACCATGCCACGTGGTCATGCCATCCAGGCATTTACTTCTCTGCCTTTCTCTTCTTTTCCCCTTAATCTTGCTAGTTGTCACCAAGTTCTCCAATTTATTTCTTCTCATAACATGACCATAAAATGTTGACTGTCTACGTCTAATTTCTTCTATTTCACACAATGCCAAAATTTTAAGTTCAGGACCCTTTTAGCTTTGTGAAGTGTTTGTTGATTGTGTGCTGATAGGCTGCAAAGTCCATTTGGTCACTTGTTATTGTGTTGTAGTAAAACTTACCAATTCTATTTCTCATTTTCGTTGATTCATTTATTGCAGTTTCCGAGACATGATGCAGTTTATGAATCAGGTTTCTTCGATGTTCATATTTTTTGGTGTCCAAATTTTTCTTGAATCACGATATTCTTTCTCAATTGTGACTAGACTCAGTAAAATGTTTAAACACAGAAAACCAAGTGTTTGAGGTTTATATTAGAATATGTATTTTCTGTGAGTAGTTGGGATGACCCTACACAGGTCAGCTGGACTTCAGTGTTGACTTGTCGTTCAGAAAACAATGGCAAACTACTGAACATAAACTTGCTTAGAAAATAAACCTGGGGTTGGGGTTGATCACAATGTCCTGCAAAAACATGCAGGTTTAAAAAAAAAAAATTGGATGAGGAATCAATGGTACAACTGTTAGGGTTCTTGTGATCTCAAGTAAGGTTCCCTTGATATGTAAACAGTGGATACAATGTTGTAATGAACTCATCTTCTGTACTCAGCCTAATGTATTTCAGACACTGCAAACGATTAGCTCAGAGGGTGTATAACCATGTGGGACATTTTAAATAAAAACTAATGTTGGAGAATTTGTTTAACTCATGACCTCATGTCATCAAATGACATATACAATTGATTCTTCCACTGTTTAAATCACCTTTCTCTCTGTATTTTTCTCCTTTATAAATTCCAAACTATTAACTTTATTCTTATTTTCTTTTTCAAATTATTTCTTGATCTGTCTTGTGAACAGGATTGGACTTATAATTTGGTTCTTAGCCCTCAACACTAGATCCAGGCCTAGATTTGTTCTCTTTCTACTAGTAGTGTTCAATTACACTTTCATTAACAGCATGTTCAATGTCTACAGAATCATCAGCAGAATCATTTTCTTCTATGTGCACCATTGCAACACTCCAAATAGTGGTAAATTAGAGTTAATTTCTAACACTGATAAAGATAATACTGATGCTCACCATAAACCTTCAGCAAGGGACATTTTGATTTTTTTGTTTTTTAACATCTTCCTGATTAGCCATACAACAAATGACTGGCTGTCAAAGTCAATACTCTCCAGTTGGTCTTTTCTCAGTTGTCTTATGTACATTGATGTCATTACTTATGACTGAGGATTTTGTAGAAAAATGTAACAAGTAAGAAAATGTGTATTAAATGACCAGCATATCAAGAAAGAATAGACAAAAGAGGAAATGGAACAAGCTCAAAATCCTCTAAAGGTAAGAAGATTGACTTCATTACGCAAGGTTTTCTAATCTCATATAGCTTGGCTTTTCCATACAGAGCAGCTATCCATCTGTTGAAAGCGGCACACAGAGCCCACTCTTTGTACATTGGTACCAGGTTGGGAGAAAAGTCTGCACCAATCTCCCTGACAGATGACACCAATCTCACTGACAGGTGACACTAGTCTCAGTGACATGTGACACCAGTATCACTGACAGATGACACCAATCTCACTGACAGATGACACCAATCTCACTGACAGGAGACACCATTCTCACTGACAGATGACACCAATCTCACTGACAGGTGACAATAGTCTCAGTGACATGTGACACCAGTATCACTGACAGATGACACCAATCTCACTGACAGATGACACCAATCTCACTGACAGGAGACACCATTCTCACTGACAGATGACACCAATCTCACTGACAGGTGACACTAGTCTCAGTGATGTGTGACACCAGTATCACTGACAGATGACACCAATGTCACTGACATTTGACATCAATCTCACTGACAAGTGACACTAGTCTCAGTGACATGTGACACCAGTATCACTGATAGATGACACCAATCTCACTGACAGATGACACCAATCTCACTGACAGGAGACACCATTCTCACTGACAGATGACACCAATTTCACTGACAGGTGACACCAGTCTCAATGACAGATGGCATCAATCTCACTGACAGATGACACCAATCTCACTGACAGATGACACCAATTTCACTGACAGGTGACACCAGTCTCAATGACAGATGGCATCAATCTCACTGACAGGTGACACTAGTCTCAGTGACAGGTGACATCAATCTCACTGACAGGTGACACTAGTCGCAGTGACATGTGACACCAGTATCACTGACAGATGACACCAATCTCACTGACAGATGACACCAATCTCACTGACAGGAGACACCATTCTCACTGACAGATGACACCAATTTCACTGACAGGTGACACCAGTCTCAATGACAGATGGCATCAATCTCACTGACAGATGACACCAATCTCACTGACAGGAGACACCATTCTCACTGACAGATGACACCAATCTCACTGACAGATGACACCAATCTCAGTGACAGATGACATCAATCTCACTGACAGGCGACACACCAGTCTTAATGACAGATGCAAGCACTTTTCAGGGTTGAAATGATCAAAACACTGGTGCACCAGACTGAGGAGTTAAAACTCAGTCTCCCAGAGGATTCACTAATAGTAGACATGATTTTAAAACTAATACATGGAGGTCAGCTTAGCTGAGAGATGTAACACACTTAAACTACCTCTTCTGACAGTGGCGTAGTGGGTTCATTCTACACGCCAGTCAGTTGGACTTAAATATTGACTTCTCAAACTATTGAACGTACAGTTGCCAGTAGGGGCTGGATGTGATTACAATGATTTGCAAACAACATGCAGTTTTGTTAATACACTCATGTTCATAATGTTAATATGTTATGTTTTTGCAATGCAGGTTAGAGAAACTTTATGTCCATGTAAAGATCTGAGCACAGCTGTGTTCACTATGAGTGATGCTGTGTGCATACAGATTGTTGAACCAGTGGTAAGAACCATCACAAGTTTATCTTAGTCTTTGTTAACAACCTTTTAAACAGTGAAATGTCAGCTTCCCAAACAATGGTATTTTTAAAATGTGACATTAGGAACAGTAGAATGGTAAAGTGGTATAGCACTATTGTTTTAATGTGAGCTAACTGGAATTGGTCCTAAATGAGGAACATCACTTCCATGACTTGATAAATAATGTAGTGTATTTGTTGGCTAAATAATTTTTATGTAATGTCTAAATGAAATTAATCTCTTTTCTGATATTCATGTGTCTACTTTTTTCTTTTGGATTTTCGTATTTTACTGTGTGATTTAATTAAGCTTTCGTAAAAGTATGTTGCCAGCATCAGTATTTGAATTCAGTGATATTTCAGTGGTTAATACAAAAAAGTAAAGGACCCTTTTACACATCTTGGGACATTGGGTATATGGTGCTATTCCCATATTTGTATAGGCCAACCTGCACTCATTGGATGGTGTAGTCAGTGTCATGTCTGCCAGCTTTACTTCCCAAGACATCTTCCGGTATTCAGTTTAGGTTATGTTGGCCTGGGAGTTCAGGTTAATTTATACAATTCTAACTCGATGGGGATTTGAATACATGACCACTGGACCAGCAGCCAAGTGTGTTAGCCACGGCTGCTTGTAGTGAAATGTAATTTACATTTGAAAGTTTCTGTCTTTGTATTCTTGTGCTCGGTCATTGAATAGTGAAACAGTCAACTACCAGCTTGTGTTGAATGGTGTCTAGTTGTAACTTTATTCGTTTATTGTCTGACATTGTCAAGTATAAATATATATAAAAGTGATTTTGTCTGACATTGTCAAGTATAAATATATATAAAAGTGATTTTGTCTGACATTGTCAAGTATAAATATATATAAAAGTGATTTTGTCTGACATTGTCAAGTATAAATATATATAAAAGTGATTTTGTCTGACATTGTCAAGTATAAATATATATAAAAGTGATTTTGAGAATATTAACCCACATTACCCTCCTTGTTTCCTCAGAATGGTTTCTGGTTCAGTTTTGGTTGGTGCTTGTTTTTCTTTGTGCCTTGCTTGGTTTTTGCTGTGCTCCTTGCTGATCAGTACCGCAGGACTTTAGAAGATGACAAAGAATTTGATGATCCGTAAGTATTGTTTTACAACTCTTTACGATTAGATAATGGTAAAAGATCAGCCCTGTTAAAATCTGTGAAACAATTATTGAACAGACAAATATCATAGCTATATCAAAATCTGTGGCTTGTTATTCCATATTAATGTGAATGCTGGATAACAAGTAATGAAATGGTAAAGAAATTGGAGGTAGTGGAGATGTACTTTTTGAGAAGAATGTTGAGAATATCATGGACAGAGAAGAAAACAAATAATGAGCTATTGAAAGATGCGAGAATTACAAGATCACTCATTACAACCATAAGGAAAAGACAAATGACAATCATGGGACATATCAACAGAAGAAATTACCCTTATGTGGGAAAATACCAGGCAAGAGACACAGAGAAAGATGTGTACGGAAAGCTGAAACAACTGGGCAGAAAAGAATAATATAGGCAAGACCAACTTCATCAAGATATCTGATGACAGAAAATTGGAGTCCTAATTGTCAGACCAGGTAGCTGAAGTAGAACAAGATCCCAACGTAAGATCAGATTCCAGAAAATTATACAAAATAATGTATTCAGTTAATTTATAGTTTGAATAGTCTGATAACTGTTGAATAATTTAAATAATATTAAAGTATCAATCAATCAATCATGTGCCATGCCGGAAAGCGTGGGCGGTCATGATTCGCCATTTCACTCGATCACCAGAGTCGTGGATCAGCTCATATTAAAGTATACAACATTAATATTATTAAACATATTATTATAGTGTTACCTGGTCTTGTTTGGTAAATAAATAAATTTATAGTTAAGAGCTAACATGCTGTTATCACTAGCAGTTAGATTATAGGCATAGATAATACATAGTGGTCTTTTTTAGGGATATCAAGATGGTTTATCAAGACAGACAAGATAACGGGAAATGAAAGAAAATTAGAGGCAGTCCTATTAATAATTAATAATATAAGAAACTTAATATTCTGTGTGTGAAAACACTAAACATGTTCGAAGGTAGAAGCAACAAACTTAGAAGAATGCACAGAATTTAACACAAATGTTGTGAAATTGAAAACTAATATACTGGGAAAGGGAGGTAAGTTGCAGTTGTAGCTGAAGAAAGAGAATTTTAGTATTATTATTATTTTTGTAAAAATTAGTTTAGTATTCTTGCGAACAAACTGCTCTATAAAAAAATCTGAACATAGTACTAGACCAATTACTACTTTGAGTATTGAATTCATTATTCTTGCCTAACTTGACTTTCTTGTCTTTATTTTTAGGAATTACATGATGTATGGCAATCCAAACCCTGATACCATTCCATTGACAAGGTCAGTACTTCCTGTATTTGTGTTTACTTAGTTTTTCCTAATTTGTAGACATTTTATTTTGTCACATTGCACAGACACTGATTTCATAGTACATACCGTTTACTTTCACAAGAAACTGTTTGGTTTCTTTGAATCTTGGTGTTTAAATACTTTGTATGATAAAAGATCACAAATTTGGTTTTGTGGTGGTAATGAAAATTTGACTCCACAACATAGATTAAAGTTGACTGTGTGATATATGTGGAAGGTGTCCTGTGTGAATTAGTTTGCCTGTGTGATGACATAAATAGAATTTGATGTGTCTGATAAATAGCAGGAACATTGGTGTAATGGTTAAGACATTTATGTTGACAATGATATGAGTACGGTCAGACAAGATTTAGTGTCAGCTCTCATCATTTACTATGGGAGCAAACAACTGGCCACCTGTTCTCTGCGTATTCTACAAAAATGTGATGGTTGTAACTCTTCACATACGTACAGCAGATTTTATTCTATGACACTTGTTTTTTATTTGTTTTTATTTCTGACAAATAGAAGTGCACATGTAACATACATGCAGTTTGGCAAAACTAGCATAAAGAAAAGTTTTCTTGTGTAAGATAATAACATTCTTTGATATACACAAATAGAAGTTTGCCTCTATTACACATATAGAATTTGATCTGTTTGACGATATAGAAGTATGTTTGTGTCACATATATGGAATTTGATCTGTTTGTCACAAATAGAAGTATGTCAGCATTACACATATATAATTAGAGATAATTGACTAGGTATTTTAACACACAGATAATCAACTTCATTGATGTGCAGATATTCATGATAGCAGCACAACAATAAATCCTGCAACTCATTGTTTGGGGCTTCTGTGTTTACCTTCACTAAGGGAATCCATTGTATTAGACATGCCTGCAGCTTGGCTTTTGTTCTTGGAAGTGTATTATTTGAGTAACAAAACTGCATGTATCACTGACCTTTGTAGACATGGAACTAGTAAGAGTTAAAATAAGGTCAGGTTACTTAGACACTTGCATCAGGCATGTTTCCCTGTTTCTGATCTTCTTTACATTTGTGCTTTACTTTAACATACTTTCAACCATTCCTACCATGGATTTGTTTTGTGGCATTTTGAAATGTGCATTACAAGTGAATATGCAAGAAAAGAGTAAATAAGAGTGCAGGCGTAAACTAAACAAAGATGTAGAATACAAATACATCACGCAATAGAGAAACATTTGATGATAATTTGACACTATTTATGCATAGTATTAGATATACACTGAAACTAAAATGAGTTTGAAAAAGAAATAATACAACAAATATGTTGAAATAGACTAGTGGCGTGGCCTGCTGCTGCCGTTCTTGTGATCTGTAGCAGTTATTCTTGTGATCTGTAGCAGTTATTCTTGTGATCTGTAGCAATTATTCTTGTGATCTGTAGCAATTATTCTTGTGATCTGTAGCAGCTATTCTTGTGATCTGTAGCAATTCTTGTGATCTGTAGCAATTATTCTTGTGATCTGTAGCAATTATTCTTGTGATCTGTATCAATTATTCTTGTGATCTGTAGCAATTATTCTTGTGATCTGTAGCAATTATTCTTGTGATCTGTATCAGTTATTCTTGTGATCTGTAGCAGTTATTCTTGTGATCTGTAGCAGTTATTCTTGTGATCTGTAGCAATTATTCTTGTGATCTGTAGCAATTATTCTTGTGATCTGTAGCAATTATTCTTGTGATCTGTAGCAATTATTCTTGTGATCTGTAGCAATTATTCTTGTGATCTGTAGCAGTTATTCTTGTGATCTGTAGCAGTTATTCTTGTGATCTGTAGCAGTTATTCTTGTGATCTGTAGCAATTATTCTTGTGATCTGTAGCAATTATTCTTGTGATATGTAGCAATTATTCTTGTGATCTGTATCAGTTATTCTTGTGATCTGTATCAGTTATTCTTGTCATCTGTAGCAGCTATTCTTGTCATCTGTAGCAGCAGTTTCTTGTCATCTGTAACAGCTTTTTCTTTGATCTGTAGCAGCTGTTTTTTGTCATCTGTAGCAGCTGTTCTTGTCATCTGTACAGCTGTTCTTGTCATCTGTAAACAGCTGTTCTTGTCATCTGTAGCAGCTGTTCTTGTCATCTGTAGCAGCTGTTCTTGTCATCTGTAGCACTGTTTCTTGTGTATGCAGCTTTTTCTTGTCATCTGTAGCAGTTATTCTTGTGATCTGTAGCATTATTCTTGTGATCTGTAGCAGTTATTCTTGTGATCTGTAGCAGTTATTCTTGTGATCTGTAGCAATTATTCTTGTGATCTGTAGCAGTTATTCTTGTGATCTGTAGTAGTTATTCTTGTGATCTGTAGCAATTATTCTTGTCATCTGTAGCAGCTGTTCTTGTCATCTGTAGCAGCTGTTCTTGTCATGCTGTAGCAGCTGTTCTTGTGCATCTGTAGCAGCTGTTCTTGTCATCTGTAGCAGCTGTTCTCTGTCATCTGTAGCAGCTGTTCTTGTCATCTGTAGCAGATGTTCTTGTCATCTGTAGCAGCTGTTCTTGTCATCTGTAGCAACTGTTCTTGTCATCTGTAGCAGCTGTATTATGTATTCATTTGTGTGAAAAAAACTTCCTCTATTGAAGAAATTTGTGAATAATTCTCCGTTTTCATTTATTACCTCAATTCCATGTTTCCTCATCTATTCATAACCAGTGTAATACTACATAACTCCCTTAATGGATTCATCTTCATAATTTGTTGGTGTGTAACACTGGATCTCATTTGTGGTTACTTTTGGTGTTTTGTGGTTCTAAATCTTGCTGCCATTGTAGACCTTACTGCTTCCCACTTTCTTAGTGTTTTCTCTGCCTGCTTAGAGAGTATTAGTGCCACATCTTCATGGGGGCATCATTTTCCTCTTAAGGCCCAAGATCAGCACTATTTCATCTATGTTATAGTTATTTTGCCTGCTCTATTCCATCTTGTTTCGCATAATCCCAGAATGCCAATCTTATCATATTTCAACATTAAGGACATATAGCATATAGATCAATAAAGACACACATAGAACCTTATTGGTAAAATGAAGATATCAATCAAGGCAGTAAACTAATACAGAAATGGATACAAGGTAGTGGTATCCTGTATTTGTTCTGTGAAAACGAATAGGAAAGATGGCAGTTATTTGCCTGATCCATGTTCTTGACAACATTTATCAACATAATCTGACTAGTTATTCCTTGGTTTTGGCTGTAGTGTATCCACCCCACCATGGTTACTAGCATGCGTAGTCTGGGGTTGAAGTGGCTTGCCGGTTGGAATGCTTTATTTTTTAAAGCTGGCTTTCATGAAAGACTGAATCCAGTTTGTCAATTATTTGTCTGTCACATGTTATTGGGATCTCTAGCCAAGTTGTCTGTTAATTGTAACCTTAGTAACTTTTATTGGTACTATGATAATATTATGTTACATACACTACAAGACTTTGTCATTGTTAAGTATCACATTTTTCTTGACATGGAAAAGTTATTACCAACTGCCTGTGTGGATATGTCTTCCTTTTTAACATTCTCAGCTGATGTATCCTGCATTTTAGTGAACCTTATTTCTAAATGTGTCTAATTCTACAACAATTTGTCACTGGCTTTTTTCTTGCCATCTTTTTGTGCTTTGGTGGCTTTCTTTCACTTATCTGTGGGGTGGAGGGGCAGCATAGAGAGGAACAGAAAATCTGGACCATACATACTACAATGAAGTCATATGTGTCAACTAAAACCTGGACCATGAATATTATGAAATAATATGGAATCAAAAATACTATGATGACTTCAGATGTGTCAGCTAAAATCCGGACCACAAATACTGTGATGACTTCTAATGTGTTGACTAAAATGTGGATTACAAAGATTATGATGATTTCAGATGTGTCGACTAAAATGTGGAATACAAAGATTATGATGATTTCAGATGTGTCATCTGAAATGAGGACTACAAAGATTATGGTGATTTCAGATGTGTCAACTATAATATGGACTACAAAGATTATGATGATTTCAGATGTGTCAACTAAAATGTGGATTACAAAGATTATGATGATTTCAGACGTGTCGACTAAAATGTGGACTACAAAGATTATGATGATTTCAGATGTGTCAACTAAAATATGGACTACAAAGATTATAATGATTTCAGATGTGTTGATTAAAATCTGGACCATAAATACTGTGATGGCTTCATATGTGTTGACTAAAGCTTGCACCACAAATACTGTGATGATGTCAAAAATCTGGACTACAGACATTGTGATGACTTCACCACAAATACTGTGATGATGTCAAAAATCTGGACTACAGACATTGTGATGACTTCAGATGTGCCAAAAGCCACAAACAGGACAACTGTGCTGTTTACAGACACGATGCAACCAACATCCTGTTACTGAATACATTCAAAACAAAAATGATGTGATTTCTAACATGTTCAGGTCTAATGTTCTTTGTCCTATTGAGCTTCTAATGTTCTCCTTCACACTGGATAGTTTCTTTGATTTATTGGCATATCCATCCTGCTTAAAATGTACTTTGTGAAGTAACAAAAGCCACTAGCATAACATGTGGACATCTCAAAAACAGTGTATGAGAAATATCATTAGGCCATATTTGCTACCTAGCATTATCTGGAACAGCAACAAAACATTATTTTTATCATCATCATTCACTCACTGGCACCTGGCCATCTTGACAGATGATAGTTTGTTACATTGTGCTAAAAAAAAAGGCACAGCAACTACAACCAAATAGCGTTAAGGACAGGGATGAAGTTACATCTCTCCATAGCACAAAGCCTGGGCTGAATTGCAGAGACCCTGAGTTCCCCATGCAGCATGATCCCTCCTGGCCTACCTAGTTTACACCTGAGGAATGGTAACACAAATAAATCTGGACCAAGACAAGATGTAGAAGCTGTCAGATCTGCAAAGCAATACTCTAACTGTCCATCTGTCAGAACTTTGATCCTAGACCAGTTGCTGACCAAGACTTAGGGTCTGGTTTGCCCTGCCATGACATTTAGTCTTAGGTTGCACTTCCTCACACCAGGATAAGGCCTGTACCCTCCCAGTTGCACTCTTCCATCTGAAACATTGTCATTACTAGTAAGTAAAAAACAGTACTGAAATCCTGTTCATGCAATGAGGCATAATTAGTATGTAGTGCTAAGTCCCAAATTTTGAGATTCCAGGTTGTCCAAATTGATGAAAAATAATCACTTCCTTGAAGGTGACTTGATCATATGACTACCAGGTCAGCAGGCAAGCGGAGGTCAGCATGGCAGAATGGATAAGAACACATGTTCTTAAACATCCCGTGCGCTGATGCCGAGGTAAGGGGTTCAACTCCTACACGGACAGTTGGACTAAAATGTTGACCTCTCGTCCTTGACTTGGGAATGTAAATTACAAGTACCTCTGAAGTCGGAGTTGGTTTGCCTGATGGTGAGGGATACTGTTAATAAGGAACTCTAATCCACATGGAGAATTCAGTCTAGCACTACTAGAAGTATTGTGTGTGTGGACTACACTTGAGTTCAAAGCGAGCAAGCACACCAAAAAAAGGCAGGCAGTCATTACTAGTAATCATATATATATATATATATATATTTTTTTTTACAAAACTGGTCTCGAAGCAGTTTCCTGCTATGGGTCTGTGATAGTGTTAGGGCCATCACGTTTTGTAGGTCAGAGGGCACGGAGGAATAGGTGGCCAATCTATCTCTCACTTAGCAGGCGATAAGACTCAATATCAAAACTTCATCACAGCTACCTATCAACTTTGCTAATGCACCCGCTGATATCTGTTTTAGGTTGGGCCAAACTGTAAGCCCATATTTATGAAAAATAATAATCCCTGCCTTGAAAATATGACTACCAGGCTAGTAGGCAGGCAGCCAGTCATTACTGGTGCTGTGACCTAATTATTCCACAATAATTGCCAATAAAGCAATCTTCACATTAGAAAGTTTGACTTAGAGAGAAACCTGTTGCTGTCCATGTATTCAGATCTCTTCTAATCTGAATGTCCATGGTCATAGATGTCCTTGGACCAGGCCAGTAGCAGTAGAATTTATTTCATTGTTCTTTCAGAAAATTGAAGACTTCATTTTTCTTATTTTTCGTTTTGACTCTCACACATTTGGGAAAGTCAATCTCATTATGCTGTCAGTCATTCGCACATTTCTAGTAGTTAACGGTTTGCGTTTGTAACTAAACTATTAAAAAGAAACACAAGCATATTTTGTTTCTCTATAGAAATGAAGTATAACCAAACACATTACGCATATTTTGACTGTCTTTGGGGATGAAGTTGCATTAATCAGACACACAATGTATATTCAGCATGAGTATAATATTTTGTCTGTGGAATTAAAGTAGTTTAACCAGACACACAATGTATATTCAGCACGAGTAAACCATTTTACAGTGATCAATTATTTAAATTATTTAACTATGTAGGGTTCTTTGTAGTTGATGGTTCACTACAAATTGTGTTCAGCTGTTTAATTGTTGATTGTGAAAGTTCAGTGATTGTTTTTTTTAAAATGTGTAATAGGATTCTGGCTTGTTGTATGTGTGGGGGAATCTTCACCTGTTCTGTATGTGAAAGAATTCTGATTGATTCTGTGTACGAAATAAATCTGATCTGTTCTTTGCGTAAGAAAATTCTAGCCTATACTATTTGTGTGGAAATTCAGGCCTTTTATGTGTGTGATATAATTATGGACTGTGCTATGTGTGAGAGAATTCAGGTCTGTTTTATGTGTTGGGGAATTCATACCTATTCTATGTGTGCAGAAATTCTGACCTTTTCTGTGTTTTATATGTGGGGGTATTCTGTCTCATTCAGTGAACATAAATAAATGTGAAATGATTTGTGCATTCTTACACTATTATAATTTCTTACATACTCTGAATATCTAATTACAACATACACGATCTGTTTATACTAGTGACTGACAAATTTAACTTTAACATCCAGACACAGACACAAAGATGCATTAACTTTATCTTGACCCCTTTACTCATAAAACTAAAGTTTCTCCTATATTGTTAAAAATTCTCCTGGATGAACTGGTTTGTATAAAATGTTTTATGTATAAAACATATGCATAAAATGTTACATGGTATCAACCTGTCTGTTATGTCAACACCTATTGATCTGGCGTAAATTGTCTTGTGAACAATTCTGTGTCTCTTATTGTTTTTCATTTGTTTCTTGACACTCTGGTTGTGATTGTAAAACACAGCTTCCACTATCGCAGACTAACAAACTTACCATTGTACTGTATAGCCACAGAACCAGAACCCAGAATAATGTACAGTGCAAAGATAGTTCTAGTGTTTTTTTAAAAGTTGTATCTTGTTGCATTTGCTGGATTGCTTGAGCTGTTCTTCTTATGTAACCTATAACGCGTTTGTGACTTAACTGCACATTTAAAGAAGCATGGATGCGCCAATTCTGGATATATTTTTCTATATATGTATTCACATATACAAGGCATGATACATACATTTTCATGCCATTTGTTTTATCATTAAACTCTTTCATTGCTAAGTACTTTTATACTTGCACTAAAATTCTAATCTCCTTATGTTGAGTTTTCTTGCATTCACTGGTTGTAAATATAGACCCACTTAGCATTAGTCAACAGATCGTCCTGATGGCACATCAGATTGTTAGTCTGAGTATCTCCCTCACTGTGTAGCAACTGACAGCACCCGTCCAGTGTTAGTAGGGTATTCTTCTTTGATTCCCTGCATGGAGCTCTTGTCTAGCTACACTCCATTGGACTTTGATGTTCTTGTAGTCTGGTTAAAGTTGCAGCAACATATCCATCCCTTGAGTCATTGACTCATCCTGCCTCTCTGAGGGTGTTTAGGATGTCAGCCTGGTCCATTGCCTCCGCAGCCAAGCCCACAAGCCTGTCTGCTTGTTTGTTTCTTCTTATACCCGCATGTCCTGGCACAAAAATGAAACAGATATTAGTCAGTCTTGACCTCCTCGGAGCTTCAGGTTGTTACCTTCTGGCCCAGCCCATCTTGTTCTTCCTTAGCATGCTCAAAGAATCGCTGAGAAAATATGCATGGGTGAACATTTGTTTGTACTGTCTTAAAAATAACATATTTATGCCAATATGTGATATGTGTATGTGAGTGTGCACAAAGCACAATGAGAAGTGGTGCCATATGCCACTTTATTATGTGGAGTGAAGACTTCAGTAAAAGATATTGTCAGTAATACACTTGCTTTGTTGCATTCTGGCATTCTGTCACGACTCTGTCGCTTTGCCTGTCTTGATGAAGCTTGTCTGTGTGGCTTATGTAAGTATTCACTCTAGCCTTATCTGTGGAAACTTTCTTTCACAAGGCAGCTCACTTTCTTTGTCACATGTTAGCTGAAGCAATGCCATTGCACTCAGGGGAACGTATAGTGTTCAGTGTCCTTCATAAGATATTTAAGGATAGGTAGACTACTTGTCCTTGGGAGTCGCGATCATGTAGTGGCTAGCTTGCTTGCTTGCCAGGCCAGTGATTATGTGTTCAAATCCCCATCCCACATTTTTGTAATGACCTGGGCTCTCAGGTCGACCCGGCCTAAAACTGGTACCAGGAAGAGGCGACTTAATGGGTGATGTGGTCAGTATGCTGGTTGCTGTAGTCAGTATGCTGGCTGCTGTGGTCAGTATGCTGGCTGCTGTGGTCAGTATGCTGGCTGCTGTGGTCAGTATGCTGGCTGCTGTGGTCAGTATGCTGGCTGCTGTGGTCAGTATGCTGGTTGCTGTGGTCAGTATGCTGGTTGCTGTGGTCAGTATGCTGGTTGCTGTGGTCAGTATGCTGGTCGCTGTGGTCAGTATGCTGGTTGCTGTGGTCAGTATGCTGGTTGCTGTGGTCAGTATGCTGGTCGCTGTGGTCAGTATGCTGGTTGCTGTGGTCAGTATGCTGGTCGCTGTGGTCAGTATGCTGGTCGCTGTGGTCAGTATGCTGATTGCTGTGGTCAGTATGCTGGCTGCTGTGGTCAGTATGCTGGCTGCTGTGGTCACTATGCTGGTCGCTGTGGTCACTATGCTGGTTGCTGTCATTTGCCCAGAAACTTTTCTGGCATTGATTTTTTTGTTTAGATTGTGTTGACCCCAGAACTTTGGTCCATTAAAATGAATCCCTGCCTTATGGGGAATGTGAACTTGGGACCACTGGGCTGGCTGGCAAGTATGTCAGCCAATTGATTGGTATAAACCACCAAGAATCTTCTCACTTTATGCCCGCATGCCAGTCTTTTTTAATTATGATACTGTTTGGTTTTGTGTCATTCCAATGGACAAGTACTGGTTAAATATACTTGATTGTCCACTTCTTGTTTGTGATCCTGTGATTTTACCACTGCTGGCTTAATCTGTCTTTGACTTGGACAGCAGTAGATTAACACGACTGGAGATTCTAGTCAACCGTCTGCTAAGATTCTTGTTGAGAAATGACTGGAGATTCCAGTCAACTGTCTGCTCAGATACTTGTTGAGAACATGACTGACAGCAACTTGTTTTGTTTGTTGTTTTCTTCAGAAAGCCATCAGATAATGCTTACTTCCTCCAAGCATTCAGTGTCTTTGAGAACACTTCTGAAAGGATTTCATACATTTGACATGGATGCTGCAAAAATAACTGCCCTAAAGTCTATGCTGTATGCTTTAATTTAACATCATTCACTTTAAAACACTAGTTTCAGTTTTCTCTTGTAATCTTAGAGTGCTTTTTGCTGTCAGGTGTATGAAATAATGGCTCATTAATACTAGACCTTTCAACTATGATAATATCACCAGCTGATGGATCAAGGGCTAGAAGCTTAGTCACTCATTTATTGTAACAATGTAAGGTCTTGTTTAGCAGTAACTTGCTTTCATTAGTATCTGATCATCATTATAATGCAGCTTGTTTACATTGAGATACAATACACTAAACTGAGAGTAGGACTTCTAGAAGTCACATTAGTTAACACTTGACAACGGAGAAAGACACAGCGGTAGTATCCATCCATCATGTGCCGTGCCGGTAAGCGTGGGCGGTCATGTTCTGCCATCTCACTCGATCACCAGACTAGAGTGAGATCATTGAGAAAATTTTGACATTTAAAATCAACAGTCTTTCAAGTTTATGGGAGGCTGAGAAAAATGCTAGTAATTTAATTGTGGATGCTCTTAATAGCTAGATCCTGTATGCTTTTTTTCATTCCGTGAAGTTATGAAGGTAAAGATGCATGTCACACCACTGTGTGGTTTCTGCTCACATCACTGAGTGCTTTCTGCATTATATACCTCACATTCAACACAGCAAGGATCATAGTCAATTATAATATTCTAGTAACATAGTGGCTCAAATATATTTCAACACAGAGCATTTAATATCACACAGGTGTCAAATGTTTATGTTTGAATTTACATCCACAAAATTCTGCTCTGCTCTTCTTCCCTGAGCTGTAGAGGAAAATAAGAAATTCCAAGCTGATAT
This sequence comes from Cepaea nemoralis, assembly GCA_014155875.1. Lineage (NCBI taxonomy): Eukaryota > Metazoa > Mollusca > Gastropoda > Stylommatophora > Helicidae > Cepaea > Cepaea nemoralis. The sequence goes on along the minus strand of JACEFZ010027820.1, from coordinate 292,036 downwards.
ATTTGACATAATACTACATAAACAAACACAGCTTTGATTTCTCTGACCAAGGCCAGCCTATGTGTATGTGTTACTGCTGTACATAGAGATGCTGCATTCATGCTTCAGAGGTGTGGTTATATATTATACACAATTGTACTTGGCCACTTCAGTGATGGGAGACATGGTAGCACAGTGGCTAGCATGCTTACCTCTCAGTCCAGTGGTCATGGCTTCAAATTGCATTGATGCAGACTTGTAAAATTGACATAAGCTCTTATGTCAACTCAGCTTTAAATGAGTATCCGGAATGTCCTGGGAAATAAAGGCGGCCGGCATGACACATCAGCCAGTGAGTGCTGATTGGTCTATAAAAATAGGAGGCTATACCAGATGCCAATGAACCTCAAGGGGCATCAAGAGCCCTGTTCTGTTTACTTCCAGGATGTTTTAACATTTCACATGCTGTAGCGAGCTTACAAATATTAGTTGTAGAAACATTTACTTTAAAGTTTATTTATATTTAGTCAATCCATGTCATTCTGTACATTTTTAGTTTGTAGGGTATTAGCAATGGCTTCAGTTCTTTTAGTTCTCTCTCTGTTACCTCACCAAATTAAAGTGCCAGTTTGTTTTCTGTTTGTACATAACCAGCAGCATAACTCTAGCATCAACTGTGTCATGTTTTCATTCCCGATTCCTCACCGCTGTGTGACCTGATGATGACCTTTCTACATTTATGTGGTCCTTGACTTACTGGATTTAAGAGTGGACAATTCGCCTGCAAGTCGGGGACTCCCCAGGTCTGGAATGTACAATGCTGGCTACAGGGACGAATACAAGAGGGGCCCCTATGCACAACCCCCACCATATGATGCTCATATGCAACCTGGCATAGCAGCATATACCTCACCAATTGACCAGCGCCAAAGGCAAGCACAGGCCTACGCACCAACACATGGTGATAATATTGTGACCGGCAAAGGAGCCAATAACTCCTATGCCTATATGTACTAACACAGATGCATGCTTACGTAGAACTCACTTGTGTTGATGTAGTAAGTAACATTTCTGCTGCATGCTTTGTAACCAGTATACTCACTCTGTTATGCTGTCTCTATGCTTTTGTTCTTATTCCTTGCTTATTTAACATTGGTTGCCTCCTTCCCCATCATTTTCATTTCCAGTGTCTATTTTATTTAAATAAAATTAAACATATTAACATATAAAATACACACATTTGGTATATGTAGCGCCTGCGAAAAGATGAGATATTTAATATTAACATTTATTGCAAAATTTTGATAATGCCCATTTCTTTATTCAGGTTTAAACTATATTTTATTCTGCACCAACCAATTTATCAAACATGAAGCAGTTGGAATAACCAATCCTTTTACATTTTGTTGAATCATTCTTCACCAATCAAGTAACCAATACATTCATTGGTTACTTTATAATCAGTGTGTGGGTTACTTCATATATTGCATAATTTTCTAAAGGAAACTGAGTCTTTGTCATTTAAGGGTTGATTTATCATATGGTTATAATTTGCTTGGTATGGAAGAGTTCATTAGATTAGGCTAACATTCTAAATATTCATTAGATTATGTGGAATAGCATTCTAAATATAAATTAGATTGTGCAGAATAGGCTAGTATTCTAAATATATATTAGAATGTAAGAGAGATAGTGCTTTTGTAGTATTATTGTATGATTTATTACCATAGGTTTAGGTCTTTTCTATATAACAGCTAGTTATTCAGAAATCTTGTTATAGTCAGCAGAAATAAGACAGGAACACAGATTAATAATGTGTATAATGTATATAAAGTTGTGTTTATGTGCAGCTAATTGTGTGACATTCTATTGTCTGGTTTATGAGAACTATATGTATACACTATTCTGCATGCCATGTTAGATGTAATAGTGTTTTACTGCTCAAGCTGAATTGTTTTTGTACTAAAGCTCTCTACAAGAGGGTTTGCTAATAAAAATAAGACATGTATGTGAACCAAAGGGGGTATAGTTATAGACTGCATGGCACTACAGTTTACCACGAGTCGTTGACAGCATTTGTGGGGTCGTCCATGTCTTACTGGGGCTGACAAAAGAAGCAAAGAATAGTAACACTGTAACCTACCACATATCGTAAGATGCGACTAAGGAGGATCGGTGTGAAACTGGCCACCTTATTCCATAGAAAACATTAGCTACAATATCCAGTAAATTATAACATGTCTACATGGGCATTGGCATGAGTTGGTTAAGGATCTGTGCTTCATTAGAAGATGAAAGGTGGCAGCAGAAGACAAGGATGGATTTATGGGCTATATATATATATATATATATATATATATATATATATATATATATATATATATATATATATATATATATATATATATATATCGGAGCTTATTATTATAAGTCACACACTGAGCGTGTGAGACGTAAGATGGTGCATGATGGTCGAAATTACCACGTGTTCACATGCACCCACTGTGAACGAACATTTACAGTGCGAATTGGCCGTATCAGTCACATTCGCTACCACCATGGGTAAAAGTTATTATGCCTTTTGGAAGCACAAACTATCGTCTGTCAAGACGGCAAAGTGCCAATGCAATGCATCTCAGAGCATATTTAAAGGTATAAAGAAGACCGTGGTTAACTGAGCTGGTAAGAAGACAAGAGACTGAAATGTATGTTTATAAATGGAGGAAAGCTGTTCCGCATAGTGCGTCAAGTAATATAGAAAACCTGTCACTCTCTTTTAAGCCAATAAATAATAAACAATAAATAATAAAAAATAAACCAACACAGAACTGGTGTTGTTAGCCACTACACGTGGCAGGATTTGCTGAGGAGGGGATCTGAGCACTTATGGACGGAATGGTTCGATGTGCAATGAGGATGATCTGTCGACTAACTAAGTAACTAAGTAACTCTTTTAAGCCTCACTTTGAATCCATAATCTCTCAGAGATAATTACACACCATTAGGGACTGTTTATTTGTTGACCGAACTAATATCCTTGCACTCTGGACAAATCCACATGTTCTGTCTCTGTTATAGGTATTAAAACAGTAACTAATATCCTTGCACTCTGGACAAATCCATACATTCTGTCTCTGTTATAGGTATTAAAACAGTACTTATGTTTGTTGTCCAATGTGTAAAGTGGTTGCGTAGATGTCTTTGCTAGCCTGTGATGTACAGTTTTCACTCAGTACCAGGCAGTTTACATTTATGTATAACTGTTATGTATGTAAGTTTATCTTGACTCTAAAAAAATTTAGAATATGGTTAAATTACATTTATGGTGATATTCAAGTAACAGTACGTGAAGGAGCCGTTTATCCACCTGGTGCCAATGGTGGGAATGTGTTGTGTATATGGTGCTAATCCCATATTTGTATAGATCAGTTGCCACTTGATGGGTGATGGGGTAAATATCGTGCCGGTCACTTTTACTTCCTAGCACATTTCTTGGTACCTATTTTTGGCTCAGTTGACCTGGGAGCCCATTCAGTTTTTTAAAAACATCTGCCGCTAAGGGGATTGGAACACATGACCACTGGGCCAGCAGGCAAGTGTGTTGGCCACTGCTCTACTGCAGTTCCAATGTGGTGACACTACAGAGAATTAAGTTAGCTCTTAAAGGATGTGGGATTTCCCCAGGTTTGTTACAGGAATTTCTGTATCGAGTATTCACATATAATTCAAGTTGTAGAGTTGTTTATTTCCAAATGTTGCGTTTCAAAATTATCCTGGTGTAATAAATAATTTTAAAATCCCGAAACAACCACATAATCTATAAAGGAAACATCTAACAATAACCAAGGAAGAAAATGAAACAAAGAGTTAATGAAAGTTACTCTAAATGATTACTGCCATTTTCATTACCGGCCCCCAAATACTGACTCTCCTTTAAGACTTAATGGAAGCAGCATGATATTGGGAACCTCATAAATGGCTAGGACAAATGCTTGAGAGAAACACATGAACAAGTTGTAGTCTCTAAATATTCTTGACAAGTTTGAAACTCCATAAATGGTTTCAATGACTAAGGACAAATGCTTGAGAAAAACAGATGGACATAAACAGATATATAAAATATATTCCTGAAGAAGTTGACAATAGTAACAAACTAAAAGGAACAGAAACATAGGAAAACAACAATATGACACTAGACACACATGATGGCATGAAATCAAGTAAACTGCCAAATATACGACAAAAAAATGGAGATATCTTAGACTGCATGGTGGCTCGAGCTTGCCTACATTCTGATTTTACAGGAAGGGATCGGAGCTCATGCTGTTTCTGCTGCAGTTGCACGTTTATGGTTGTTAGTAGTAGAAAGTCAAACTGTAGGTGTGGAGTGATGTCTGCCTTTGACTCAGAGGTTACCTAGAACTAGGTTTACATGAGCAATTGATTTCTAATGATATATATCACACATCGTCAATGCATTCATAGTTAGTAAGTGGCCTTTTGTTTGCAAGATTAAATGTGAAAGCAAAAAAATATAAAATTCCATAAGCCTGTTGCTATGGCAAATTGCTAGGGAAGAAACTGTCCACCTATTCACTGGTAGATAGAGCCTGTTACCTTGGATGGGATTTGTATAGAGGACGCAAACCATGCACAAATTCAGGCTAAGGTCAGATACACAGATCTCTGCCTTTGCATGATATAACTAGTTGTGATACATTTCCCTTGAAAGTGGAATGCAGGAAAGAAGAGGAGGCAGAAGACTAAATTTTGGGAGTGACAGAGTATTTATCAAGATAATAATGCTAGTATCTTATAGAAAATATTGCTTGTTCAAGACTGTGCTATAGATTTGTATTTTCTTTCTATCCCCCTCCTACAAAATAGCTCAGATATGCATGCCGTTTAAAATATAAGTTTTAAGAATTACTGAAAGCATAATTATTATTACTCACTGTATTACGTGATTTAAAAAAAAAAACAGACTAGAAACCTAGGGAGATATTATTGTTTATTCCAAGCTGCCATCAAGATTAACATGACAGTTTATGAAAGCTTAATGGCTGTACCATTCTTATTCTTCTGTTGCCCCCTTTGGAGTATAGGCCTTTACCAACTCTTGCCAAGCCTTTCTTTCTTTTGCTATCTCCTGCAGCTCCCTTCATGTCCAGCTTACATTATTCATCTCTGTCTATAATTCTTGTCTCCGTGTGTTGTTTCATTCCCCTCTAGTTTGTTTGTCCTATGGGTTTTAGAGAAAGGACTTTCTAATTATACTCTTATTAGCTTTTCTCAATATGTGTCCAATCCTGTGCCAGCTTCTTTTCCTTACCTCTTGATTACCTAGAATCTGTCTAGTTCTCTCATGAAGTTCTGCATAAATGATTCTGTCATCCATTTTGGTCAACTGTTCCATTACATAATGTTTATTATGATGCAGGCCTACGCAGTCACATTGAAACAAGTAAATATTGCTTGTTACGTTGCTTGACTACATACATAGGCTGGCATTGTACAATATATGTGACAACTGCAGGTCTAATGTCAATCCTGATGACAGTTATTGTTAAAATAGTTGAGGTAAATTAGTGTTCTTAATAAAAGTATACTTTGTAGGCTGTTACAAAGGCAGTATGCTCAAATGATGTAGTCATGAGCTGTGGTGGGAAAACATTCATTCATATATAAACTAGCTCAGATTCACACAAACAGTTGTGTTTAAATCATGGTGATCATTTGATGGCAAGTCTTTTGTCCAGTCATAGAACAAGACCACCACAAAACATTCCTCATAGAGAATATATTGACACAATGGAAATAAAGCTAGAGGCTTCCCTTGCAAATGATGGATTAGTGGAATATCTGAGGATTTTAATACCACCATGACTGAAGCAGATAAATGAGATGGCAGTTTTTATCCTTACATTGAAGGCTCAAATAGGTATACAGAAAAGAATATGAGATTAAGAAAAGTCTACGAAAAATCTCGTATATAAACATTCATGCTTAGACATAAAGCCTGATTGCTGATGCCTTATGTTTGTTCTTGTTGATACTGTGTTATATTTCTGTACAACATTGTTGTGCCAGGGTTGTTTCTATTTCCTTAGTATGATGCTAGATAGATTATCTTGGTTTTTTCCCTCCCATTTCCCTGCTAATATATATATATATATATATATATATATATATATATATATATATATATATATATATATATATATATATATATATATATATATATATATACAAATCAAAGATACATTATAATATCCAATAGTATGTTTAACCATGAACTTGAAATATCTCAACATAGAGGATGATACTTATTGTTGTTGCATATATGTCTATGTGTATACCTGTATATATGTTCATCTATATATTGGCTGAATTATTAAGGGTGAAACCTACACATTTGCACAGATGAAAACTCTTTGGATAAAATGTGATCATTTTTATAAGAAAGACTGATGATATGTTTTCAAAACTAAATAGTATAATTTTGAACTTGAAATGAGTATGGCTCTTATAGATGTAGCGTTAATATTAAGTTGTTTATTGATGATATTTCACTAATGCAGCCATTTGTTTAACTTCTGCTATATATTCTCTCATTTACAGTGGTGTTTGGTTTAAAATAGTAATACGGTTAAAAAATCCCATATTAATAAATTTTCACAAGCTGCACTTTTAAGACTAGTAATAAAACAAATACTGATTACCGCAAAGTAGCTGTACAATATTAATAAAATATAAACGAATTAAGTTATAAACTAATTCAAATATTTACAATTTTAGTACCAGGTTACCCTGAAATTCAGTAGTGTTAAATACATAATTTTTTTATATAATAAAAAAGGCGGATTTGTCAGTGGTTGATGACTACATTTATAGTGGTTATATATACATGTACATTATATGTTATAAAAATGGCAAGTTAATTTATTATTATTGACACATACATATGTGAGCAGACAGGTTTAAAGTAATGCAGCATTGAGTGTGATATAGGCTTGTAATGCTCCATCTAACATTGGAGTAAAAACATATTTGAAGTGGCAGGACAAGAAGACATGACACCTGATATGCTAGCCACATGAGAGACATTCTAATTTCTTCAACGCAAAACATGATTCCTACAGAAGAATACCAAAAACATAAGATATATAACAGAAGAAACATGCTTGCTAATAGAAGAAAGAAAAAATTAAAGCAAACGGATAGAAATAGTTATCGGATACAAAAACTACACGAGAAAAATCAGAAGTGCTATCTGAAAAGAACAAGAAAGTTTGTAATGAATACTTAGAAGAGAGAATATCCAGTTGCAATGAAAAATTGGAAACATGTTCAAGGAAGTTAGAACATTGACAAGTATTTTCATACCATCATAATAAGTGAGAGATGGCAATACTTTAACAGGAAATGAAAGTAGTTTAGATTAAGAAGGAGCACTGTGGGGAAATGTCTGAAGGTGCAAGAAAGAGACCAGATAATATACCTGAAAATGAAGAGAAAGAACCAAAAACTAAAATGTCACAAACTGAATATCTTGGCTCCATAATTAACAACAATGGGACTGTTGTACAGAAATCAGAGGGAGACTAGAGCAGCGCAGAGATATATCTTTCCATACGGATGTCAGTCATGCACCATTTCACTTACAGAAACATTCTTAGAATGCCATGAACCAAAAAGAATTTAAATACTGACATTCTACAGAGTATGAACATTGAAGAAAACAGGCCCATAAACAGTATATTGACTTGCAGGGAACTGTAGTGAAAGACATGGCTCCTGAGGGAAGAGGCAGGGGTTGACCAGCACAGAGATGGACACTGGACATAGAAGACACATGGGGCATCAACATGCATCAAGCAGGGAAACTGGCAAATGATGAGAATCATATTTGTGGGCCGTGATGAGAGGGGCATCAACATGCATCAAGCAGGGAAACTGGCAAATGATGAGAATCATATTTGTGGGCCGTGATGAGAGGGGCATCAACATGCATCAAGCTGGGAAACTGGCAAATGATGAGAATTATATTTGTGGGCCGTGATGAGAGGGGCATCAACATGCATCAAGCAGGGAAACTGGCAAATGATGAGAATCATATTTGTGGGCCGTGATGAGAGGGGCATCAAGCAGGGAAACTGGCAAATGATGAGAATCATATTTGTGGGCCGTGATGAGAGGGGCATCAACATGCATCAAGCAGGGAAACTGGCAAATGATGAGAATCATATTTGTGGGCCGTGATGAGAGGGGCATCAACATGCATCAAGCAGGGAAACTGGCAAATGATGAGAATCATATTTGTGGGCCGTGATGAGAGGGGCATCAACATGCATCAAGCTGGGAAACTGGCAAATGATGAGAATTATATTTGTGGGCCGTGATGAGAGGGGCATCAACATGCATCAAGCAGGGAAACTGGCAAATGATGAGAATCATATTTGTGGGCCGTGATGAGAGGGGCATCAACATGCATCAAGCAGGGAAACTGGCAAATGATGAGAATCATATTTGTGGGCCGTGATGAGAGGGGCATCAACATGCATCAAGCAGGGAAACTGGCAAATGATGAGAATCATATTTGTGGGCCGTGATGAGAGGGGCATCAACATGCATCAAGCAGGGAAACTGGCAAATGATGAGAATCATATTTGTGGGCCGTGATGAGACATCAACATGCATCAAGCTGGGAAACTGGCAAATGATGAGAATTATATTTGTGGGCTGTGATGAGAGGGGCATCAACATGCATCAAGCTGGGAAACTGGCAAATGATTAGAATTATATTTGTGGCCCGTGATGAGAGGAGAGTTTCCGGTCTAAGATGGCAACAAAATGACGCGTTACTTTTCGGAGGGATGCTATTTAGTATTTTCCTGTGGATTTCGTTGGATTTCCTGTGAATAGTGTTTTCCTGTGGATTATGTGATGTTATTTTGTGTTCTTTGATTGGAGGTTTTCAAAAGAAGCCACGGAAGGCAGGTGGTAGATGAAATTTTGAGGGCAGACGACAGATATTGGTTGTTCATGGTCTCGAGTTTCACGACGGCAGGCAGAGGAGCTCTTCTTGAGTCAATGGCTGCGGTCTCCGACCAGTAAGGTCACTGCCATAGAGGAAAGCAACAAACTACCTCTTTAAAAGTGCCTAGTACATCATGATTCGCTTAAAGACAAGGACAGAGGCGTTAAAATTAGCAACTTGGAACGTTAGGACGTTAAACGACGACGAAAAATTAGAGAACATAAAACAAGAAATTGAAAGGGAAAAAATTAATATTTTAGGTATGTGCGAAACGAGATGGACAGGAGCAGGCATCAAGATAGATGAAAATTTCAAGATTATTTATTCTGGTGGTGAAGATCGTCATAGGGGAGTGGCAATTATTTTGGACCGGAAAACATCAAAATCTGTTCAAGGATATTGGGCCGAGTCAGACAGAGTTCTACTAGTTAAATTAAGTGGCAGACCTTTTAGCATAAATATTATTCAAGTATATGCCCCAACAGGAGAATCCAATGAAGATAGTGTAGAAGAATTTTATAATGACATAGAGTCTGCCTTAAAGAAATGTAAAAATTCAGAAATAAACATCATAATAGGGGACTTTATGCAAAAGTAGGAAATCAAGGGGATAGATACACAGTAGGAAACTATGGTTTAGGAGAGAGAAATGAAAGAGGATACAGACTCGTAGAGAGGGCAAAAGAACAGGAAATGATTGTAGGAAACACCTGGTTTAAGCAACACCCTAGAAGATTATGGACATGGAGGAGTCCTGATAGCAGGATTAGAAACCAGATTGACTACATTCTCATTAGCAGAAGATTTAGAAACACGCTGACAGTAGCAAAAACAGTTCCCGGTGCTGATTGTTATAGTGACCACAGATTACTCACGGGAACATTGAGGATAAAGTTGAAGAAAGTCAAGTATATAACAGGAAACACTAAATATGATTTGTGTACATTGAGTAATGACAAGGAAATACAAAACAAATTCAACATAGAAGTACAGAACAGATTTGAAATATTGTCTGATCTAGAGATCCTATTCCAGGATGTGGATGATCAATGGGAAACGTTGAAGAATTCAATCAATGTGGCTGCAGAAACAACTATTCCAAAATTAAAGAAGGTGGGTCGTAAGAAATGGATGACTGAAGAAATTTTACACCTCATGGAAACAAGAAGACTCAACAAAAATAATTCTGTCAAATATGAAGAAATTCACAGACAAGTCAGAATATTATGTAAGGAGGCAAAAGAAGCATGGCTTGAGGAAAAGTGCTTAGAAATTGAAAACCAACACAACAGTCAAAATACCAAATTAGTGCACAAAAGAATTCAGGAACTTACTAATAAAAGAACAAGTACATCAACAGGGTGTCTAAAAACTAAAGATGGCAAAATCATAATAGAAAAAGACCAGATTCTACATGTATGGACAGATTATGTGAAACACCTTTATGATGATAACAGAGACGAACAGTATGATATTAGATTTAATAATGAAGGACCGCCAATTTTGGAGATGGAGGTTCGAAATGTTCTTAAGCATATGAAAGCTGGCAAGGCCCCTGGTGCAGATAACATCACAACAGAAATGATTAAAGCTTTAGAAGAATTTGGACTAGAGCAAGTCACCAGACTGCTGAACACATTATATGATACAGGAGATATACCTCCTGAATTATGTAACTCTGTATTTATTGCAATCCCAAAGAAATCAGGAACCTTGGAATGTGATCAACATAGAACAATTAGTATAATGAGTCACATCACAAAGATTTTGCTAAGAATTATCATGCAAAGAGTGAGGAAGAAGATACAACCTGAAATAGGGGAAGAACAATGCGGGTTTGTAGAAGGAAAGGGTACAGTAAATGCTGTGTATATGCTGCGAACAGTTATTGAACGTGCTATAGAAGTAAACAAGGATATACATCTTTGCTTTATTGACTATACAAAGGCTTTTGATAGAGTTAGACATGTCAACATGGTGGATATGCTTGCAGATCTACAAATTGATGGGAAAGACATTAGACTTATAAAAAACATATATTGGAAACAACAAGCTGCAATAAGGATTGATAATGAAGTGGGACAGTATCAGCCAATTAAGAGAGGTGTTAGGCAGGGATGTGTGATGTCTCCAGATCTTTTTTCCCTATACAGTGAAAATATTTTCAGAAATGTAGAGGATATAAATGGAATCAGCATTGGTGGAAGAAACATCAATAACATTAGATATGCAGATGATACAGTATTAATTGCAGACAATGCGCAGGACCTGCAACAATTAGTAGATGCGGTTGTTGTACACAGTGAGCAACTGGGGTTAGAATTAAATTGTAAAAAGACTCAGGTTATGGTCGTCACTAGGAAGGAAGAAGTGCCACAATGTAATATACAAGTAAATGGAAATATTCTTCAACAAGTGAATCGGTACAATTATCTTGGAACAGTCATAACATCTGATGGGAGATGCCTTGAAGAGATTAGAACAAGAATCGCCATGGCGAAAGTAGCCTTTAGCAAGATGAAAAACATTCTGACCAATAAAAAGATGTCAATTGAAACGAGAAAAAGAGTGTTGAGGGGATACATAGAGCCTGTTCTTTTGTATGGATGTGAAACTTGGACAATGAGCAGTCAAGCTGAAAAACATCTGATGGCTGCAGAAATGTGGTTTCTGAGGAAAATGCAAAGAATACCATGGACAGACAGAAAAACCAATGACCAAGTACTACAGGAGACAAATGAAAATCGTAAATTGATTAGAGAAATTAGACGTAGACAGTCAAAATTTTTTGGACATGTTATGAGAAGAAATGGATTGGAGAACTTAGTGACAACTGGCAAGATCGAAGGGAACAGACCAAGAGGAAGACCGAGAGGAAAATACCTGGATGGCTTGGCCACATGGCATGGACGAGACAGGAACACTGAGCTGATCCACGACAGCTGGTGATCGAGTGAAATGGCGAGTCATGACCGCCCACGCTTTCCGGCATGGCACATGATTGATTGATTGATGAGAGGGGCATCAACATGCATCAAGCAGGGAAACTGGCAAATGATGAGAATCATATTTGTGGGCCGTGATGAGAGGGGCATCAACATGCATCAAGCAGGGAAACTGGCAAATGATGAGAATCATATTTGTGGGCCGTGATGAGAGGGGCATCAACATGCATCAAGCAGGGAAACTGGCAAATGATGAGAATCATATTTGTGGGCCGTGATGAGAGGGGCATCAACATGCATCAAGCAGGGAAACTGGCAAATGATGAGAATCATATTTGTGGGCCGTGATGAGAGGGGCATCAACATGCATCAAGCAGGGAAACTGGCAAATGATGAGAATCATATTTGTGGGCCGTGATGAGAGGGGCATCAAGCAGGGAAACTGGCAAATGATGAGAATCATATTTGTGGGCCGTGATGAGAGGGACATTCTGCAAATAGTGCTACTTGATGATGAGCTTTGAGTAAACTTGTCAACACTTTTCATCTACATCTATACAGACTAACATGTTTCATGTCATATTTTTAAGATTTAACATTTTCTTTATTTCATTTTAATTTATAATCTACTTTTAATATCTGGATTCAATTTCTTATGGCATTTATTTCCAGCAAAATGTTTTTGTTTGAGAATATATATAATTTTAATATTTAAATATAATGGGTTTATATCAAATTTGTAGGCACTCAGAGTAGTCTGTTGTTGATTGTTTTAAGTTATCCTGATACATCAATGTATAATTTTGACATTGAGAAATATTTTTAAAACTGAAAAAAAAAGATACTGACTTGGGGGCAGCACTCTAACATCTTTTATTTTGGTCAATTTGAAAGTACACTGTTAATATCATACAATATATTAAATGTTGATGTGTATTAAAATATTTTGCATGTGAGTAATATAGAAACATGTTTCAAAATAAAACTGGATATTAAATTACTTTCTTTTGGCTAAATGGAAAAGAATATTAAGTTATGAAAAATAAAACATTTCAGCATTCAGAAAATTATTAATTAAATTGCGCAACTGCTGTTTGTCACCAGATGATTCTACCATTGTGTTACATCTATAATTTTCATTAACTTCTCTCTATCTAAACCTCTCCTTTTGTCTGGTCTATGTATAACATTAGACACAGATGTATTGTAACTCATATACATCAAATTTTTTTTATATCACATCTTTTTAGTGTGGCCTGGTGATGTCCCACAGAACTGAAACTTCAGCCATACTAAATAATTACTCTGGAAGATCATCTGCCAAGGACCAGCTAGAGACATTGTCACAAGTAGCAATGCAAAAGATTCTTGTGTCAGGAAAAAACAACTGGTGTTCTTTGTGTTTCATATAGTTTTTGTTGTTGAATTCATTTTTGTTTAAGAAATATCAACATATGTTTTATTTACACCACCATTGTTTCATAGCTTGACTCTGGAGCAATGTTCTTTCAAAAGCCGCTGTTTATAAATGATGTGGTAGGCCACACAAGTACACTGCTAGACAATGCCTGGCATGATAGGAAGATTCACATTCAGTCAAGGGCATTGGTTCAGTGTCATAAATACAGAACATCTTGGGAGTACATTTTGTGTGTGGGTTCTCTTCAATAAAAATAATGTTATTGGGACAAGCATGTTTTCATAATGAAAGATGCTCAGATGGAAAATAGTTCCAGAATCATTTGTAGAGAATAAATTGCTAGTGAGTTTATGCTGGAGGGTGGCTCAAAAAGTCAGAGAAAAATGAGCAGGTCCTCATTATAAAGGTATTCAAGTCATCTCCGTGCATTCTCCATGATAAATAAATGGGGAGAACCGTTGAGGCCACTAAGACGATTAAACAAATAGACACACATAGTATTATTTGGCGCTCACAGAAGAAGAAGAAGAAGGAAATAGAGATTAGAAGACGCACTAGACAACATAAAATTTGAAAGCTATAATAATTACCGACCAAGATTGAACCTGTCGCCTCCAAATGACGACGGCGCCTCGCTGCAGGAACAAGTATACTTCGACGCACGACCAACTAGACACTCTAGCTGGAGTACTGTTGAAATGAATCTTAGTTAAGAAATAATGACAAATTCATGTAGCTTTGAGGACACATTGCTGTGGGTTATAATTTTGTGACATGTTTATTGTATAAACCTTCTACCATTTTTGCTTTGTAAATACATTTCAAACTGATCAAATAAATTGTATTACTTGTCTGTTGTGGAAACTGCAGTCTTGCAGTAGCTGGCATACTTGCCTGGTGGTTATGTTGAGTAAAGATGGCTGGTGTGATATTGATCACATTATCCATCGGATGCTAATTGGTCTAAAACATATTGGACTGGCACAATAGAGCAAATTTGTCTCCTGGCATGTAAAAGGGCCGTGTACTTTTCTTACTTGTCCACTGTATTGGGATGACATGTGTTAAGATAAACACAGTATTTCATTAATTTCATTCACAGTACTTATTCCAACTTCATTTATACATATCAAGAAAGACAAATTAATCTGATTTGTTTTGACAAGAGGCATATTTCCAAGAAAACGTGTACAATTATTCCATGGTCTACATGCTGATTAATGGCTGTTAGTGTGATATTGTGGTTACAGTTCATTTTGTGTAATCTGATTTTATTATTTTGTTCAATATTGTTTAGTGTTGTATGAAGAGTGAAATTTATTGTTTTGTGTTTGTCTTATGTTTTATTGTAGATTTTATCACATAATAAAATCTCTTTTAATATAATAAATATATTATCATCATCTTCTTCTGCCTGTTACCCTTGAATGGAATATTGGCCCCTAATTAGCTCACATCAAGCTCCCCTATCATTTGCCATCTCCTGCAGCTGCCTCAATGTCCTCCCCACATCATTCATCTCTGTCTTTAATTCTTGTCTTTGTGTTTTTAGGTTTTCCTCTATTTCTTATGCCCTTATAGGTCCCAAGAAATTATTTTTAGTTATACAATTAGAAGGTTTTCTCAGTGTGTGTCGAATCCACCATCCAGTGCAAGTGTCTTTTAATCACCTCCTGATTCACTGGGATTTATTTAGTTCTCTTCATAAGTTTTGCATTAGTGATTCTGTCATACCATGTTAGCCCTTCTGTTTTGTGCAGACACCAGATGGTGAGTGTAGTTTACTGGATATTTAGTCACTGCTCATGTTCCTTATCCTTGTATCAATGCTGATTTAACATTAGAGTTAAATATTTTAATTTTGGGATACTAGATTTAATGTCTTTTGACTTCCACAAATTTCCTAGTGTTATTATAGCTCCCATTGCCTGTTTTAAATTCTTATTTTATATCTCTATCTGTTCCTCCATCTTTGTCTGCATGACTAACTATTTATGTGTCTGATTTCACCTCTTGAAATAATTGTTTCACCTCTTGAGAGTTCATGTTATCATTTCCTCGATTTATTATCATTATCTATTTTTTTTTTCCCTAGGACTTTTTAGACCTAATTGTTGTGACCTTCCCTCCAATGTGTTTAATTTACCTTGCATCTGGTTTTGTGTGTGGGACATGAGGGCAGTGTCATCCGTGAAGCCCAGAAGCTACTCTGCCAGAGTCCATTGAATTTCATTTTCAGTGACAGTCATTGTTGTCTTCATAATCCAGTCTCTAGAAGTAGTAAAGGTAAAGGACCAATTTTCACACCACGAGGCGTATTGGGTATATGGTGCTAGCCCTAAATTTCTAGACAGATCGGCACTCAGTTGGTGATGTGGTTAATGTCACGCCAGAATACAGTCTATAGCAGGGGTGGCCAACCCTTTCAGCAGGCGGGCCAAATTTCAGAAAGAATATTTCCTGCCGGGCCACGTACCTAATTTTTTGTTTGTTAATTAAAGTAAACAAGCAAGCGTGCTACAGCTTCGACCACATTGTCGCTTCCCACTCCGCGGGCCTCAACATGACTCTCGGCGGGCCTCGTGTTGGCCACCCCTGGTCTATAGTCAATCAGAATAATCAGGGCAACATAAGGTATCTTTGCTGGCACTGCTGTTTTTATTTCATGTTGATCTGTTAGTTTGTCCACGTGAAGAACTCTGCCTTTCCTGACTTTATTTGTTGGCTTTGTGAAGTTAATGATCTTATTTGGGACCCCATAGTGACTCATTAATTTCCAAAGAGATTTCCAATTGATGCTCTTAAGGGTCTTTATAGTCCATAAATCCAGTATAAAGTTGCAAATTCATTTCATGGCTTTTCTCTACTATTATGTGCAAGTGCAGTCAGTATCTGTTTGGTCAGAAACCTGCCTGTAAATCCCTTGTTGTTTGTTAAAGGCATCTCTTAATCTGTCAAGAATGATCCTGTTTAATATTTTCCCAGGAACTAACAATAACATGATTCCCATATAATTGTTGTATCATTCTCTCTAGCTTGATGATATTTCTTCAGTCTCCCTGACTGCTAAATAATTTGTACAGTAATTAAATTAAGGTGTTAATATTGGTTTTCATAGCTTCTGTTGAGATACCATCTGGATTAGCAGCTTTCCCATTCTTCAGGAATTTGATATCTTTCCTAATTCTTTCTTTAGATGGTTTCTCACAGATGATATTCAGTTCTACTACTGCAGGCTGGATTTTTGGAGGGTCATTTGGGACTGGACTTTTGGGAAAGTCCTCAAAGTATTCAACCCATTTGTTCATTTGATCTTTTATGTTGGTGAGAGCTTACCCGTTAATTAATTTTGATGAGCATACAGTGGATTACATTTATCTGCTATTTTCCTTGTGATGCTGCAAAGATTGATGAGGTATCCATTCACTTCCGCTATTATGTCTTTCGTGCCATATAAAAATTGTCTTTTATCTACCCTTATTTACTTCCCAACAGCTTCTTTATAACATCATAATGTGTCACATTTTTCTCTTAACTCTAATCTAATTTAATTATCTGTTCAGCCTTTATCAAGACATTATCAAACATAAACAAATGAAATTCATTGTGCCTTACATTTTCACAAAAAATATATTTGATGGCTTTATTATTTGATGGCTATGTTGCTAACATGGTTTATATTATTACTATAAACAGATTAATTTACCGTTGTTACGATCGATCATTTTATATATGTTGCCTTTCCTTCTTCTAATCCTGGCTTCTCAAGTACATGGTCTTCAGACAGGCCACATAATGCTGTAGTTTACCCAGCTTGAAATTGGTAATCCATTGATGTGAGTTAGAACAAAGGCAGCAAGAAGGGATACCTAACTTCAGAAGTTAACAACCTATATAATTCAGGATGTTTCTAATATTTTACTTTTACATTAGTTGTCTCTGTCTTTCATAACTGACATCTTGATACTACAATTACAGTGTTTATTTCTCAGTTATAATTCTCATTAAGCTCACTATGAATTAAACTGAAGGTTATTAAAATCAGACATGCATAATACATAAGTTTTCTGGCTGAATTTAATATTTTCGTATTAACTCTTGTTATTTATTTCAGTTTACAATTGTTCTAATCTATTTTAAAATATCGCACAGACTTTGTGCTTGTATCTTATTACTTAAGTTTACAATTGTTCTAATCCATGTTAAAATAACATACACACTTTATGCTTGTATTTGCCCAGTGGTTCTCAACCTTGTTGGTCCTATGCACCCATTTCACCACATGTCAGAATTCCACCACGACACCGCAATTTGAAATTTTTTGACTCAAAAGATGGATTCCAAATAATACCAACTTGATGCTGCGACTGTTATTGTTTGTATATTAATATGAATTGCAAACAATTAGGTATATTTAGCTCCTGCTAAAAGAAGAGACATACTAGACACAGACACAATGTACATACCTTACAGAGACCTCCATCTTACACAGTTGAAAACAAAGTGTGACTTATCCAAAAACATAAACAATCAATAAATATATAATACTGAAGTATTAAAATAAAACAAGTATTATAGGACAACAAAGCACGATCAACGTTTCAGTTCCACGAACCTTTGTCAAGAACACAACAACACACACAGATAAAAAGCTAAATAAAACACAAAATACAATTTTATTGTGTAATCGTTACGAGTTCAAAGCACACAGTAAATGCTGATAGTGTGTCTGGTTGTAAGAGAACCAGGAAAAGTGTTACTCCTGAGGCGAAGTTAGATGTGTTACATCGTTTTGAGGCTGGTGATCAAGCTGTTGATATCGGTAAAGTCCATGGTTTACCTCCAACCATGGTAAGGACAATTCATGCAGGTGCTGACACAATCAAGGAGGGTGCTAAAAACGTATCCCTTTTGAGTGCTTCCAAGATCACTAGTACCAGAAGTACTATTATGGAGAACATGGAAGCACTATTGGCCATCTGGATTGAAGACCAGAACCAACGGAATATGCCTGTGAGCAAGATGGCTATCCAAGAGAAAGCAAAGTCTCTCTATGAAGATCTAGCTAAGAAAGTGGGCGAGAGTAGTACTAGTAGTGTTGATGATAGTTTTAGAGCGAGTCATGATTTTAATGCCTCTACATCCCAATAATTCTACCACTCGCCTTCCAACACACCTCAACTTAGCCAATAAATATCAACAACCATCAAAATAAACACTACATATAAAAAAAAAAAAAAACGTATCCCTTTTGAGTGCTTCCAAGATCACTAGTACCAGAAGTACTATTATGGAGAACATGGAAGCACTATTGGCCATCTGGATTGAAGACCAGAACCAACGGAATATGCCTGTGAGCAAGATGGCTATCCAAGAGAAAGCAAAGTCTCTCTATGAAGATCTAGCTAAGAAAGTGGGGCGAGAGTAGTACTAGTAGTGTTGATGATAGTTTTAGAGCGAGTCATGATTTTAATGCCTCTACATCCAATAATTCTACCACTCGCCTTCCAACACACCTCAACTTAGCCAATAAATATCAACAACCATCAAAATAAACACTACATAATACACTGTATTTAATTTAATTCTATAGGAAATAGTGTTTCTCTATACACCGTTTCACTTAAAGTCGCGTTTTCCAAGAACGTAACCTCAACATTAACCGGGGCCTTCCTGTATTGTGTTTGTTACATCTCCATTAAGTTGTCTGTACAGTTTAGCTTGGAACTAAAGTTTAATACTGTAAGCAGTGCCACAATAATATTGCTAGGTTATATCTCATTATTAAGTGAGAATTAAGCAATCATATGTAAATAAAGTTCAATGATTTTGTTTTGTTGAGGATTTCAAGGTGATATATGAAATGTTAAGGCCCTGTTGTGGCACATTAGGTCATATTTTGTCATTTTTCAGGGCTTACCTCCCTGCATTTTTGTTCACAATGTCTAGATCCTAAAGTTTCTTGCTCTAATTATAACTCAGCACTTAACAGATTCAACTGAAGCATACTTCAATAAACAAAGAAGTTTGTTAGAATGCATGGAGAACTTGATCGAAGAGCCAGACAAGCTAGAAGTGAAATCAATAACCAAGTTGATTTATATAGAAAAGCTATTACTATTAATAGTTTTTCAGTATCCACAGTAGCATAGTGGTTAGTGTGTCTGGTTACCAAGACATAGGTTCGTGTTTAATCCCCAGCAGTGTCAATATTCATTGTTCTGACTAGTACGGCTGTGGGGGGAAATCCATCCTTATAATACAGGTACCATAAAGTGTCATTTTCTCCTGCCAAGGTTGAGAACCACTGATCTAACACAAGTCATTTTTTAACCTTCAAAGGCAACTTGTTGCCAGATTTTTCCCTGGACACACTACACCAGTTTAAACCTACTATGTTATATGTAGTTGATGTGCCTTTATTAACAATCATATCTTTCTAAATGAAGCATGCTTGTATTTAAACTTTTTCCATATATTTAGTGTGTATAATACACCATGTACAAGTATTCATAATTTCAATCACCAGTTTTTCATTTAATTCTACTTCATTGGAATCCATCTTAGACCATCCTCAGTACCATATTAGTTCCAAACTCATGTATTTAACCATATAAATAACACAGTACACACATATTCTTTTTTACTTAGCTGCAGACCTTACTGTCTGCAGACTTAATGATTGGATTTCTATGTGGCCTGTCAACATTTGCGTCAGAAAGGCAAGTTATATTTTCCCTCTTGTTCCAAAAGATCTGGACACTTAGGGCTGTGATTATGTGTGTGTAATAGACTTGTGGCATGAAAGAAGAGCACTATATTGACTATGAGAAGCCGCAGAAATTACCACTATTTTCTATTCTCTATGATGAAGACCACAGAGTAAAGATATAAAATGAAGTGAAATCCAACTTTTCAACAACCAGAGTTAGTTAGTCGACAGATCATCCTCATTGCACATCAAACCATTCAGTCCATAAGTGCTCGGATCCCCTCCTCAGCAAATCACGCTGCATGTAGTGGCTAATGACGCCAGTTCTGTGTTGGCTTATCAATCTTCTTTGGCTTCCTGCGTAGTGTTCTTGTTTGGCCACCCCTCTTTTAATTTGCTGTTCTCGCAGTCTGGCCATGGTTGTAGATTCACAGTCATCACTTGGTTCATCGCAAAAGTCTTACTTCTCATAGAGCATTCAGAATGTCAGCCTGGTCCATGGGGCATCTGCGCCCCACAGTAGCCTCACCTGCGAGCTTGTCAGCCCGCTCATTTCCTTGTACTCCCGCATGCCCTGGCACGAAGATGAAACTAATATTTGCCAGCCGAGACCGCTCCAGAGGCAGCAACCATTCTCTTCGGATCGACCCCTCCTCTATCCTCTTGATCATGTTCATTGAGTCGCTAAGGAAACATGCCCTAGTGAATGTCTGTGTCTCGAGCCATGTTATTGCTTTACTTACTGCCATGACTTCCATAGTCAGGCTACTTGTGGTTTCAGTGAAAGCACCAGAGTCCTCCTTCACAATTCTCCCTCCGGCCCGAGCCGTAAAGGCCCATGAGCTTCTCACATGTCGGACGACCGACCCATCTGTGTAGATGACAGCATCACCGTCTAGCGAATTCTCGAAAATCAACGCTTGTACTTCAGCCTCCACAGCAGCCGGATTATTCTTGTCTGCATTTTCTATCTAGTTGGATGCAAACTGAAAAGGATGTGCAGAAATCTGTTGGCACTTGTACCCACTCCTCGCCAGGTTCTAAGTCCTCAAGTGAACACACCTGTTGAAGAATGTCTTCGGCTTGACCCATCCATGACCGTCCTCTTTTTAACCTGCTGCCCTTCACCTTCCTAATTTCACTATGCAGTGGATGCTGTGTGTTTGCGTTAACCCTGAGGTAGGCGCGTGCTCTGCAAACTTGTATTCTCTCTTCAATGGTTGGAAAATCAAGAAGGTAGCGCATCGCCCTGCATGCTGTATCTCTTGTACATCCAAGAATAATGCGCATAGCTTCATTCTGTATCCTTTCCATCCTTTCTATCTGCTTACGGCTGCAGCCGTACCTTCTCCAGCAGCTTGCCTATTGTATTCTGCATGGTTATAATTCGATATCCCTGAATTTTTTTGTGGTCTTTGTCAGGCTTCGGCAAGGGAATCGGATAGCTGTGTAACCACTCCTCCTTGATGCTAACACTCCCTATACTGTTGTTGTACATGTCTGCTAGTTTCCTTAGCTCGTTGTCGGTACACCTATTGATGTCGTCGTATCTTATGCCATCAGGCCCTGGAGCGCTGTTTTTTGATCGTCGAAGCACAGCCTTGATTTCTTTCACTGTCACTGTGTCTTCATCCGAAGTGTTCTGGGCCTTGCACCTGTCTGAGGTGACCTCCTTGGCCAGATTTCGGCCTCCCATGTCTGTCTGGTTGCTCTGCTCTAGATAGCGTTCAAAGAGGGCTTTGCCCTTGTTCTCGTCAGTCCTCTGCCAGATGAGGTCAGCACCTTGGAAGTCAGAAATGCTCTTATTCTTGACTACACCACTCATGCTTTTATGTAGTCGCCAGAACAATTTCAGTGACTTGTCTGTGCTTACTCTTTGACACACCTCTGCCCATTTTTCACTTTTAACCACCTGATCAGTGTTTGAAATAGCTTACTTTTTGTGCATCTCTCTTTCTAAGTGCATGCAGGGACTAGGATGACCAGCTCTGTTCTTCTTGGCATTTTGCCATCTCCTTACAGCACTACGCTTATCCATCCAAGCCTTCTCCACCTCGAAATTCCACCAAGGTGGCTGCTCCCAGCTTTTTTTCCTGCCCTGAAGCTTTCTGCGCTTGTCACGTCTTATTTTACTCACCACATCTTGCCCTGTACTGTCATACTGGAAAGTCTTTACCTTTAGCTTGTGCTGCCTGGTTCTGCCTTTTCTCCACCAATATGCTGCAAGGGTGGTGGTCGCTGCCGTGGTGTCCTAGGACACCCCATCTACACACTGTAGTGAGTGAAGGTGAAACCAGCGCCAGATCAATAGCACTGTCCTCATCGCCTGGACGGCTTGCTGTCCTGGTGACACAGCCACTGTTGATACAAACCAGGTCAATGGTTTCAAGTGCAGTCTCGAGCTCCTCCCCTTGTGTGTTGGAGGAAATGTTTCCCCATGATCTGCCTTTAGCGTTGAAATCGCCACAGAAAATAACATTTCTCTCGTGACCTAATATGCCACTTAAGCACTGCCACTTCTGGGAATCCATACTCGCGTTGCGGGCATAAACATTAACCAACACGAATGGTATACTGGATTGAACTCTCAACGCCTGTATTTGTATATCGTCACTGTCCCAACTGGACATGTCTAGCTCTGACGCCACCATGCTGTCGCGAACGAGAATCACCATTCCCAGATGTCGTCTGTTGTAGAAACATTTGAAGCCGGCAATTCGAAGTAGCTGATCGCCCAGTCTCGTCTCCTGGAGCGCTACAATGTCATTCCTGTAAACTAGGGTTTCTAAAATAGAGCCCCGTTGCTTTACGCTGGCACAGTTCCAATACAGAATACGGATATTCCTGAGTCCTAGACGGTGACACTTGAGTCTAAAACGTCTTAAACCACCACGCTTACCTTGTCTCTTTCTGCCTGCCCAGCGTCCACGTCACCTCGTTAGGTTGACTGCTGACCGCTCGGAGAACACACGTTGTTCCGCCATGTTGAAAACAGACCAGAGGAAATTATATATAGTATGTTTTGAATGCATTATTGATGTTGAATGTTCCACCATTCTTTCAGATTAGACACTTTGTTGACGTTGAATGTTTCACCATTCTTTCAGATTAGAAACAGTTTGTTGGCATTACATGCTTATCATTCCCTAGGTTTAGAAGTGAAAAGCTTCCATGCTGATTGTTTTGTTGAAGTGTCTGGGCAGACAGATGATTTCCTAAAATTAAAATGTGACATTTATAAATAGCATTTGCATATGCAGTAACCATTCTTTAAACCAAGAGGTCTTTAGTTTATACATATTTTTTATCGATGATGCAAATAATATCAGTACAATATAAATATTTCATATATTTTTATATGGAAAACAAATTATGACTTTATAACTATGAGTTACACATGCAATTTTGTGCCAGTTTTGTTTTAAAAATAAATGACACAATTTCTTCATTCCCCCACATACTGTTCAATTCTTAGTGTATGCAAACAAAAAGGTATGTGGTATAATACTTCTATAAATGTATTTTTTTGTTTGTCTGTTTGCTCACTCTTAATACTTTGACGGGAATCTTATTAATAATGTTACACACAGTACTTCAAACATGGATTCCAATGGGGCCAGAGGCACGTCTCTTGCTGTCAGATTTGCGTACACACCCTCAGCTAATACTAGCCCATTCTGCAAACTTCATTCTGAAGTGACAGTGGGCAAATCCTTTAAGAATGTGTTACGTGCACACATTTGAAATCCCAGATATTGTCCTCAGATGTTATAGTAGAGGTCAGCATGGATGAATGGATAAGAGTGCTTGCTCTTAAAGTTCTGGTGTGCTGATGCCGAGACAGCAGGTTCAACCCCTACACCAGTCAATTGGACTAAAATGTTGACTCCTTGTTCTTGATTTGTGGATGTAAATTACAAGTCCCTCAGAAGTCAAAGTGGTTCGCCTGATGGTGAGAGAGACTGGTACTAGGGAAAGCTAATCCACACGCAAAAATCATTTCAGTGCACTAGAAGTATTATGGACTGTGCTTGAGTTCAGAGCAAACAGACACCAAAACAGAACAGAAAACACGTTATGGTCCATGAATAGTTTACAAAAATCTAACAGCCCTTAGGATAGCAGTTTAGTCTATTTATGACTGTCAAAAGATCAGACAACTGAAAAAGAAGTCAAGAAGAAGATTTGTTTGCCTGATCATTTTGTGTTCTAAGTGTGAAATTTTTAGTGATTGTGAAACCCTGTTTTCTTGCACCTCTATGTCATCAAATCTGGGAAACCAATATTTTAATGCTGCTGTTATAGGCATGTTTCAAATTTGAGGTGGTCACTATTGTAGAAACTTTGTTTTCTTTGAATAATGAATGTGAATTCCATGATAAATTCATATTTATAAAACATCAACAAAAGATTATTGAAATGTATTAAGATGGAAGACAGTTTATAGCAGTCACATACTAAAAAAACTAATTGAGTGAAATGAGTGGCCAAAGGAAAATTGGTAAACAAGAGAGCTGGTCAGATCACTTCATATTGCCACACTCTTCATTGCTGAAGATTTTATTGTCACTTGTCAGTTCCCGAATTAGTTCAGAAGTTGTTGATTGAATCTTTCTAAGCTCAGAAATGTCTTCAGTGGAGAGCAAAGTTTACTAACTTTTGATCAGATCAAGGGAACTTTTGGATTTCATGTGGAACATTTTTGTGTAGCTTTCTTGAATCACAACTGCCCAAAGCTTGCTGTGCCAAGAGATCTAAATAAGAACCTAGTACATATGAAATCTTTCAGTCATTTACCAGTGTCAGCTACAGGTTCACCTTATCTGAAAAACTGTGGGACTGTTCCATTTCATATGTAAAGACACTGCTGGCCTCTACAGTCAAATGAACAATTCAATTAATGGATGTCTCATATGATTTCCTTCGCTCATCTTCTGGCTTTAAGAATCCTACATAAAAATAAATATACCATATAAAATAAGGAAGTCACAATCCACTTAATCTGAACTAGGAAGCCTCCATTCTTTAAAAACTGAGTGATTCCGGTGACATGATGCCTAGCAAATTATCCTTATGTCCCTGTGTCAGTGATAATATTCTCCACAGCTCTGTGTATTTGACGAGCTGTACCTCTTGATTCCACCCCCACATTATTAAGAAATGCTTGGAACTATCTAATATTAAATTGCATCAAAATTTTCCATTAAGATTTTAGAATATTTAACATGAAATTTATTAAATGTTTCCATTTTATGGTTTTAGAGTCTGTAACATTAAATTGTATAATGTTCTCATGGATTGTTTTAGGAAGTATAAATTACACTGAATGATATTTAATTGGGTTTTTATTAAGACTGTATTGCATAGCATGAGAGCTATTCTAATCATCATGTAGCAGGTCCTATGCAGAACATCGCCTCCCATCAAGACCCACTTGATCCTTTACCAGTTCCCTCACCTCATGCACGTTCATGCCCCAGATACCTTCAATGTCATATGTCCATCTTCTTGCTGGTTGCCCCTTGCCTCTTCTTCCAGGAAACACACCTTCTATCACTGTTCATTTCAAACCACACACCGGGCGTTTAGCATGGCCTAGGTATTTCAATTTGTGAGACTTGATGTTGCTTATGAGCCAGTGTTTCTTCAATATTTAAATCTTGTAGAATGTCAGTATTTTTCTTATTCTTGATCGACAGTAGTCTATGAAATTTCCTGTAACATTTATGTTCTAAGGCCCAAATTTCTTCCTGAATTATCTCAAAATGGCTGATGACACACATCCGTATGTGTCTACAAGAAAGATGCATGTTATAGAAAATGTTACTTCATTATTTTCTTGCTGGTGTCATAGCACTGACTCTTAATACTGTTTAGTCTCTGAATGGCTGTTGTCAGTCTCTATCTGATTTCTGTGAAGTGTCCCCATTATTGCTGATTATGTGCCCATAGTTTGTGACTTTCAGTTTCTACATTGTTGATTGTCATGTTTGGTTGACATGTAGTTTTGTCTGTGGATGTAATTGTTTGTTTTAAAGTTCATACCAAGATTTTGATCTTCACAGTGTCTTTTGACAGACAAGATTAACTCTTCTAATCCCTTAGCACTCTTTGAGTGGAGGACCATGTCATCTGCACATCTGAGTTCTGGAATTGGTTCATTCACACTGAAACTCATGACTAGAAGTGTGCAGGAGAATTCTGTCCAGATCATTCACAATGACTCTCAAATGTTGCCACATTTCGAGGATACTCTTATCCTTAAGTCAGACTCTTACACACACAAAATGAATCAAACAAAATAATATTATTTGTTAGTCTGCATTCATTTAGTTCATAGTACCCCATCTTTGTATCCACTTGAACTCTTTCAGTAATAAAAAAAAATCGTGCATGTCCTTTGCAGGACATTGCAAACAACCCCAATCCCAAGGTTGATTTTCTAGGCAAATGTACATCCAGTAGTTTCCATTGCTTATCTGAACAAGAGGTCACATTGAAGTCCAGTGACCGTTGTAGAGTTTGACCTGCTACCCCGCCGCCATTGCACCGTAAGTCTACATGCAAGTGCATTAAACCCTACGGCCATGTGGACCTCTCATCGACCTTTGTCTGTTAAAACCTATTTTAACAAGTTAACAGCAAGTGATTGCATTATTATCAATATTTGTAATCTATACCAACAGGAGAAAAGTCATAATGTTTTTGCATTTGGTTACCACCAGCTATCATTGACTGCCAATATCAGGTTATTTTGCTAAACTGAAAGGAGCAGTATTATGTGATGTAAATAATTGTTGGCAATGATTGTGGTTCATGTCATTAGTGATGATATATTCTCATTCACTAAAAAGGTTTATTTATCTTTGCCACGTATTTAATCTGGTATCATTATACACTGAAAAATTCAATTTGTTTTGTGTGGTAAATGATTATAAACTCATCATCATCATCATCTCACATTTACATTCCCTTTAGCAAGTAAGACTGAAATAGTTGCTCCTTATTGATTTATTTACTGGGCTGCATAGCAGAAGCAACTTGTGCACTCTTCATCTTCATATGTGTTGACTTCTGTTAGTTGACTGTATTAAAATTCATGTTTATAAGTGTTGACTTGTGTTGGTTGACTGTATTAAAATTCATGTTTATAAGTGTTCACTTGTGTTGGTTGGCACTATTCAAGTGTCTGTTGAATACATCCCTCCTCTGAGGGCTCTTCTTAGCTCAGGCAGCTTTTGTCTACACCTTGCAGCTTCTGTGGTAATGCTGTTGTCTGCCACATATAGAATAATGAGCATTTGTTACCCCTTCTCCTTCATTCTGGGGGTGGCTTGGTTTGTGTCCTTGTTGCCTAACCCTTCTTCCATGCTCTGCTTTACATGCTTGAACCTATCATGATGTAGCTCGTAGGGTCATAAAGACAGTTAGACCAACCTGTCACTTTTAGATAACTCACCATGGACACAATGAATATTATGGTTTCATTTTCTCTTACTTTAAATGGCTATTGATATTTTCTATACACTGTTGTTCATGAAAGAGGTTTTCATTCTCTTATATTCCATTTGACTTTGTGTTCATTAAAAAGTGAATGGAGGTTTTATGCTGCCACATGTATTACCAGATCAAAAGAGGTTTCCTTAACTCTGCAATAACTTGTTCACATCACTGCTAAGCCAGGTTCACAATATATTTTAAACGTTAAACTTTCTTAGACTTTAGATTGTATAGCTCTTGTAGAATGGAGGTATTGACTTTATTACCCACTAAGGAAACCTATAATCTATTCATGAAATATAGAATCTATGAAATGTCAATATCTCTTATCACTGATGGGACACACAGTCTGTGGTCAGTTGATAAGACTTATCTATTATTTATTCATGAGACTAGTGTCCAGACCACAGGAAACAAGTTTTCATAGAAAACATGACTGGAGTAAGATGGATGGGCTGTTGCAAAAGTATTTTAGCACACAGGTACTTGAATGGGAAGCAACTTGCAGTAATGGACACCAAGTAGCCAAAGGAGCCTACAGGGAAATGATATGTTATCCAATATGTATCATGCTTTAGGAATCCTAGTTTATCTCACGTGTATTTGTTCACTCATTGTATGTGTGCTCCTTGTGTTTGTTTCTGTGTGTATCTTTCATTCATTCACTCATCATTCACAGACATTCTCACTCATCTTGGAATGATTGCTTTGCTTCTCATACAGGAACAACATAAATTGTTTGCTATCACAGTAATTGCCTTATACGATTGTAACCTTATACATTGAGCTCACTACACATACCATGGTAAATGAAAGCCTTTTTGTGTCTTTTTGAATTTTTTATCATATGAAGACAAAGCAGTTGAAGAAAACTTTGTAGTGTAAATATCTTCTGGCTGTTTTGTTTCTGGTTTTTCATACCACAGCTGTATTTACTGAAGCTCTGTGCTGACACTACTCCAACATAACACACGATGTAGTTGACGTATTTGTGCAAGTGAGAAATGGGACTTCTTTTGTAACTGGTTATGTGAATGGTATTCAAAGATAGCTGATTATCTGAATGGCATGTCAAGAGTAGCTGATTATCTGAATGATTTGCAAAGAGTATTTGATTATCTGAACTATATCTAAAGAGTAACTGGTTATCTACATATTATTAAAAAGATTATCTCAATTATGTCATCTATATAACAATAGATTTATGTATTTAATTTTTAAAAAGTACAGTTAAAAACATTCCATTTTTAAGCCAGTCATTTTTATATATTTATTATATTTTACCTGTTTTTTTCTTACTTTCATTTTTGGAGGGCAAAATTGGAGAAGGAATTATATGCTTTTTGACAAATGAATGCATATTTTTAATACTTGTAATATGAGTCAGGTAAAGTATCTTAAAATATACCCTGATGACCAGACTCGTATAATAAATTAGCTGGACATAACAAAGAAATAGGCACTTATGTTTACATATTTGATATTTAGCTGCAATTGTTTAATGAACAGACCACATTAAATTATCATTGTGCTCATATTTTAAGGTGATTTTATTTAATTATCTGCATGAAAATAGAGATTTGGAATATTTGAACAAATTTGATAAAATTTTATATTGAAGTGTGTTCACATGTGAAGTGTTTATCATAAGTTATAGTGTGATTTTACCATTCCTATGTTCAATATCAAATTTATTCATTGTATACTTGTGTCAGTCTCAAAGTGTTTGTTCTATAATCTTGTAAAGTAATGATTTACATCAATATGTTGTGCTATTATGATTAAACATGGTAAACCCTTCTTTAGTTTTCTTATTTGTGTACTAGCTTTCTTAACTAAATACTTCTTAGTTCCTAGTAATTGTGTTCTAGGCAAATCCATGGGAGCCAACTCTCCATCAATAGATGTAAGAATGATTCAGCCTGACAATGCAATTCAGAAGACTTGTTGAAAACTGGCACTGGTTCTCTTCTACAACTGTCAACTGTCATTACTGCCTATATTAGTACCTTGCGGTGTATGAGGGGGTGTCTTGAGCCTGAAGAATTAAGGCCACACCTGGCTAGTGCAGTCATTGCGATAAATGCAGGTTAGGGTTTTCTTTTTGCCCCCGAAAAAAAAAATTCATACCTTACCGAGGATTCGAACCTGGGAATCCAGCATTCTAGCCACTCAGCCAGCCACTCCTCTTCTACAACAGCAGCAGCAATGTCTTCCTACAATCAGTCATACAGCTTGGTGCTCTGAACCAGCAGCTGGGGGAAGGAGAGGGGAGGATTGTCTTCATGCTGAATTGGTCAAACCATCAGCCATTTGCTCCAGTCTCTTCCATCAATCAATCCTACAGTTTGGGGCACCAAGCCTGCAGCCTGGATGGGTGGAGGGTGGTTGTCTTCTACAACAGCAGCAGTCTCTTCCATCAATCAATCCTACAGTTTGGGGCACCAAGCCTGCAGCCAAGGGAAGAGGGAGGGGGTTTGTCTTCATGATGAATTGGTCAAACCATCAGCCTTTTGCTCCAAAAAGTTCATTTTCAGACTCGGTCATTGGGTTCACTGTTGACATTTATGTTGGAGACCCCTGGGAGATGATTGTGTAGCAATACTTCTGGCAGCTGGTTAGCTGTTCTGTGGAGAGAGACTGGGTCAAATGGGATAAAACCCAAGGCACTGAAGCTGATTGCTTTGTACACCTGAAAAGAAAATGTAATGTTACAGTAACATTTTTCTGCCAGGAACTTTTTTCAAAAGGAGTACTGTTGCTGCATGACAATGCCCGTCCCTCATACGGCTGCACATGCAGTAGATAAACTACATACTGTGAAATGTGAGGTCTTGAAACAAGATCCTATCATACAGGCCACACTTGGCACCATCAGACTTTGACTTGTTTGGACCTTTATAGAAAATTTGTGATGTTAAAAGTTTGCAGATTGCTGAACGAAGGTAATGGAGGTGGCGCAAAATTGGTTTGAGGCCACACCCAAAAACTTTCTCCTTGAAGGCTCAACAGGCTAGTGGACAGGCCGGACCAAGTGTGTTGCCAGACAGGGGAGACTATATTGAGAAACTCAACACACATACACGCGCATGCACGCACGTACCCACAAACACACATAAATTCCTGGTTTGCACTACTGTAATAAATACGTTCATAAAATTCCTGTTACTTAATGACTTCCCTTTGTATAATGCTTGAAGACCTTTTTTTCATATATAGTGACAATATAATGAGAAGTTTAGAAGGTATGAGAGGAATCACCATCGGCAGACATAACATCAACAATATAAGATATGCAACGGATACAGTATTGATATCAGATAATAACAATGAACAGGATCTGAAGTATTTAGTGAATGCTGTTAATGTTATTGTACACAGTGAGCAATTAGGATTAGAAATACATTGTAAGAAAAACAGAGATAATGGTCACCTCCAAGAAAAATCAAATGCAATATATCATCAAACAAGTATGCTGAAGTCCAACCCCTACACCGATCAGTTGGACTAAAAAGTTGACTTATCGTCCTTGACTTGGGGACGTAAATTGCATGTACCTCTGAAGTCGGAGTGGGTTTTCCTGATGGCGAGGGACACTGGTAATAGGGAAAACTAATATAAAATGGGAAAAAAAACCCCCAGTGCAGTGCACTAGAAGTAGTAGCACGTGTACAGACTACCCTTGAAAGGGAGCTAACTCAACAACACAACAACATCCAATGGGTGAATTCTTAAACTAGTGAATCGGCAGAAGGTCAGTCATGACATCTGATGGAAGGTGCCTGGTAGCGATTAGAACAAGAAACTTCATTGCACAGGGAGCCTTTTCCAATATGAGAAACATACTTATTAATTGCTGTCAACTGCAGTGAGAAAAAGAATGTTGAAATATTATATAGAACTTACATTGTTGTATGCATGTAAAACATGGGCAATAAACCATGCAAGCTGAGAAACATTTACAGGCATTGGAAATGTGGCCACCACTGGGGAATCTGCAAAGAATAATTCATAGACAAAATAATGAATGAGGCATCCCTCAAGAACCAAATGAAAAGCATAAATCGACTACAGAAATTAAACTTAGTCCAGATATTTTGGGCATGTTATGGGGAGAAATACGCTTGAAAACTTGATGACAACTGGCACAATTGATTTGAAAAGAGCAAGGGAAAGACAAAGAGATAAACATCGGAATGGTCTTGGCCTACATGGCAGAATCGAGACAAGAACACAGATCTGATCCGAGACGGGAGAACCATTGTGAGAAGGCAAGTCATGACCACCCACTTCTATCGACATGGCACATTTTGATGAAAACGCAGACGATTATAAAATACGATTTATTTTCTTCTTTTTCTGCTACGTATTATTATTGTTATTATTATTTTGTGTAACATCTTTGATTATTATTATGCTTAAGAGAAATGTAATGGTTTCTCAGTTACAAAATCTAGCGGAAGAGAAAAGAGCACACATTTCTGTCTCACTCTTATTTTGACTGTGAACATATCTGAGTGATATACCTTCTTGTGTTCTTACTGCACTTTGACTCAAGTCTTCATCTTCTTCTTCTTTCGTTCGCCTGAAACATGTCTACAACTGCAATGTCGTCTCTTGTATGAATCTAACAGTCTTTTTTAGTTCATTCAGCGGTCCATAGAGTTTACCTTCCACTGTTGTCTCTCTAGGCCAGAAGGTTCGCCTGGATATGTTTGACTCAAGTAATATGTGGCTATTTTTTTTTATAATGATCGTCCTTGTATCTCATATACTCTGTTAAATGCCTTTCCTGGTCTACAAAAGCAATATTCTGCTGGTCGTTGTATTCTGTGATTTTGTACACACATATTTACTAGGGGAAGTCAAAAGTAAGTCACAAATGGCTGTAGAAAAATAACTAAATATGATAACAACTTGAAACCAGTTTATTTTTATACATACATTGTCCCTTTATTTCTCAACATAATTTCCACCAACATTGATGTACTTATCCCATCGTTTTATCAGTCTTCCCAAACCGGCTGCATAGAACTGCGTGCTCTGTTTTCTAAACCATGTTTTCACTTTTCACTTTCTCACTTTTCAACTTCGGCGTCATTCGCGAAATGATTCCGCCAAGGTGGGTTTTCAGTGGACCAAAAAAGGTGGAAATTGCTAAGGGCTAAGTCGGGGATGTAAGGTGGGTGTTCCAGAACTTCCCACCTTAGTTGGTTAATTTTCTCCTGAGTTAATCGGGCCGTATGTGGTCTGGCATTGTCATGAAGAAGCAACACTCTAGTCAGCAGTCCTGGACGTTTTCTCCGAATTGCACCATGAAGCATCGATAGAACTTCACAGTACAATTCAGAATTCACATTGTCACCTTTCTTCTTGAAATTGGTTAAAAGCATCCCTTGACAATCCTAGAACACTGTCAGCATAACCTTCCCTGCTAATGGCGTAACCTTGAATTTTTTGACACAAGGCGAAGAAGAGTGTTTCCATTGCACTGAAGCACACTTTGATTAGAGCTGGTAGCGATGCACCCATGATTCGTCCCCAGTAACAATCCTGTTGAGCATGTCTTCTCCTTCATCTTCGTATCGACAGAGATGATGCAAGGACAGGCCAGATCGTTCATTTTGTGTTCCTCCTTCAATTGTCTGCGTACCCACCTTGAGCACACTTTCTTAAATTTCAATCGATCATGCATTTTGCTGTATACTGAACCATGTGCGCACCCTATTGCAGATGCTACAGAGTCTATCGTTACTCGCCTGTCACCTCTAATTATCTCATCCACCCGCTACACGGATGCTTCTGTTGCAATCTCAACAAGACGACCAGATCGGATTTCATCAACATTTTTAGAGCGTCCTTGAGAAAAAAAATTTCTGCCCAGCTATGCACCGATTTACAGGACAAACATTTGTCAACATAAACATGAAGCATTTCCTCATGAATGTCATTTGCAGGCAGTTCCCCCCCCCCCCCCCCAAAAAAAAAAAAACGCACAACAGCACATTGCTCTTTGGTTGTACACACCGTAAGTATAGTCGCCATTTTGTTTACGCGCTGCACAAGCGCATGAGACACCTAGCGCCACCTGACGAACGGGAATATAAAGTTCGATGTTGCTGTCACCTAATGACACCTGTAGAGAACACCAACTACATTTACCTGCCATCCCACAGAACTATGTGACTTACTTATTAACTTGCCCTCGTATCTTACTGTGAATAGTGCAATTTTTACCGTTCCTGCAATCAAATCTGTATTTATAGCTATATCAAAAAGACTGGATCAATTGAATGCACAGATTTTCGTACAATTAACCTCATAAACCATGTCATTAAGCTACTATTCAGAATTTTAATGAGAAAAACCAACCCCCCCCCCCCCCCCAACCCCCCCCCCCCAAAAAAAAATGGAAATTGGTAAAGAACGGTATGGATTTGAGGAAGGAAATGATACAAACAATGCAATATATACATTACGGACACTAATAGAAAGATCAACAGAGACACAGAAAGACATATTTGTGCTTCATAGCTTATACTAAGGTATTTGATAAAGTAAAACATGATGAACTGATTAAACTGTTGGAAGATATAACGAATGATGGGAAAGAACCACCATCACTGCACTCAGGACATTCCCATACGTGCTCCGTCCCCTCGTTCAACAGCCAGTGAAGAGCCATAATTCTAATCGTTCCAACCATTATCTGATTTAAAGTTCTCCTGGTCTTCCCTCCCATTTTTGAGATTCTTCCAGAACCCCTGCTGATCCCCCGCAATCTCATTCTTTCCACATACGGGTTCTCAATCTGTTCCCCGTCTTCTCCACCTGGTCTCACAAGCGCATGACCACCTACCCCTTGTCCATAGGCAAGCTACCACCAAAAGGTGCAGACCCTACTAGACTATCAGCTTGTTCATTCCCCCGCACCCCAGCATGGTATGGCAAAATATCCATACAATTCTCACAATCTGTGACCTCTGAAGCGACGAGAGCCATTCCACACGAAACATTCCTTTCTCCACCATACTAAGCATCCTCTTTGAATCCGTAATGAACACAACGTGTGTTGCAGTAGCCTCCTATAATCAACGGAATGTCGCTGTTACTGCTTCCACCTCCATTCTCATGCTGGAGGTCAAGTTTCATATGCCAGACTCTCCTTTTTCAAGACTCGTCCATTAGCCTTTGCAATAAAACCCCAACCACTACGTCTGTTTCTCACCACTGACGCGTCGGTGTAGATGACTATGTCACCTTGATGTGTGTTGCTCTGGATCAGCTGTTGCACTTCAAACTCAGTGTGACCCGCTGCCCATTCTCTGCACTCACGACCCAGTGTTACTATTACCTTGTGCCAGTCCGTCATATCTTCCGGAACTTCCACCCACTCTCTTTCACGATTGATGGTCTCTAGATCACACACCTGACGTATAGAAAGTTCTGCCTGTGCCATCCAGGACCTGCCTCATCTTAGTCTATGACCCTTGACCATATCCATGACTTCATGCTGGGGGTGATCCCTATCTGCAGCAACTCTCAGGTACCATTTGGCCTGAAGGACCCTATGCCTATCCGTCATTGTTGGTAGCACCAGGATATGCCTCATGCATATAATTGGTGCCGGTCTCTGTGGCTAAGGGCTTGCGAACGCGGTTTGTGAGCCCGTATACCCGGGTTCGAAATACAGCATTGCTGGTTTTTTCGAAAAAGGTATAAGAGCCGGTCGTTCAGAAACCAATGGCAAACTACCGAACAGCAAAAATGCTGGGATTGACTGCTTTGTCCTGTGAAGGACATGCAACTTAATTTTTTAAAATTAAATACTAGCTGACCCGGCCCGGCTTCGCCCAGGCCCTAGAGGGGATCTATCTATCTATCAGTCTGTCTGTCTGTCTGCTTGTTTGTCTGTCTGTCTGGCTGACCCGGCCCGGCTTCACTCAGTCCCTGGTGGGGAACATCTCATTTAATTCATATAAGTAGTCATATAAGCTCCCGTTCCCGACTATCTGTCTGTCTGCTTGTTTGTTTGTCTGTCTGGCTGACCCGGCCCGGCTTCACCCAGTCCCTGGTGGGGAGCATCTCATTTAATTCATATAAGTAGTCATATAAGCTCCCGTTCCCGACTATCTGTCTGTCTGTCTGACCCGGCCCGGCTTCACCCAGTCCCTGGTGGGGAGCATCTCATTTAATTCATATACGTAGTCATATAAGCTCCCGTTCCTGACTATCTGTCTGTCTGTCTATCTGTCTGTCTGAGCCGGCCCGGCTTCACCCAGTCCCTGGTGGGGAGCATCTCATTTAATTCATATAAGTAGTCAAATAAGCTCCCGTTCCCGACTATCTGTCTGTCTTTCTATCTGACCCGGCGTGGCTTCGCCCAGCTCCTGGCGCACAGTAACTTAAAAGACTCCCGTGTGTTGCCGCGGCCCATAAGGGAAGCAAAGAATAGCAACACTGCAGCCTACCACGCATGTCGTAAGAGGCGACTAAGGAGGCTATGGTTCGGTCGCCCTGCTACTGAGTGAGTGCGTGGCGCGATACTGAGCTGTGAGTTTCGTGTGAAGTGCTTTTGAATTTGCCCGAGGTTTTTTGGAACGTGACTGCATGTTCGGAGCGATAGCAGATGGCTATGTCCCAGAGTTGACCGGTTTTTGCCTTATGCAGAAATGCGTGGCTGCTGGGCTTCTGGTTGACTGCCACTGCCATCTACGATGAACTGTATTTCGTGGACTGTGTGGGTGAACATCTTGGAAACATCCAGATGGGAAAATGGCTGCAGATTCCATCAGAAATGAACTGGGTGTTTTGTGGTGGACTATTGTGTTGACATTCTGGCGGCGGCATTATGCACAGTGCATCTGTGCGGGCTGTTGTTTGTCGAGACTCCTGTCTTTTCCACTTTTCACATTGGGCGGTGGGAAGCGTTTTGTATGATATTCACTGGGACAGGAACGGAGCATAATGGGGACGACTCGTTGCTGTGAAGTTGGAACTAACTAACTAACTAACTAACTAACTAACTTAAAAGAATGTCTTTCCACACACCATCCATTATTTTTAATGAAAACTGTTTTTAATCACCTACATGACTATAGATAACTTCTTTAAGCATAAAAAGATGAGATACAATGTTATGCATTATGCATTATTTTTATGAAAACTTTGAAAATGCCTTAAAGATTATATGATTATTTATTATAACTCATATGTCTGTAAATAACTATAGACAAAGAGTGTAACAATAGTGCAAGTAAGTGCAACAATATGACTATAAAGTATCTAGAAATGTTATTAAAAGTTATGCCCCTTGAAATAACTTTTCTAGAGTTAAGTCCCCTTGCTATATAGAAATTATAATGAAAAATTAAATATTAAATGATATTAAGTAAGTAGCCGATTTTACACTAAGAAACAGTCGGTTGCACAGGAATGAAAGGAAGACGTGTAGAAAATTTCATCTAAATCGGATGTACCGTTATCGAACGCATCCAATACATTACCAACCAGACACAGTCTCTTTTATAGATATAGATAATTGGTGTGTCCTTCGTGCACCCCAGGATTGCCCGCATGGCAGCATTCTGTATGCACTTTAACCTTTCAAGCTGGCTCTTTAATACTGTCATCAGCCCCAAACCATACTCAATGACAGAAATTATTAACCGCCGAAAGAACCTGTAAAGTGTGCTCTGATCCCCGGTGGTTGTCATCACCCTCAATGCATTAAGTCCCCTACCAGGGGTCCTGTCAAATGTGATACCTTTATTACTTCTCAGAATAATAAAGAATGTTTACTGGAACCAAATAGCAGCAATTAAAATGGGAAATAAAAAGAGCAGTTATGAACAAATAAAGCTAGGAGTATGACAGGGATGTGTCTTGTCACCAGATCGCTTCTCCCTGTATAGCGAAGTAATAATGAGAGAGATTAAAGAGAAGCCAGGAATACTAATCAGAGGTTATAATATAAACAATATATGCTTTGCAGATGACACAGTATTGAAGGCGGATAATGCAAAAGATCTACAACAATTGTTGGACATCGTAGTAACAGAGAGTGCAAAGAAAGGACACTCCTTGAATATCAAGAAAACAATAACAATGGTGATATCAAAGAAAATGGCGACACCAAAATGTGAATTGGAACCCCCCCCCCCCCCCCCCCATCCCCCCCCCCCCCACCCCATATCCTTTACAGGGCATTGCGGTAAACACCAGCATCTTTCAGTTGCTGTTGATGTCTTGGCAAGTTTTACGTTCAGTAGTTTGCCGT
Source organism: Cepaea nemoralis (assembly GCA_014155875.1). Taxonomy (NCBI): domain Eukaryota; kingdom Metazoa; phylum Mollusca; class Gastropoda; order Stylommatophora; family Helicidae; genus Cepaea; species Cepaea nemoralis. The sequence goes on along the minus strand of JACEFZ010027820.1, from coordinate 254,161 downwards.
TTATTTCTGAACGATCGGTTCACATACCTACGTATGCAACCAGCGCAACGCGATCCGCTGCCGAATCTCGCGCAGCTGAAAATGGAAATATAAGTGACAATTCTTAACCAAGTGGATAATTTTAAGTACGTAGGGGCCTTTATAACATCAGATGGAAGATGCACAACAAATATTAAGAGCAGAATAGGGCAAGCAAAATGAAGAGTATCTTATGCAATAGGTCACTATCATTGAATGTAAGAAAGAGAGTGCTGAAGTGCTATATAGAACAGTTTTGCTGTACGGCAGTTAATCATGGAATGTAAATGAACAAATAAGGAAGAAATTAGAAGCAACAGAGATGTGGTTCCTGAGACGAATGTTGCGAATTCTTTGGACTGTCAGAGTAACTAACAACGACTGCATGAAACTAGAACATTATATACAACAATAAGAAAGAGACAAACAGCTTTCTTTGGTCACGTGATAAGAGAGGCACCTGGAGAACATCATGACAACTGGAAAGATCAAGGGGAAGAGAAGCATAGGCAGACCAAGAGAAATGATGCTGGATGGATTGAGACGGTGGCATGAAGGAATATCAGCAGCAGAGTTGATCCAGAACATCAAAGACCGAGATACTGTGGCAGAGCCATGAACGCCTACGCCAGCTGGCATGGCACTTGATGGTGTTGATGCATTCAAACAGTGATTTGTTTGTTCGACTGTGGATTTAGCTCTTTGTTCCAATAGCTCTGCGTACATTCTTCCCCAGACTGATACCTCTGTATGTTTCACACTCTCATATTACTTTTCTGTTATCACATTGGATATTATTACTATCTGTTGCCAATCTTCAGGGACTTTTCTTTCTCCCCAAGCTATATTAAAAAGCCTTGTTAACCATGTATTGCCTGTTTTCTTCCCATACCTGAATAGCCTCTGTGGTTATTCCATCGGGACCTGGTAATTTGTTTTTAGGATGTTTCTGTATGACTGATGTTACTTCTGTTGGTATGAAGTTTGGTCCTTCTTGTTCACAGCTTCTAGACACAAACTGCGTGTTGTCTATGCAATTTTACGTTCAGTAGTTTGCCATTGCAGTTGTGGCTTAGAGGATATCGAGATGCAGAGTTCCCAATCGTACAGAGTCAAGTGTTCAGAGTCAGCTATGGGAAAATTAGAAGCATTCAGACGGCAACAGCAAACTACATAACTAAACAATCCCTTATAAATCAAAAAAAAGGTATTACATGCTGAAGTTGACCGCAACGTCCTGTAAAGGACATGCTACTAACTTTCTTACCTTCTTTATTGATAAGCTATCTTTAACTTCACTGTGCCACTGTGCAGTTCTGAATTTGTACGTTCTTGGTGCTGCCTTCCTTTCTTGGTTCCATATTTATTTTCAAGTGCATCAAGCATGGCGTGTCCATTACTTATCTACACTTGAGAACTCATCAGGGAAGGGTCTTATGTAGCTTTTTGATTTCTTGTTTTAATTTACATTTGACAGTATTTCCCTGATGCCTCCTAAAATTGATAGTGTCTGTTGTTAACTTTTGTTTCTTACTTTATTGTGTGTTCATTATGTTTTATTATAACTGGTCTATGATCAGTATTATTGTCTGTGCTAGGGAGTGCTTCATATTACATTAGTAGCCTTCTTTCTGCTTTAATAATCAGAATAAAATCACCAAAATTACAAACACAGAGACAAACAATATTTCAAATTTTATTTCCATTTTTCAGTATATTTCAAAAACTTATCTACAAGGAAAACTCTGGTGTCATCTTCATATATCCACATTTTATGGCACTGGCTGTTCTGTGTTTCAAACATAATCCTGTCTCACGTACTGCTCCTCCTGTCTTCCATCCTGCCTCATGTAGTGCTCCTGTCTCACACCCTCATGTAGTGCTCCTGTCTCACACCCTGCCCCTCCAGTCTCATGTACTGCCCCTCCAGTCTCATGTACTGCCCCTCCAGTCTCATGTACTGCTCCTCCTGTCTCATGTACTGCCCCTCCAGTCTCATGTACTGCTCTTCCTGTCTCATGTACTGCTCCTCCTGTCTCATGTGCTGATCCTCCTGCCTCGAGTACTGCTCCTCCTGTCTCATGTATTGCTCCTCCAGTCTCAGATACTGCTTCTCCTATCTCACGTACTGCTCGTCGTTCTCAGATACTGCTTCTCATGTCTCGCGTACTGCTCTTGTCTCACACACTTCTCCTCCTGTCTGATGTACTGCTCTTCCTGTCTCATTTACTGTCAATCATTTTCAATACAAATGTTTCCCCATGTCACTATCTCAAGCTATCTAACTTCTCTCCCGTGTCTTTCTTCCCCTCCAAATTTCCTGTTGTCACAATCTGTTTTCATTTGTCCCCCTTCACATGGCAAGTCCAAAGAATGTCTTTGTGTGACAAAACAACAGCTAGATAAAGTTAAACACAATGAGATACAAACTGTTAGCATTAAATTAGTAATTAAACACAAAACCTCCATGTGGAGAAACTGATATTAATTGTTACAGATTTGGAGTCCATCAGACTATTTCAGAACCCTAAACAACTGATTAAGTCAGAAATAATCAAATAATTATAGCCCATTGTTCATGTCTTAACACAACAATATAAGGTTTAGTAGATCAAAGAGTGGGAGCCGTGGCAGCGTTGTGGCGCTAGACACTCACTACTATATTTACATTTACCTGGGCCCCAAGGTTGACCCAGCCTAAAATGGGTGCTAGGAAATGACCTGGGAAGTAAAGGCGGCGGGCGTGATACTGATCACATCACTCACCAAGTGCCCATTGGTCTATAACAATATGAGTCTGACACTGTATGCTCTGTGTAAAAGTATCCTTTACTGTTCCCATCAAACATTAGAAACTAAACCTGTGAATTGCAACATGTTATTATATAAGACTATTCAAGAACTTTCAAGGCTTGATCAGTTCTGTTCATAACTTGAACCAACAATAGCAAACACAGGACAGGATGCTTGCTATTTTGTTTGTACATTTTCTAACAAAAGTATATATGCAAATCAGTTGTGAGTTTTCTTTATAAAATTGTTTAGAGAGATAAGTAGTCTCAAGAACATTTGCATAAAATGCCATTGCTCAATATTTTCTTCTCAAGAAAACCCCCTAACCTGCACAGTTCATAGTGACTGCACTAGCCAGATGGTCTTAATTACCCAGGCTTAAGACCCCCCCCCCCCCCCCCCCCCCCCCGACCTACACTGCAAGGTACTATTAGCAGTAATGACAGTTTTACATATGTGCCAACAGCTATTCACTCAATATTCACATTTCATAATATCCCTAGAGTAATAGAAATTACCAAACTTATACTATAAAATATTTATAAAATAAATTGGATGATTTAATGTTAGATATATTATATGCAAAGATTAAATATATAAAATAGTACTACAGTTACAAAACAACTTTCTACACTGGAAAACATATATGCAGATGTCATTAAAAAAATGTAACAAGAAAATAACGTGACTGTTATCTTTACTGTTTCAATAAGAACATGTGTGTCACCTGTTGTTACAAGATGTCATTATACAAATGAGAACATATTAACAGATAAGAAACTCCTATAACTAATACTATAAATAACAGAACTGGTTTTCTTTAAACTCCCAGCATTATTGGCTACTATTATGATAACATGAAAATATATCTGGATATTACATCAGAATTATTAACATTAGGAATATTTCACTAGAATGTTCAATATAAGGATATTACATCAGAATGTTCAACATTGGAATATTACACCAGAATGTTCAACATTAGGATATTACACCAGAATTTTAAACATTAGGACATTACACCAGAATGTTAAACATTAGGATATTACACCAGAATGTTAAACATTAGGATATTACACCAGAATGTTCAATACTGTATTAGGATATTACCACAGACTGTTCAAAATTGGAATATTATACCAGAATGTTCAACATTAGAATATTACACAAGAATGTCCAACATTGGAATATTATATCAGAATGTTCAACATTAGAATATTACACCAGAATATTCAAAAGTAGGATATTACATCAGACTGTTCAACATTAGCATATCTGATATGGCTATTTACCAAATAGTTATAACACATGAAGTTTTGCGGTGAAAGAAACACAACAACCCTTCAAAAGCACAAGATCCTAACTTGAAACTATAAACATTCCACTAGATCCTTTCATTTCTGGTGGTCAAATGACAGAGCTAGCCAGAAATGGTAAACAATGCAGGTCAATGAAACTGAATATGAAACTGGACATGCATATGGCATAAGTATAAAGGGAAAAATAAAATTAACAATAAACATGTGCAGATGTGAATTGACAAGAAGCACAATAATAATAATAATAATAATAATAAAAAAAAAACTAATGGAGAATGTGGCACAAGAAATGGCACAATTATAAATGGCAGATGTCACCGGAGCTACAGAGTTCATGCTTTGTGTGACGGAGCCATAAAGTCGATCCTCTTGCCTTTTAAAGCCTATTTAGCAGTTTGGAAGCCCAAACCCAAGATCACCGGTACGACAGGTGAGCGCCTGGCCACTTTGCTACTGTGGCTGCACAGCTAACTTTATTTATGAAATAATACAAGTTACACTTGTCAAGGATGGTATCAGCTACAGTTTATACACACTATAGATCTCTTATCACTTTCAAAAGACAAATGAAATGAAATATAATAAGCTGTCTTCAAAATATTTGTATTTACTGAAAGTATCTTATTTGCATAAATTGCATTGATTGTTCAGTTTCCTGAAAGCCTTCCAGGTATCAGGATGAATGAAGTAATAGCCCGACAGCTATAAAAGATGGCCATCAATGACATCTCTTCTCTTCTATAATTACTAGCAATGGAACTCATTCTTTCATCATACTGTTAACATACAGTTTTTATCATTAGGAATACAATCCTGTACAAACAATACTGTAAATCTGTGTTCAGAGACTGGAAAGAACACAGGCAATGAATTACCTGGGGATACGTTTTGATCGAAAGCCTTGCTTATAATGAGCACATAGATCAGGTGATAACAAAGGCCAAGCGGGGTTTGGCTGCGATGCGGGTGATGGCGGCAGCAAACTGTGAGCAGCGCCATCTATGTCTTCTATACGAAAGGCTGATCATGTTTGTTTTTGAGTATGCGAACGGCGATCCTGACTCTCAGCCGTAAGCAGATAGAAAGGATGGAAAGGATACAGAACGAAGCTATGCACATTATTCTTGGATGTTAAAGAGATAATGCATGCAGGGCAATGCGCAACCTTCATCATTTTCCAACCATTGAAGACAGAATACAAATTTGCAGAGCACGTGCCTACCTCAGAGTTAACGCAAGCACACAACATCCACTGCATAGTGAAATTAGGAAGGTGAAGGGCAGCAAGTTAAGAAGAGGAAGGTCATGGATGGGTCAAGCCGAAGACATTCTTCAACAGGTGTGTTCACTTAAGGACTTAGAACCTGGCAAGAAGTGGGTACAAGTGCTAACAGATTTCTGTACATACTTTTCAGTTTGCATCCAACTAGACAGAAAAGAAAATCCGGCTGCTGTGGAGGCGGAAGTACAAGCAATGATTTTCGAGAATTAAGTAGACGATGATGCTGTCATTTACACAGATGGGTCGGTCGTCCGACCCGTGAGAAGCTTCATGGGCCTTTACGGCTCAGGCCGGAGAGAGAATTGTGAAGGAGGACTCTGGTGCTAGCAGCCTGACTATGGAAGTCATGGCAGCAAGTAAAGCAATAACATGGCTTGAGACACAGACATTCATTAGGGCATGTTTCCTTAGCGATTCAATGAGCAAGCCTAAGAGGATAGAGGTGGTGTGGATCCGAAGAGAGTGGCTGCTGTCTCTGGAGCGGTCTCGGCTGACAAAAATTAGTTTCATCTTCGTGCCAGGGCATGCAGGAGTAAAAGGAAATGAGCGGGGTGACAAGCTCGCAGGTAAGGCTAATGTGGAGGGCGGACGCGCCATGGACCAGGCTGACATTCTGAATGCTCTACGAGAAGTAAGACTTTTGCGAGAACCAAGTGATGACTACAAATCTGCAACCATAGTCAGACTGCAAGAACAGCAAATTAAAAGAGGTGTGGCCAAACAAGAACACTACGCAGGAAGCCAAAAAAGATTGATAAACCAACACAGAACTGGTGTCTTTAGCCACTACACGCTGCGGGATTTGCTGAGGAGGGGATCCGAGCACTTATGGACTGAATGGTTCGATGTGCAATGAGAATGATCTGTTAACTAACAAACTAACTAACTAACCACCTACCTAACTAACTAACTACCTACCTACCTAACTAACTAAAAATACAAGCCCATCATATGCAGAAACATGTAATGGTGAGAAATGAATGCTGTGGACTAAATATACAGTAAGTCATAGTTTCATCAGCTGGAGCAACCAGTTCCTTTCCTCGCTACTTTTTACTTCCTGCCTGAGAATAAAGTGGATGTTAAAACTGATTCTATCATCTGGGGTTTGGAGACTAGATTGAGTTTACATTGTAAATTGCAGATGTTTATCAATATATGTATTCATCATCCTCTATTCACATCACATCATCATCTCATCAGTCACTCATCTCCACAAACAGTTTCATCCAATACTGTGTTATCACAGTATGGTTGTAATACAGTTTTTAGGGGGAAACCTCAATGCATATTTCATAAACCTTCAACTACAACAGAGGTCAATACTAATTTACCAAGAATAAAGAATGTAGCAGCTGGCGAAACAACAATACTATTTACCAAGAATAAAGAACACTGCAATTGGTAAAACAACAATACTAATTTACCAAGAATAAAGAACACTGCAATTGGTGAAACAACAATACTAATTTACCAAGAATAAAAGATGCGTCTTAAAATTTTGTTCTCAAAGGTTTGTAACAAGGCTTCGTCTCCTTTCGTTGTACTCCAGGTTTCAGAACCATACAGCACAACTGGTCTGATCAGTGTTTTGTATATTGTGATTTTGGTGTTACGAGATAGCGCATTTGATTTTAGCAGATGTTGTAGTGCATAGTATATCTTATTTCTAGAGTTGATTCTAGTTTGTATTTCTTCCCTTATGATGTTGGAGCAGTTGAAGATTGTACCCAGGTATTTGTATGTTTCCATTCTTTTAATGGTCATATTGTCTATTTTTATGTGGCCAGAGTTTTTAGCCATTCCGTCTCTTGAAATTACCATATATTCTGTCTTATCTTGGTTGATAACCAGCCCCATCTGTTTGGCTTTTTCCTTTAAGTGAGTCAATATTTCCAATGTCTTTTGTTCATTTTCCCCAATAATATCTATATCATCTGCATAACCAAGCAGCTTGGATGTTCCTCCAATATCACAGTCCTCCTTTACCTTCCTTACAACTTTCTCTAGAGCCAGATTGAAGAGTAGCGGTGATAGTGCATCACCCGGTTTCAAGCCAGATGTTATTTGAAAGGGTCTGATTTCCTGCCTTTATATGTTACTATATTATAAGTATCTTCCATGCATAGTCTGGTAATGTTGATTAACTTCCTTGGTATTCCAAATTCCTGCATAGCATTCCATAGATTATTCCTATGGACACTATCATAAGCCTTTTTAAAATCCACAAAAATGTTATGGAGATCTCTTTTATATTCCCAATTTTTCTCGGCTATTTGTCGTAAGATAAATATCTGATCTATCGTTGATCTGTTTTGTCTAAAACCCTGCCTGGTAGTCACCTAATATGTCTTCTGAATATGGTTTTAGTCTATTTAGTAATACTGCGGATAGTATCTTATAGCTTGTGGACAGTAGTGATATTCCTCTATAATTTTGACATTGGAATTACATGACTTAACATAAGACAAAATATATAAAGGGACATAACTTTTAGTAGCATTGCTATATCTTGGTTAAGTCCCCTGGCTATAGATAGATAGATAGATAGATAAATAGATAGACAGATAGATAGATCCCCGCCAGGGCCTGGGCGAAGCCGGGCCGGGTCAGCTAGTAGAAAATAAAGTGAATGTGTTAGTATTTTTATCATCAAAATCATCACATTGACAATTGATCAGAACTGTTCAATCAAACAAAATAATCACTTCCAAAGGTTAACACCAAAGATGATGCTTACCATATGGGAGTATAGAGGTCAGCATGGCCGGATGGATAAGAATGCATGTTTTTAAACACCGGGTGTGCTGATGCTGAGGTAAGGGGTTCAACCCCTGCACCGGACAGTTGGACTAAACTTTTGACCTCTCGTCCTTGACTTGGGGATGTAAATTACAAGTACCTCTGAAGTCGGAGTAGGTTCACCTGAAGGCGAGGGACACTGTTAATAGGGAAAGCTAATCCACATGCAAAATTCAGTCAGAGCTACTACTAGACGTAGAGTGTATGGACTACACTTAAGTTCAAAGTGAGCGAGCACACAAAAAAAATCACTCCCAATGGTAAAGGAAGTACTGAACATGAACACCATGTTTACTGCACACCTCAGGTATATATTTCTGAAACAATTATTTAGCATGAACAAATATTCAGATAGCAACTTTATCTACAGACTAAAACATTTCAAGAAAATAACATTACATGTGAGGCAAGAACTGTATTTGCACATGGCACAGAAAAATATAATTGTTATAATAATCACACACAAAATAAAGGTAACAAACAAATAATAAAATTTGGAAAAAAAAGAAGATTAATTTTGAATACATTAAATCATTTCCCACTCTGCTATAGTCCATATCCTGGCCACATACTGTGTTTACTCTTACATAATACGAATGATGAGAAGCGGCGCCAAATTTGTCATTTGATTCATTTATGTATTTCTGAAATTGAGGCAATCAAGATAGCAACAGAGAAATTACTAAATACCATGAATGGTACACAACCTGTGGTGCTATTGACATGCAAAATCAGTACTCAAGGCGCTCCTGTCCAGGGAAATTGCCAGTACTAAGGACACTACTTTCTGAACTTAGCAGTCAGAATAAGGTCACCATACAGTGGATACTATCACACTGTGGAGTACTCGAAAACGACAGAGCTGATCAATTGGCTAAGGAAGGAGCCAAAGAAGAACAGCCTGATGTGCCCGTTACATACCACCAAAAGAAAAGAATGATCAAATCAGTCAGAAAGCCACCAAAACCTGCTCAAGATGACTACCACGTTATGGACAGACCAGAACAAGTCATTATTCTGCGCCTCAGAACAGGACACAATATATTACGCAACCACATGTACACAAAATTCAAGATTGGTGAAACAGCCATGTGCACATATGGATTGGCGTCGCAGATAGCAGAGCACATACTCCAAGACTGCCCAAAATATAACATATCTAGGCAAACCGTCTGGCCTAGAGAGACGACAGTGGAAGATAAACTCTATGGACCGCTGTGTGAACTAAAAAAGACTGTTAGATTCATACAAGAGACAACATTGCAGTTATAGACATATTTCAAGCGAACGAAAGAAGAAGGAGAAGAATATATGTATTTTCTTATGAATTGTTGTCTTCATCAGATGAATTGGTTAGTTATAAAGTTTTCTGTTTCTTTAGTCTTGTAAGCCTTTGATTAATTTGACCCTCTTTATAAGCACCTTCTCTTCCCCCCCCCCCCCCCCCCCCCCCCCCCCCCCCCCCCTAATAGCTGTATCAAGTATCAAGTTGGTTTATGTCATGTTTGTTTACATTCATTTCTGTGAGCTGGACAAAATGTAGATGGTGACTGGCTACCATGGGCTTATTGACACACACACGGAGATCTGACAAACCTATTTTAGTAGACTGGCTAATGTGAGGTTATTGTCACACACACACACACAGATCTAACAAACCTATCTCTGTAGACTGGTTACCACAGGGATATTGACACACACAGAGATCTGACAAACCTATTTTAGTAGACTGGCTAATGTGAGGTTATTGTCACACACACACACACAGATCTAACAAACCTATCTCAGTAGACTGGTTACCACAGGGATATTGACACACACAGAGATCTGACAAACCTATTTTAGTAGACTGGCTAATGTGAGGTTATTGTCACACACACACACACAGATCTAACAAACCTATCTCAGTAGACTGGTTACCACAGGGATATTGACACACACAGAGATCTGACAAACCTATTTTAGTAGACTGGCTAATGTGAGGTTATTGTCACACACACACACACACAGATCTAACAAACCTATCTCAGTAGACTGGTTACCACAGGGATATTGACACACACAGAGATCTGACAAACCTATTTTAGTAGACTGGCTAATGTGAGGTTATTGTCACACACACACACACAGATCTAACAAACCTATCTCAGTAGACTGGTTAACACAGGGATATTGACACACACAGAGATCTGACAAACCTAGCTCAGTAGATTGGCTAATGTGGGGTTATTGACACACACACACACACACCAAGATCTGACAAACCTATCTCAGTAGACTGGCTACCACAGGGTTATTGACACACACAGAGATATGACAACTCTAGTTCAGTAGACTAGCTACCACTGGGTTATTGATACTCACACAGATTTGAAAAACTTATCTTAGTAGACTGGCCACAGTGGGGTTATTGATACACACAGAAATCTGGCAAACCTAGCTCAGTAGACTGGCTACCGTGGGGTTATTGACACACACACACAGAGATCTGACAAACCTAGCTCAGTATGGATGCTACCAATGAAGACAGTGATACGTCTGCAAGTCTTGGAAATAAACATAAAATTTTATTTTTTATTTAGTTAGTCTAAATGGCTCCTGTGAAAATTGTAAACATACTTAAAATAACTGGCCTTAAAGTATGTATCACATGAACATACGCAACAATAAACAACATGGTACATTGCAGATAAAATATTACCTCAAAGTATTACAATTATCACTTCATTTTAAAAAAAATGAAGTAACACCAATAACTGTAAAGTCCGACTTTATTGAAGAAAATCATGTTAAAGAATTGATGAAACTTCTGACCTTAATTTCTCACATCAGCTTCATTACAGCTTTAGCCCAGCGAGGGACAGGGTGCTGTGAGGATGGTCCATTTATATAGGACAGCATGCTTGGGGAAGCACTGTACAGCTGTCGAACTGGCCACAACAAAGTATGACACATCCTAGCTGGCAAAACATCAATGTAACATGACATCAGCACCCCATCAATTATAATGTTGCCACTTTTGGTGAATGGAGCAAACAGGCCTGGCTTTCTCTCATAAGTGACAGCCTGCACTGGCTGAAGCACTAAACCATCACCTGCGGCCACCAGCAGGCAGTCTCCCACATGGACATTCTCAGCAGACACACACAGCTCTGTCCCATCTTTAACACAGTAGACATAATGTCCAGCCGTGACATAGACTGTCTGTGAGGCAGTCTTCAGGGCTAGAAATTCACTGGAGACATCCTTTTCTTGATGTCCAAACATGTAAACAGTGTCAAAACTCAGACCACCCATGTTATCTCTGACCAGGACTTGATCCCCAACATGCAACTCTTCCAGAGTGGCAGATTTTCCATTTGACATGACAACTGAACTTCCAGGGAAGCACTGCTTTTCTTTTTTAATCTCAGCCTTCACTTGTTCAGTCACCTTCTCTGTAACAATGTTCTGCTTAGGCATCACTTCATCATCATGGTATTTCTGGATTTCATCTCTGAATACCACTAAATCCTGGCTTTGAGAAGAATGTTCCCCTTTCTTCAGTGTTGTTTCTGTTAGTGAGGCACCTACCGATTCATCTGGGCTGTCTGGTTTGGGACGATCAGCAATCATCTCATCCATCTTTGCATTTATTGTAGCAGCTAGTGCCATAATAGTATCAACAAGACAACCGAACTGCCTATTCTCCGTTTCTGTGACTCTCTTGTTCAGATTGTCAACCCGCTCCTTCAGTTTTGATAACTCATCGCTGTACTTGCTGGCTTCACTGGTATTGTTGACCATACCATTCAGACGCTCAAGGACCAGCTGAATATCCCTCATTATTTCTTCATTCACCTGGGGTACCTTTTCTTCAGAGATGATTCTCTGGCGTTCTCTCTGGGCAAATTCAAAGAGGGAATTAGTGTAACGAGTGCCACTGTCTTTTAAACTATCCACCATTGACACAAGCTTATTCAGTTGAGACTTCTTTACCTTTGGATCTGTGGCCTTATTGTTGAAGAGTACACATCTGTAGCCACATTCCTCAAATAGATCTTTTAAATATCCACTGCGATTTTTGCACCACTCCTCAAAGGTGGTTTTGCTTGCCATCATTTCTGTTTCAAAGTTATCACCATGAGTAATGACACAAATACAATGGGATCTAACAATATCTTCCCCTAGGATGCATTTCAAGAGACCAATTGCTTTTTTTTCCTCACTTGTCATGCGGGTCCCAAAGCGAATTATAAGAAGCAAAGCATGAAATCCCTCAGGACAAATGGCTATTGCGTCACTGATAGACTGGATGCCAAGATCAATGAATGCTTCATCACCATCAACCTTAGTGTCACACATTCCCGGAGTGTCCATAACTTTGATGAGGCGACCATCAATCTCAGCCCAGGCCATTTCACTCTGAGTGGTTTCTGATTCTCCATCTGCTGAAGACACAAATTTGTTCTGTCCCAAGATTGAGTTCCCTGTAGCGCTTTTGCCATGTCCTGTCTTACCAATCATGAGTAGGTCGATATCACTGCCTGGTGGTACCTTGGATGTGACATTCTGAAAATAGATAGTACAGTGCAAGTAGCTGGGGTAACGCTAAACAAGTAAAGACATTGCAATAAATCTGAGGCCAGTGATAACAGATAGAAAGAAAGCAACACAAAGATAACATACAGAATAATTTTATCAAAAACTGAATTTCATCTGTTGAGAAACATTCTATGTAATAGATCTATGATGTGTCAGGTCTTAGTCAGATATGGCTGAGCTACCAGTATAACAGTAGACGGTACTACCTGCTTTCTGTTAGCTGCCAAACGTTGGGCGGCGCTTACCAAACCCAACACCCCACATTGTGCCAACGGCTTCGGGCAGAAGAGCGCAATTGGGAGGGTACAAGCCTTACCCTGGTGCGAGGAAATGCAACCTAAAGACAAAATGTCATGGCAGGGCAGACCAGGCCCTAAGCCTTGGTTGGCAGCTGGTCTAGGATCAAAGCTCCAACAGGCGGACAGTTAGAGCACTGCTTTGCTGATCCGGCTAGCTTCTGCAGCTTGTCTTGTTCCAGATGTAGAGGTGTTACCTTTCCTCTGGAGTGAACTAGGCAGGCCGAGAGAGGGATCATGCTGCATGGGCAACACATGATCTCTATATTTTAGCCCAGGCTTTGTGCTATGGAGAGGCAATAACTCCATCCCTGGTCTTAACCTGGTCTCGAAATCAAAGCGAGAGGCAACTGTTACGGGTTATAAGTCCCTGTCAATTGGCGTAGACATGGGGCGCCACGCGTTGCCTCTGACGGTGAGAGACACCTACAGGTGTCACTGATCAGCTACCGCTCACCTCAAGCTGGGCAGCCCCAGGCCAATTGGGTGCTGATCCGCCACAGCCTGCCTGCTTCAATGGATGCTTGGGGCTAGGACAAAATCTGAATCGCAGGCTGTAAAACCAATGCACCAGGTACTAATAAAAGAAAAATAGAAACATCAAGCTACGGCTTGCAACCTGGAACGTGAGAACCATGTGTCCAGGATTTTCCACTGACTTGACCAATATTGACAATGTGAGAAAAACTGGCTGTGATTGATGCTGAACTCAATCTTCTTAACATTGATATTGCTGGCCTGCAGGAGACTCGCCTCGCTGAGGAAGGTCACTCCAGGAAAATGATTACACCTTTTTTTGGAAGGGTAGAGGGCAGGCAGAAAAAAGGCAACACGGTGTGGGCTTTGCAGTGAAGAATTCGCTACTGGGAATGATTGAAATTCCAGCATGAGGAAATGAAAGACTATTATCCCTGCGCTTGGCAACCTCTTGTGGTTTTGCCACCATTATTACTGCATATGCACCGACACTCGATTCCTCTGATGATGTGAAGGATTCGTTCTATGAGGAGTTAGACTCCATGATCAAGGCAGTTCCAAAATCTGACTACATTTATATGCTCGGTGATTTCAATGCTCGTGTGGGCAAGGACTCGAGTTCATGGCCAGTGTGCCTTGGAAAATACAACATCGGTCGCATGAATGAAAATGGGCAAAGGCTGCTGGAGCATTGCACCAGAAATGACCTATGTATTACAAACTCCTTTTTTAAAACAAAAGAGCTGCATAAGGTCACATGGAAACATCCAAGATCCGGCCATTGGCACCAGCTGGACTTCATCATCACACAGAGACAACATCTGAACCATATATCATTGACTCGAAGTTACCACAGTGCTGACTGTGATACGGATCATTCTTTGGTTGTTGCAAGGGTTAGACTGAGACCAAAGAGAATCTACACAGCTAAACACAAATCTAGCCCCAGGATTAATATTATTAACACTCACTGATCCTGAAAAGTGCTTTCAGGTTTCAACAGCAACTTGAAGACGCTTTCACTGATACACCAGAAAATTGTACAGTAAATGAAAAGTTGGGTCAACTTAAGGAAACTCTTATAAAACTGCCGTAGGGGTTTACTGGCACTGTGGATCATAGAGGCAGGACTGGTTTGCGGCAAACAGCCAGACTCTGCAGCCCTGATTGATAAGAAGAAGATAGCTCTCTTAAGAAACAAGGAAAGACCAACGCGTAACACTCTGAGTGAGCTAAAGCAAGCTAGGAAGGATGTGCAAAAGGCTGCCAGGCAGTGTGCAAATGATTATTGGATCAAGTTATGTCGAGTCCATTCAAATCAGCAAGTGATAAGGGAAACATCAGAAGCATGTATGAAAGAATAAAGAAAGTGCCATGTAGCGTCAGGAGGCAAGGGACTAGTGAATTTACAAATTCATGATGGTAAATTACATCCTGTTCTGTACTTTAGCAGGAAACTTCAGAAACTCAAAGAAATATGCTGTCACTGAACTTGAAGCTTTGGCTCTGATAGAAAGCGTCAATAAGTTTTCTAAATATCTGCTCGGGAAGAAATTCCTTGTTCTTTCTGACAATATGCCTTTACAAGTCTTTAAAGATGGACATCCCACCCCCCCCCACAAAAAAACACTCCAGAATACACAGATGGTCTCTTCTGTTGCAAGATTATGATTTTGACATCTGTCACATACCAGGGTAAAGATAATAACCTGGCTGATCTTCTTAGTAGACTATAGAAATCTATACAGATATAACATTTCATGTTACAGTCTGCGTGCATACATGTTAAAATGGAGTAATCCAGTATTCCGAATAATATGTTCACTTCTGAACTCCCGTATAGAACGTTTCCAAATAAGCAACAGACAGTTTGCCATATGTTATTTAATTAGGATCATTATTGTCAGATGGGTACAGATTGTTCCAATTTGATTGATTGTCAGATTGTGTAGAGGATGATTGTGAAGGCATTCGGACCTTGTCAGCTTGATACTACTCTGAGTGATGTGATATAGTGACATTCAGGCTTTTGTTCGAGTCGATCGTGATCTAAGTCGATGCGATAGTTTGGGCAACACCAACGGAGCATCTACACATACGAGATAACGAACTGTAATATATTGTTTTTACATACTTATTTACATCCATGGTCACGTTCATGTCATGGATCTTACTTATTTAGCATCAACTGGTCATTATCAGACTACCATTTCACGAACTACATAGATGCAATCTGTACGTCATGATTCACTCATCACACCGTCGATGAGAGGGTCATGTTCAGTCAAACATTTAATATATTCATTCACTTACCATTTATGCATCTTGGAACGAGTGATACTATTATATAAGGCTATAAGCTTTTACAATGTCAGAACATTACAACAGAGATTTGTTGTTTTGTATGGTATAGATAATTTTGATTGCAAAACACAGTCAAATGGTACATACATGATTTAATTTCAAAACAACAAACACACAGAACATTAAAGACTAAACATAACTGCAAATGTACAGGGCTGAATAGCATGACTGAGTGAGAGTTTTCTAAATTTGCATATAATATGATGTTCCAGTTAATTTCAGGTTCGAGATAATATTACGATAATTATTAAGTTGTTATTATGAATTATGCTTAAAGTTCTAATATTTAAGTTCATGGGATTAATGGTTTATACACATAAGTGTTCCTGCTGCTCTGATGGTGGTTAACACTGTGAATATTTAACCTCATACTTATTATTGAGGAAGCAAACTAAGTGTACATACCCAATAGCAGGGCTAAGGCTGACACACAAGTCAAAACCACCCACAATCATATTTCAAAAGAAGAAAATTAGGCTACAATTATTGTTGTCGCATTGTATAATATTACATTACACATTGCGGATTGTCAATATGATGTTACAAGGTTATTAATTTCAGACATAATTTCATTTTAATGCAACAATTATGGATACAGAATTTTGTTGATGACACCCATCCACGTTAATAGGCATATGGAATATTGAGCTATAGGAACGACTCGACAGAATAGAAGAAAAATGAAGACGCATATGACCTCAGATCTCACATATAGAATAGAAGAGAAATGAAGACACATGACCTCTCTCTCTCTCTCTCTCTCTCTCTCTCTCTCTCACGCGCGCGCACACACACACACACACACACACACACACACACACACACACACACGATTACTATTACTTAGGCAATTGCCTAATTTTGTAATACTGTGTACAATATACTACTATTCAGTTTAATCTCTATGTCTCAGCTTTAACTGTAGGTTAGAAATGTAGATCAATCAAACTGGTCGATGGTTGAGTTAAAAGAAGAATGTATTTGATGAGGCTGTCAAAGGCAGAGATGAATTGCATATGCTCAACAGACGATGAAAAAATTGAGGTGGGGATAAATTAAGAGATAACATAAGAACAACAAGAAACAGCATGAATTCACCAGAAAAAATAAGAAGAGAGAGAGAGAGAGAGAGAGAGAGAGAGAGAGAGAGAGAGAGAGAGAGAGAGAGAGAGAGAGAGAGAGAGAGAGAGAGAGAGAGAGAGAGAGAGAGAGAGAGAATTCCACTGGTAGAACCACAAGAGAGAGGCACATTAGCCTCATACAGATAAAAATACATGCAACTAGTGGAGATCGAATGGGAGAGAGAAAGAATAAAGAAATCTGACAAGCAGAGGAAATAGGGAGGAACTGTCATCACTAAATAAGAGTCAGAGAGTTGGTGAGGCGGCCGCCATCTTTTTGCACTCCACTTTCACATTTCTAAAACCTAATTTAAAGACTCAGTCTTCTCACTATTTTCCTGGATGGGATCCATCAGCTTCCTTCTAAACCCTTAAAATCAAAATGAGGAGCAAATAGACATCTACCTGGATAAGTTAGAGAGAATGGCCAGAAACATTTAGGCTCAGAAAAGAGGAGAGAAACTTAAAGCTTCGCAAGGCTCGAGATAAGTAACATATGAAGTATACATCAAATTACCCATAAGTCCTGAAAATAACTTTGGGGCCCTGAGGTAAAGTTCTCCTCATGGGGTAATAAATTTACCTAAATTGCATTTGTCAGAAATTGTGCAGCGCTATTAAGATTACCTCAAGAGTTAGTCACCCAGCTTTCCACAAGGTTACAAAGCTACTTCAGCAAATGGCAAGTTCTGGGGGATAGGCTAGCCAAGGAACTGAGAGAATGAATGTCTAAGCCTATGGACCTTCTTGGCATAGAACTGAACATCTTGATGAGATTATAGTCCTGACAGAAGAGTATCAGACAGCCTATGGGGATTCCCAACCTTCCAAACTGAAAGGCCTCCAACCTGCCAATGCTAATGCACCCTATAACACAGACACAGTCAATGGATTCAACCAAAAACCTAATATTGTGATGAGACAGAGTAAACATATTACATAGTCTGCCATAATAATACACAAAATACAGCTCGATTGATTGATTGCTCAGAAGGGCTCTCTAATTAATTTTCAGCATTCTTCTAAAAAATTACATCTTTGCGCTTCCAATGAATTTTGGCCCAGGCTTGCGAATACGGTTTGTGAGCCGGGTACCAGGCGTTCGAAGCTCAGCTGTGACCGATTTGTGCAGCAGACCATGTCGCATTGTGTTATAATGTGCTGGTATGGGAGCCGGTCGCTCAGAAAGCAATGGCAAATTACTGAATAAAGCAATGGCAAACTACTGAATAAAGCAATGGCAAACTACTGAATGCAACACTTGCCTAGTACATCAACAGCAGCTGGAAAATGCTGGTGTTGACTGCAACGTCCCGTAAGGAATATGCAACAAACTTTTTTTTTTTTAATAACTGTCCAGGATTCACAGCCGTATATTAAAACAGGTTTTCTGTAAGCATGCAAGAACTCTTTTTCTAATCTTCAAGGGCAGTGACTTATTGCACAAAAAGTTCTTAATTTGACAGAATGCAGTTTTTGCTTGTCCGATTTTGTTCTTTATCTCAGTGAAGGTATCTTCCTATCTGATGTCAATTCGTGTGCCTAGATTTGAATTTATGCACTTGCCCCCCAAAAATGTACTGTACTTTGATTGCACATTTAAGCACACTCTGTTTCTTTGATATCACCATGCCGTCTATCTTTCTATTATTCAAACTAACGCCTACTTTTTTCACTTTCCACAACCACTAGTATCTATTATTTTCTGTTGATCCTTCTGATTTGTTGCTATCAAGACGGCGTCATCAGCATCACATAAATTATTTATATTATGCCCACCAACCAGGATCCCTGACATATTTACTCTAGATCTCATTATATATTCACTGTACAATGAGAACAAATCAGGAGACAATACACAACCTTGTTTGACGCCCTTCTTTATACACTGAAATGTTCCTACTAGGTTGTTGATTCTTATGGCTGCTGTTTGCTGCCAAAATATAGTCTTTATTATTCGATAATATTTGATGTTAATGTTCAGTTACTTTAGTAATTTTATTATTTCGTCAAACTTTATATTGACAAAGGCTTTGGTGTAGTATATGAAGCATACATAAAGATCTGTCTTTACTTCTATAGCTCTTTCTAATAGTGTCCTGAGAATACATATGGCATTGTTTGTGATCTTTCCCTCCACAAATCCACACTGTTCATCACCAATTTCTGGTTTAATCTTGTTTCTTATTCTTTTCATAAGTACTCTGAGTAACAGTGTTGTCATGTGACTCATAAGACTTACTGTGCGATGCTCCTCGTATTCTAATGCATCTGGTTTCTTTGGAAGAGCGATAATGATGGATTTTAATAGGTCACTAGGAATGTACCCACTACACACCAGATGTCATTTAGAAATTGTGTCAATATTTCGATTCCAAATTATATCTTGTTAAAAAAAAATAACGCAGTCAGATTTCTTTAGTATCTATGTTCAGATGTAGAAGTACTGCATGCCGACAAAAACAAAACTTGCCAATCTACTGCTTATAGCTCCATGCGGTGTTCGGTCAATGGGGTCTTGGGCCTGAGAATTAAGGCTGCAGGCTAGTGCAGTCCACGCAAACTGTGCAGGTTAGAGTTTTAGTTTTCCCCAACAGAAAAAAATCAACCCCTTACTAGGGGATTCGATCCTGGGTCCCCTGAAGGAGAACCCAGCATACTAGCCTCGCAGCCAGCAGCTCCTAGTAGAATTGTAGGAAGTACAATCACACATAACACATGGACTGGTAGGCATGAAGAGGATTGTAGGAAGTACAATCACACATAACACATGGACTGGTAGGCATGAAGAGGATTGTAGGAAGTACAATCACACATAACACATGGACTGGTAGGCATGAAGAGGATTGTAGGAAGTACAATCACACATAACACATGGACTGGTAGGCATGAAGAGGATTGTAGGAAGTACAATCACACATAACACATGGACTGGTAGGCATGAAGAGGATTGTAGGAAGTACAATCACACATAACACATGGACTGGTAGGCATGAAGAGGATTGTAGGAAGTACAATCACACATAACACATGGACTGGTAGGCATGAAGAGGATTGTAGGAAGTACAATCACACATAACACATGGACTGGTAGGCATGAAGAGGATTGTAGGAAGTACAATCACACATAACACATGGACTGGTAGGCATGAAGAGGATTGTAGGAAGTACAATCACACATAACACATGGACTGGTAGGCATGAAGAGGATTGTAGGAAGTACAATCACACATAACACATGGACTGGTAGGCATGAAGAGGATTGTAGGAAGTACAATCACACATAACACATGGACTGGTAGGCATGAAGAGTAGCCAACCACAAATAATGCATTGCTTGGAACAGAAACATTTACTGACCTCAATGAAATCAATGACTGTGGTAAGTGGGTTTGTAGTGATCACATTCTCAAAGGTATTCTCTGTTGGAATACACACAAAGTCCAGATCTGCAACAGTCTCCAGTACAAGATGTTGAACATTCTGAATGGACTTAAAGACTTTGTTGCCTTCCTCACTATTAGTTTCCAGTTGATAGCGCCTGCTTGAGAAAAATTTCTGTAAATATAGTACAAAATATGATGGCCATATTTCATTCACCACTATAAAGTCAATGCAAGGAAAAGATAATTCCACAGTAGATATTGCATCATCTATCTATTAGGATTGTCTTGGCCCAAGGTGGATGATGTCTCTTTTCCTAATCAAAACTTGCCATAAAGCATAGGGGTGAGGGCAGCCTGAGCTTGTATACATCATTAACAAGTGTCTTACTAAGTGACGTGGACATTCATGCCTTTCCACAAATCCTGTCCTCTAGCACTATATATCAATTCATACTATTGTTGTTGATCCCAGTGCTGTTGAGTTTTCTATTCCTGGCAGCCCAAGTACCATTCTTTGAAGGTGCAGGTACTCTGAAACTGTTCCAGGGACCTGTTGAGAGAGCTTACAACTGTTTGAGGCAGCTGCAGTAGCTTTTCATGGTATTCTGCCATGTTATTAATCTGTCACCTCTCTCATTCCTCTTACCTAGGCCATAGCCAACAGTCACAACACCACTCACCTGTGAGTTGTGAAGCTTTTACATCTGTCCTGTACAGTAACCTGCATGTTCGGAACAATGACTACCAGCTGTTGCTGAATTGACTGAATTGCCTTTTTGGTTCACAAGTGCATTTTTCAGGAGACTCCTGGGAGTCGGCGCTGAAGCTGCAGAGTTTGTGCTTTATGCGACACTTTCGGCGGGTCGCCCTGCGGTAAAGGACCAAGCCATGTGAGAAAACCCAGGTCAATGAAGTCTTTCTGGTGACTGCTGAGTCCATCGACGATGAACTGTGGCTTTCGTGGATGAATTTTGTGTTGGCGTTCTGGCAGCGGCATTATGCACAGTGTACCTGTGTGGGCTGTTGGATTGCCGAGACTCATGTTTATTCTACTTTTCACATTGGACAGTGAGGAGCATTTTGTGTGATATTCACTGGCACAGGAATGGAGCATAATGGGGATGACCCGTTGCCATGAAGTTGGAACCTCGACTAACTAACTAAGCAGTAGCTTTTCACTAACATGTGTAAGTAATGCTTCAAAATAATCATGTGTAAGTAATGCTTCCAAATAATATTGATCAAGATAATGCCAATAATGGGAATTCCAATAGTCCCTTCGTGCGGTAGGGAGCATCATGTGCTACAGGTGATGCCTAATTGTCATCAGGCAACAGTATGCAAAGTAAATGTTTAAAATACTCTAAACTTTGGTACATGAAGGGTGTCTCCATTCTCCATGGCAAAGTGGTCAAGCTGTTTGACTCGGGCTCCGAAGGTTGTGAGTTCGATTCCGGGCTGCGTCCTTCGGTTCACAAGTGAAATTTTTTGGAAACTCCTGTGGGTCGTTGCTAGGGCTACATAGTTCGTGCTTTCTGCGACGCTTTCCGTGCTGCGGAAAGAGACCGAGCCATATGGGATAAAACCTGGTGCAATGAAGTCGACCCTGTCGACTTTTAAGCCATGTTTTGTTGGTACATGGAATGTCAGAACACTTAGCCAGATTGGAAAATTAGATAATATCAAGAAAGATATGGAAAGAATGAAGATAAATATATTAGGGATTAGTGAAATGTGCCAGGAGCAAGAGAAAAATATTTGGATAAGAACTGAATTATTTACTCAGGAGGGAAGGACTACAAAACGGGAGTTGCCATAATTTTTGACCAAGGTGTGCTAAGTCATTTAAAGGATTTTGGACAATCTCAGATAGAGTATTATTAGTGAAACTTCATGGCAAACCTCTAGATCAAGGGTGGCCAATGCGAGGCACGCGGGCCACATTCCGCCCACCGGGAGTCATGTTGCGGCCCTTGGAGCTAGGTCAAATGAACATAAATGTTAACTTTATTGTACATATCACCAAAAGAACTTACATCATGAGTCGTGACATATTTCCAATATTGTCTGCCTATCAACGACACTTGGATTCCCTATTAAACTGTGTATTCAGAGGTCACAATGTTAATTCGAGGCCAAGCCCAATTTTCTAACCATAACACTTAACCCGCCGGGGCGTTTGAAGTTGACAGGAGTTTGAAACTGCGTCCACACAACATATGAACACGTGCGACTGTCTTGTGGGTGATACGAAGATGGGAGGTGGCAACATTATTGCCCCCCCCCCCCCCCCCCCCCCCCTCTTTCTCCAGCCCGGCTCTGTCCACGACACGATCCCCATCAAACTGTGTCGTGTTCTGTGCCAAAGTGTGCCTAGGTTAGGTACAATATGTAAAAAAATCGAGTGGGTGGATTGAATTGAGAAGTTTTTAAGGGGTGAAATTGAGAACTGTAAGGAGTCTGATAAATTGCTTTTCTAGTGACCAGCTGTATTTTCCGTATTGGATATAGTGGGGTTCATTGGATTCCATGATGGTGGATTAAACCTTGGCCGAACCGGAAGCATAGTACAAATGCTCTATTTCTCATTTGGAGTGGCTGATTCATCGGCACAGGATGAAAAGGATTCATACTGATGTAAGACCCGAGTTTCCTTAATATTATTTGATCTCCATGTTTAAGGCAACCTCAACATTATAGAACTCCATTGAGTGACTGATCAATATGGCCTGGCCACCACCAGTGTACCTACTACTCAAGTAAATGCACTGGCTGAGTCCTACATTCATGGCTAGTTGTTAAGGTCAGGAGAAGGGTTATGAACATTGTCAAAACCTGGCAGTTATCCAGATGGACATTTACAAAACTTGGATTGTTTCCATCTGGACATTTTTAAAACCTGAACTTTATCCATTAGGACATTTTAAAAACCTGAACGATATCATCGTGGATATTTTTCACTGCCTGAAACTTATTACCATAGATATCTGCCTTTCGTTCATCATTTATGGATAATTTCCATTATTGAGTAGTATCATTATGGATATTTAGAACTCTTGAAGTTTATCTGCCCTATGGATATGTATAATTCCTTAAGCTTATCTGCCCTATGGATATATATAACTTTTGAAGTTTACCAGTGGATATTTATAACGTCTGAACTTTATCTGAATGACAGACATTTATAACTCCTGAAGTTTATATGCCCTGTGGATATTTATAACTTCCAAGGAAATTTATTATCAGGGATATTTCACCGCTTGAGGAATGTTGCACTGGATACTCCCAATTCCGGAACATTTAGCCGAATGAATATGTGCACATTGGGCACTTATTAACCTGGCTAGTTCTACTCCAGTGACTTGAACATGAACATTCGTAAAAGGAATATTATGGTCCATAAACTGTAGGAACCATAGTGTTTTGGTTTGTGAAAAGACTTTATGGTATTAGGTATGAACTCTGTGTTCCTGATATTTCTCTGAGTGCATGTTGTTAAAGAAAGAGATAATATTGGTTGGATACTGGTTGAGAACATCAGTGAGAAAGGTATGATTAATATAGATTATTAATACTATTTTGATGTGGGTTTTTATTATGTGAATATTCATTATGTGTATTTGAGGTATTACATAACCATGGCGTCAACTAGTAAAGACGTTGGACCAAAAGAAGAGAAGAATCACAGAATAATTAAGAAGTTTTCAAGACAGATGGACTATAAACTATTTTTTTTCTCGATTATTTGGTTGTTTCGGGATTTGAAATTTAAATATTGAGCACAACCCACTACTGGCAATGCTGATCGTATTCCGGCATGAGAATAAGACCTATCCACGCCCATATTGATGTGGATAGGCCTTAGGTTCATGCCGGAATACGATCAGCGTTGCCAGTAGTGGGTTGTGCTCAATATTTATATTTTTTTTTCGTGGAAATTAAAACAAAGCCCATATGCTTGATATGCAACGAATCTGTTTCTGTCTTGAAATAGTATAACGTCAAACGGCACTATGAGACTAAACATGCAAATAAGTTTTATGAGACTAAACATGCAAATAAGTTTTATAAGTACAAAGGGCAATTTAGACAAGACCAAGTAAATGACTTTAAAAAAATATTCAGCACAACAAAGTTGGTAACAAAAAGGTGAGTGTTGTGACTGTTGGCTATGACCTAGGTAAGAGGAATGAGAGAGATGACAGATTAATAACATGGGCAGAATACCATGAAATGGTAATAGGTAACACCTGGTTTTAACAACATCCTCGAAGATTATGAACGTGGAAAAGCCCTGGAGATAATATTCACAATTAAATTGACTACATACGTGTACCAAAGAGATTCAGAAGCAGTTTAGTAGGAGCAAATACTAGACCAGGAGCAGATGTATATAGTGACCTTGTGCCAGTTATAGGAAAAATGAAGGTTAAGACTAAAAAATATAAAGGAAACCTCAAAGAACATAAAGTTAGATTTAGCATTACTTAAAACAGACAAAGAAATTAGAGAAAGGTACAATGTTACTGTTAAGAACATATATAATGCCATGGAGATCATACAGGCTATTGATGAACAATGGGATATGTTGCAGGAATCAATCCAACAGAATCAAGTGAAATCATTCCACTTAAACATAGAATTGCAAAAAAAAGAAAAAGAAATGGATGACAGGTGAAATTTTGCAGATGATGGATGAAAGAAGAAAAAACAAAGCAAGATAAAGAATATAATCAAATGCATAAATAAATAGTAAATAAATGCAAAACGGCTAAAGAAGTATGGCTGAATCAATAGTGCGTGCATGGGAATTGGGACAAACTATCGAAAAGAGTCACATTCCATGTATCAACGAATAAATACAATAACAGGTAGGAAAACACGAAATACCAAAAACACAAAATACCAGTGGATGTTTAAAATTGAAGAACGGTGCATTATCAATAAATAGGACAAGATGATACAGTCAGTAGATTGACGGAATATCTCGAAGCGTTGTATGATGATAGGAGACCAGATGTAAATATTCAAAACAATGGTGAGGGTCCACCAATACTTGCAGTAGAAATTAAAGATGCACTACATCACACGAAGAAAGGAAAGGCACCCGATCCAGACAACAGTACGTTGGAGGAAACTGAGGTTCGTTGTGATTCTGGAATTGAAATATTGACAAAATTTCTAAATGACATCTACACTATTGGGTACATTCCTAGTGACCTATTAAAATCCATCTTTATAGCTCTGCCAAAGAAACCAGGCATTTTAGAATGTGAAGAGCATCGCACAATCAATAAGTCTTATGAGTCATATGACAATGCTGTTACTCAGAATAATTATGAAATGAATAAGAAACAAGATTAAACCAGAAATTAGTGATGAACAGTGTGGATTTGTGGAGGGAAAGGGCAGTAGTAAATCGAGAGTCACAATGTTACCGGCACCAAAGGCAGCAAAATGTCACAACCCTCACACGCGCGTCGGGCCGGTTTTCACCCCTAGGGGCTCGAAGCCAGGGCTCGAACAGACCCTTCGATAGGTGCTTGCCTCTGTATTATCATTCCCGGTGCGAGCCTCATTCCGAGAAAGTCGCCTGCGAGAGACTTAAGGCTTCACACGGGGCTCCTACAGGCGACTCAAGCCGGTGAGATACAACATTCAAGTATTAAAGATACACAAAAGATATAGGGGTACGCATCATGAACGCGTGTCGGTGGCTACTGTTGGGGCGACACGCCAGTGTGAGCGGCGGTGTAGGGGGGAATACTGCTGGAAGTACAATGCGCATCTCAAGAAGGGGGGAGGCATAGTCGCCTATACGAGCTGCGGCATCGGGGTGAAAACCACCCTAGCCCTCTGCCGGCCGTGCAGAGCCAACATTAAATACCACAAACTGTGATACCAGCAGAAAAGGAGCGTTCCTCTGTGAATGGAGGCGCCTGAAAAGAATAAATATTTAAATTCCAGCAAAAGAAATTTTCATTTAGAGAGAAGTGGAGTGTTGAGGGTACGAGTCCAGCAGTAATCATGGTTGCCATAAAACAGCTGCGAAATCAAGCTCGCCAGTATGGGATGCCATACAGCCACCGCCGCAAGGCCATCCTTGCCTGGGAGATAGCTCAGGCAAGAGAAGCAGTCCGCGCCACCCGACTCGAGCGGGCCGCCACCACCGGGCGGTATCCAGCTCTTTGGGAGGAAGTCCAGGACGCAGCGCAGGCTGCACGGTTGGAAGACAAGGTCACCGCTGCCCTGCGACCGCGTAAATATGCCGCCTGGGCCCAAGCGCACCCGTTACAACGCTTCGCCGTGTTACACGTCAACTCAAGAAGGAGCCACTGGTGCTATCTACACTCAGAGCCACTGGCCCGACTCATTGCCCAGCGTGGTCCCCAACTCCTAGAGGAGGTAATCCCAAAGGATACTGAAGAGCGGGGGAGGTGAACAATCACATGGAAGCTCTTCCAAGGGCTAGAGGGGTTGATCGTAGAGAGGCTCAAGCCCCACATCGAGGCATTGAGGTCAGCCTTCTATCTGCGGTATGCCTACACCTACCAAATCTGAAACATCGAAAACAGAGACATCATGTTGTACCACAAAAACCTACATAGGTCCCGTGAGTTGATAAACCACACTGCGGCAGCCGCAGAGTGGTTGGCAGAGCGTGATGAGATCAGCTTTGACACCAACCAAATTGACCGCCCCAACACCAAGTGGGTCTTTGTAAGGTGGGTGCAAGTCGAGATGAAGGCCATCCTCACTCCCCAGGTTCTATTTGGGGCAGGGTGATTGCCAGACTGGCTGCGGCAAAAGAAGGGGCTGTACGCGTTAGACACATACAACAACAACCTATATCTGTTCCGATGCCTAGCCGACCACTACGGCATGAGGGTAGACCGTTGCACCACCGCAGCCTGGGAGCTGGCACAAAGGGTGTGGGGCACCTTCACACCAGACAAGCCAGGCTTGGATTCGTTAAAAGAGTTTGAGCAGATGTTGAAGTTAGGGATCCGCGTCTATGAGCCGACCAAAGCGGGGGTTTGGAGGTTGGTAAGGAGGCCTGCAAACTACGAGTGCATTGGCACCAAGCCGATGACAATCGGCGTTTATGACAACCACACTTTCCTGATAACTGACCTGCCAAAGCTAGCGCAGCTCTTTGCGTGTCAGCATTGCAAACAGCACTTCACCAAAGCCTGTAATCTCTAACATCACGCAGATTGCTGCAGCAAGGGAGAAACCAAGGTCCTTTGTTCAGGGAAAGAGGTGGAGCGGCTGCAGTCAGCATATGAAAAACTCTTCTACCCCCAAAACAACGCCAGCTGCAGCTCCATCTTATGGTTAGAGCACATGGCCAAACAATCAGGGCGCCACATCCACCACGCATACTGCGGGCATGGGGAGAGCGATAGATTGCTAACAGTTTGGTGGACGGCTATTACCCGACCACCCAGATGGTGTACCAATATCACGGCTGCCACTGGCATGGGTGTCCAACCCACAGTGAAGCCCCAAACGCAGACGAGCTGTATTAGAAAACCCTCTGCCGCAGAGAGAAAATAAAGGCTTCTGGCTATAATCTGGTGGTAGTGTGGGAGTGTAAGCGACCGCCTCTGTCTCACAACCCAATGCCTCAGGTGCAGACGGTGGTCTACCCTCATGCGATCTTTTATGACTTCGAGGCCTGGCACGACAAGGCTCAAGCCCAGCACCCCACCACCAACCTCACCTATGAGAGCCACCAGATTGCGACACCATAGAGGAGCAGCCAACCCACCTGAGCAATGCAGATCCAAAAGCCTTGATAACCGACTTCATGGCGGACCTGCGTTGGTGCGCAACAGCGATACGTGCCAAGATGGAAGCCCGATACGAGCCGAGATGGAAGCGCGTTACCTCCCGGAAGACCTGGACAAGCTGCACCCACAACTGCAGAAGAAAATGCGTGAGTGGTGTGGGCAAGTCCCCATGTTGGGCTTCAACTCAGGTGGGTACGCCCTAAACCTAATCAAGGAACACAGAGCTCGCAGGCACCTGTCAGAAGATCAACGTGACCGCACAAGGGACAAAGACAATGTTCATCATCGCACCCGAGTTCAAGTTCCTTGATATTCTCAACTACCTAGCCCCCGGCACCACGTACGAAGCATGAGCTATGGCTGCACGGCGACCAAGTCGTGGCTGCCGTATTAGTGGCTCGACACCCCTGAAAAGCTGAACAACCCAGGTCTGCCCGACTACCCCACGTGGTATTCCAGCCTAAAGGGTGAATACGTGCTAACGCTGGAGGAGTGGCGGAGTTGCAAGCGGCTCTTCAAGGAAAAAGGAATGGCGACGTTCGCCGATTGGTTGAGGTACTACAACAACCTCGACGTCGGTCCAGGCCTCGAAGCCTTAGGGAAGATGAAGGCCTTCTACGGAGAACGGGGAAGCGACCTATTCAATGATGCATGCAGCCTCCCCGGGGTGTCCCTACAATACTTTCTCAGTGGCACCGAGGCAGACGAGCTCTACGCCCCAGGAGAGGAGGCGTACCCACTCCTGAAAGCAGCAGTGACGGGAGGACCATAGCTAGTCTTCACCCGGTACCACGAAGCGGGGGTCACCAGAATCCGTTCACATCAATACCAGAAGGGAAAGCTGTTCAGGATTGCAAAAGGTTACGACGCTAATGCGCTCTACCTCAGCACCATGGCTATGGCCATGCCGTGCGGGAAATAGCGGGTGCTCTACCAAGGTCGCCCAGCAGGTGTTTAAAGACCAGCTTTTTGGATTTGTCAAGAGTAAAATCTCCACCCGCAAAGCCTTGTGGCCAAAGTTCGAAGAAATTGAGCTCTTCTTTATGAACCATGAAGTGCCGGAGGCCTTAGTAGCGCCGGAGATGTTGGATTACCTGAAACGCACAGGCCGCCAGCGGTCGGGGTGTAAAAAACTGCTGGGCGTCCTCGAGGCTGACGGGATCTTGCTGTACACCCCGCTGTTGAAATGGTATCTAGAACACGGACTCGAACTGGAGGCGGTCTATACAGTCATCGAAGATGAGCCAAAGAAGCTCTTCACGTGGTTCGTTGAGCAAGTAACCGAAGCGCGCCGCCTCGGGGATGTGGACAAAGCGAAGGTGATGCTGGCCGAGGCTATGAAGCTTCTAGGCAATTCAGCATACGGAAAGCTCATCGAGGCACTCGAGCGCCACACCAACACCAGCTACACCCAAGATGAAAAAACCGTGGATCAGGCACTACGTTCCCCCTGGTTTGAAGACCTCACAGAGATAAGCGACGCATACAAGATCAAATCGTGTAAGCCACGTGTGATCATCAAGCGTCCTTTCCAGGTAGGCATCGCCGTGTATCAATTGGCCAAGCTCCGCATCTTAGAATTCTACCATGACTTCCTTGACCGGTTCATGGATCGCAGGGACTATGAGGTCATGCAAATGGACACCGACAGCCTGTACATCGCACTGAGCACCCTCAACCTTGAGGAGGCGGTAAAGCCTTAGATGAAAGAGGAGTTCAACCATGTGAAGAGGGAATGGCTTGCCTGGGACAAATGCAGCGGGCGAACCCCCGGCATCTTCAAGATCGAGTTTGAGGGGAGTCAAGGCATTGCCCTCTGCAGCAAATGCTACATCTTCGACGAGGACGTGAACACGAAGTTCTCATGCAAGGGGGTGGGGAAAAGGCAGAACCCATGACCTGGGGGAGATACAAAGCCGCCTTAGAGGGGTCCATAGACAGAGTGGAGAACCGAGGGATGCGCATGCATAAAGGGCAGATGGCCAGCTACCAACAAGGCAAGCTGGGCCTCAGCGCGTATTAGACAAACGGTATGTCTTACCCGACGGTATCCACATGCAGCCCCTCGAGAACCACAAGGTTGCCGCGGAGTGAGCCCACACCGTTTAGGGAGGATCCGGTCAGGAGGCATTTGGGTGTTGGGAGGAACAATCATCAGCTCTTCGTGAATGAAGCCCCGAGCCAGCCCATCCTCCAGGTAGTACAGTGCAGGCCGCCCATCCTGGCAGACAGCTTTACGAACCGTGTGTACTGTTATTGACAACGAAGGATCAGGCGGTTGCCACCTTCAAGTTCGTGCTCCCTGTATGAGATTGCATACAGATACTGAACTAGAGCATCAGATGGAATCACATGTTCCTTGAGGCCGATAGCGCGCAGAGCTGGAGCTGCCGGCGTATGGGACACAGAAGAATCCTTAATCGCCTCAGCCGACTTCCTGCCCGTCAAACGAGTCACCTCACCGTTAAGCGCCTGCGACCACCTGAGGGAAGAGCCCTAACCCATTCAACTGAACGTTCAGAGGACCCTCGAGCTGCCAATAGTAGCTCTTGGGCGTATTGGGCACCAAACAGTCTCTCTGTCAGAGTGCGATTGAACCTCTCAACGATCGCCCGCTGCCGATGATTCTCAGCTTCTCTGCGTCTTATTTGTGTCTTATGCTTCGTCGCCAGCTGGCTCACAGCACCTATAAACTCGCGCCCCGGGTCAGTCTGCAGAAGCTGTGGCCTGTTGAGTGGCCCGCGTTTGAAAATTCGCTCAAGTGCCACAACCACACTTTCGCTGCTCTTATCGGTCAGAGGCTCGGCTTCTTTAAAGAGTGAGGCAACATCCACAACCGTGAAGGCATACTTAAATGTCTTACGCCCAACCCTGTCATGTGGTAGGTAGAGCAAGTCAGCCTGATGGACGGCATTCGGTCTATCTTCATCAATAGATGGTATCGGAATATAACGAGGGGATGGCAGATAGATCTGAAAAAATAGCTTGCTTTTTGAGCCAGTCCCGGGCAACATCCTCTGAAACATGAGCTGTATCAGTGAGCTACTTAATGGCCGCCAAGCCTTTCCAATAGCCCGGGGGGGGGGGGGGGGAACTGTAGTAGATGCCCTGCAGACGTTTCATTTGTTACATTGTAACAATAGCAGTAACACCGACCAATCTCTAAAGCAATTTATAAGCAATAATTCCCGTAGCAGCCAGCCCAAAACGATGAAAGTGATCTCACGGTCTTTCTGCGGCTCGGATGGCAGGTAATAAATCCTCCAGGCGAGGTTCAGGCTCGAGGGGCTCTACGCCCTTGCCGGAGATCAGGCTGTATTCCCGCATGGCCTGGTCGACATCTTGGAAAAAGTGAACGGCGTGGCCTTCGCACTGTAGCTCCTCGTTGAGCCAGTCCAGCCGCGGGGTTCTCTTTCTTGTCCACTCAGCCTGGGCCACCAGTAGCAGTTCGACAGCCTCATCGTGCCGTATTAATTCTCCATGCCCTAGCTTGGAAAAGGGTTGCCCCCCGTAAACGTGAGAGCATTGACAACGGCACCCGCTATCATCATTGCGACAGAAGCCATAGTTAGCGGGAGGGCTTTTGCAATATATCAGCGGGGATCAAGCCCTCTTCGATAAGCAAATATCGGAGTGCTATAGCGATGGACATGTCTAAAACTATCATCCCAATGTCATACATATCAGCCCTTTGAAAATAACCTTGGTCAGTTTTGCGATGCCTACCGTAAGCGCGGTCACCACTGAGCCGCGGTAAGCAGCATTAACGATAGCTCTCCCGTCAACACTTGCCATTATTACATATAAAATGGATCTCTATTCCTTAATACGTCAGTCTCTGGTCACCTGGAGGGCGCAGGCGGGGCAGGTGCTTTAGCCAGCCACAATGTCTGCCTAGCAATTACACCGACAACAACAGCAACGCCAATCACTCAGATAACCCAGGGTGTCCAGCGGCGGTAATCAACGGGCACCATTGGAAACAGCGGTTGGGCCTGCTCATGCTCCGGGGCTAACTTTCGTTTCTTCTCATGAACGGCCTGCTGCAGAGCTAGAGACAACCTCTCTGTTTCACGAGTCTTTCGAGCAGCGATTCCTCTCTTCCCAGCCGCAACTTTTCTGGGGTCCTTCGTAACTTGTTTCTCTCACGGCGTCTCCTGTGGAGCAATTTCGGGGGTCTTCTCCCCCATCTTGTTCTTGCTTAGGACAGATATGCCCAAAACGGCAGTGCCTAAAAGTTGCAAGCGCGACAGTTGCAGGTGCTAAGCACATGCCGAACTTATGATAGAGCTCACATGTAACCGTGTTTAGCGCATGCCCTAGAAACTGGTCGGCATCCAGGTCTGTTTCCATAGCTTGATTATCGGCAATGGGGAGGAACATACTTGCCACTTGTGCGTACATCTGCAGCATAGCCGTGCCCAGGGTCTTTGTTATTGCAGATCCAAGCCTCGCCTCATACCTCGCATATATCTTCTCAATGTCTTGATCAGGCAAGGACTCAATCTTTTCCACTGTAAGTTTGGAGTATTTATCTCCTATATACTGCCCAGCACGTCCCCTAATCGCAAGTGCTGCCAGCCTTTCACGACGCAACGCATGTCCGGACTATGGGTTGTTGCATGCGTATCAGTTGTTGCATGTGTATCTGGAGCAGACTGTGCTGGCTTTGCCTGTTCAAGTAACAGCTGGTCGAGTATGGCGTTTGCAAATACCCAACGTCTAACTCTAATATAGGAATGCACAGCCCATCCAAGCACACAACATGTGCATATCAGTTGTAATATAACTAAGGCTGTTAAGGAGTAACAAAGCACTGCTTCATACATGCTTAAGTGGTGCTTAGCTGATGCTCCATACATGCTTAAGTGGTGCTTAGCTGATGCTTAACATATGCGTAGTATCTGTATCTAACAAACCTCACCAGCTTTGAGCACTTTATAAGCAAACGGGAACTTGGTCCGCAGTACCAGCTTTGAGAACTCATTAGCTTCGAGTTGCTTTCGCGCCCCATCAGGTTCTTCCCGAGAGTGGATGACGTAGTTCTCGTCCAGGCAGTCTTTAAAGCTATCCTTATCCTTGGAATGGAAGAGCGCCACCCATTGTGTCTGTGCCCTGAGGCCTTTCGCAACGGCATTGCACTTCTGGGTTTGAACCCACAGACTTTGCTGGGCATGTCGCCCGCTAAAAGCTAGATAAGTCAGCATAGTCCGCTTCTGAGCAATAGCGTCCTCTGCGTTGCAGTCATCAATGATGTATAACATCGGTGTCCCCTGAACCATTTTATAGAAGGCCTCTAGCCATTTGAGCAGCTGATCACCTGGGTCAAATATGAAGACCTCGGGATCTGACCACACCCACGGGCGGGCCCGGTATGTTTCACTGTATCATACCAAAGGGCAAGCAATGATAATATGCTCGAAAACACCCCTGTAGGGCCTTCCAGGAGGTCGAGAATGAATTCTGTTTTACCACACGATATGGAGCCCGTGATGATGGTCGAGTGTGGCTTAAGAGGGAACTCCATTAATAAACAGCACTAACAAATCTCCCGGTGTCGATGTTCAGCTGTCCGTCCATAACCAAATAAATGTAACAGTACAGTGGCCCCACCGGTTCAACCTCTTTCGTGATCTGGAGAGTGATGCCCTCAGAGCCGTTCTCTACACGCCAGCCGCTGCCGTGAAGATGGTCATTGTCGGAGGTCCGGAAGTCCAGCCACAAGCAGAATTTTGTCGTCAAGTACTCGCCTAGACTGACATCGAACAATCCTAGCTCTTTGGCGACTGCGCTTGTCTCAGGGTGTCTTTTGAGGTCACCGGCGAAGAATTTCCTCGCTTCGTGTCCCAGAGCTGGTGTGGCAGCTAAGCCGTGCGCAAATAGCTGATTGGCTTGTCCTTCCACAATGACTTCAACTTTGGTGATCTGTGGGTTATAAAACAACTCTGTTTGGCGCTGCAAAATCTTGTGGTTGGCAGGATCCTCCCATAATAGGAGAATGCCTTTCAAAGACTTACAGGGTGTGTTCAGATTGATGTTCCATATCGAGTCCTCCTTTTTCTGAGGGATCCGTTTATGTCGTAGGACCCGCTCGTATAACACCACCATACGGTTCTATACATGCTCCGAATTAGCCAGGGCCAACGTGGGTTTCAGTGACTACTTCGTACTCGAGACAGATGTTTTCTAGGGAATACGTGGAATTGCCAGCATCTTTGCCAGTTGCGCGAATCACGCGGGAAGCGTCGTTAAAGGTCACCTCAATCTTAGCCGATCACTAAGAGCAGATTGGTAGAAGGGCGCGTGCATTTCAAGCAGCTCAAAGTCTAGTGGTATGTAATACCTGTTGTTGAAGGCCTTCGCGATGGCCGCGTCTGGCGCATTGGCGGGGGGCAGAACGACAGCATCCGCTGTGCCAACACGTGCCTTGGTCACATTCATGGCGGTGCTTGTATCGATGCCTTGAAACACAGCGCACGCCCACTCCGATCGGCTCTTCCAAAGATCCAGGTAGACGTTGTAGACGTCACTGCCCACAAGAGAGAAGACTTCATTGCTGGAGAGCCTGACGGTCAGCTTTTGAACCAGTGCTCGGCCGAGGTTCTGAACCACGAACCGTTGACATCAGGGAAGCTGAGGGCGACATTGAATGCCAGGCACGATAACATCGTAGTGCACCGAGATTGGGGAAACAGAACTAGTAGCCGCTGCTTCGGGCCGATCGTAGATGGATTGTTGGTCACGATGATCGTTTGCCTGATTTAACACCGAGCGGCTCCTGGAGACGGTGGTAAGGGTTAAGCTTACGACCATATGCACTTGAAGACATGGCTAGTTGTCTATTGTTGTTACTTCGTAGCAATATCTAATATGGATTAGAGTTGAGTTGACCGATATTGGTGGCGAAGAGGGGTCGCCTGAAACGGGAGAGGAAGAGACAAGCTTCATCGACGACTTTGCTATCGACAGTCCCCGCGTTAATACCGAGTGGCCAGAATGGTTTGGGGAGCCGACCCGCAACTTACAGGTGGACCTAGAAAACAGCGCCATTGGTGGCTATTTAGAAGGGTGGCGTTGAAGTGGGGTGTGAGACCCACAACTGGCATAGATTATACAAAAATTAGGTTGGGTCGGAGGAACGCACTCTATGCTGGAGAAAACAGGATTACACTGTATGATAATGGCTTGCCGTTAGCTTTGAATAGCCCCAAAGCGAGTACCAGAAGTGCATTGGTGTTTGTGGAAAAAATATCATCAAAAGCTCTCACAGTCCTCGAGCAGACTGATAGTGCTCTGGCACAGGAACAAGCAGCTCTATGGGGGTACGAATATTTGGGATGTTCCACAAATAGCTTCAAATGTTAGCAATATCTTAGAAAGGACCATTTCGAGCCCAGCAGTGTGGCTGGCTTTAGAAACCTAGCAAGCAGTAGACTAGTACCTGGGGAAGAAAGGCCTGCCTCCAGTGAGAGAACTCCGGGGGCTCATGGTACTTGACAAAGCGGTGACGACGATGAAAGGTAAGCTCACCAACTACCTCGTCATTATCCACAAGCAAGATAAACAGATATCGAGTCGGCGGCGGAAAATGTTGATAGCACCCGATGAGGAGAGTAGGGACTTTCAAGAGCAAAAGATTGCCGATATTGAAGAAGCAAAGAAGAGGATTTTAGTAGAAGTCTCTGCGTTACACGAAGACTGCGCACCCAATCAAGCCGGATTCGTGAATCCATTCATCGGATGGTCAATGAAGACACCACACTAGGTGAGAAGCTGCGGACTCTGTTCCAAGAGCAGGGCATCACCATAGCGAGCATTCTCACAATGATCGGCCTCTTAATTTC
The DNA here is from genome assembly GCA_014155875.1 of Cepaea nemoralis. Taxonomy (NCBI): domain Eukaryota; kingdom Metazoa; phylum Mollusca; class Gastropoda; order Stylommatophora; family Helicidae; genus Cepaea; species Cepaea nemoralis. The sequence continues at coordinate 218,079 of JACEFZ010027820.1, read as the reverse complement.
CACTATCACCCTAGCCATTACTGGCAGTGGAGGTGGTGGTGGTGCACCCCCTACCCCACCACCTGGCCCTGGGGCTAAAGAATGGATTCAACAGAAGCTGAAAGACCTAGCGAGCCTTCTGGCCAGGCAGACAGGTAAGGCTGTGGCGGCACTCCCGGGAATCATAGGCGGCATTATCTCCTGGCTCCTTAACTTCTTGAGTAAGGGTGTGGTATGGCTGGCTGGGAATCTCTGGGCATTAGTGCTTGCGTTCAGCGACTTGCTGCTGCTGGCTGTCAGAGAGTGGCTATTTGCGAAGCAAATGAACAAACCATAGGCCCACTAGGTCGACTGCGATGCCTCCAGCAATGAGTGCTATTTTTTTGTTTTGATGCTGCAGCCCGGCTGCCTTATCAGCTATGCTGGTGGTCTGTTTTACCGTCAGTGCCGGCTGCGCTATGCTGGGTAGCTCTACGGTAAGGTCTGGGGCATTAATGGCAGTATTCAGGCCACGCTTTAGACCGGGCTCTGCGATGGCGATCATGTTGTTATATCCATCTATCTGGCCAATGCGGAGCAGCATGTCGCTGGGGTCATATACAACCCCGTTCCATTGACATAATTAACTTTTGAGCTCGCGTTTTGTAGCACATCCTGATACCTTTTGATGGCCCGCCGCGATATCGACGGGCACAGAGATGGTGTCTTCTACTAATGCCAGGAATTGCTTCTGGGCATCAAATGCCGTCCCAGTTCCCAGAATGCGTGTTCTAGTCTGTGCCTGGGCCCTAAGATGGCCCACATGTAGGTTCGAATGCTGTCATTTATTCGCTCAACCCCGGGGTGAGTGAAGCCCTGTGACTTGTTAAGAATGAAAGCCCGCCAGGCGGAGTCAGCCTGAGGATCATCTTGCGAGATGTACTCTATGTGTAGTACATCGTTCGATGTCTTTTGTGTGAATGATAGTCGCTGTGGGTCATATACACCACCTTGGCCATCATTCAGGATGTGATAACCACTGTCATCCAGTAAATGCATACTCTCCCCAACCCATTATTCCTCCCACTCCGTCTCCAGTTATCATTCTGGGAAATCCCAAATTCTGTGCATATGCGCTGATAGGCTCTTACATCATAGGGATTTTCATAGGCGGTCCAACCCTGGTCTTGTGGTAGAGTCACATGCATTTCTTTGAGGATTTGACGAATCTGGTAGTAGACATAGAATATGAAGACGGCTCAAGTTAGTGGGTCAGACATATGCTCCTGCGCGGACACCCCAAACCCTGCCGTGGCACACCATACAGCAAAGTTGACTTGGTTGTGCCAGAATTGCATCGGCTTGCTAGATCAGGCTTGTATGATCTGGTCTGAATCCACGTATGGCAACCAGTATTTTTCAAACACATTGGAGAACTGTGTCTGAAAGGCTCCTTGGAGGTTGACCTGTATGTCCACCTTCGTGAGATCCTCTATTTACGCAAACGGGTATACCCCACCTGCCAGGTATTTGAACTCGTAAGCGATCATTATTATTATTAGCTGTGCTAATATGTATATCACACTTAGCAACGTCCAACATGGGGAACCCATCCCCCTCAACCCGGTCCTAGACAATCAGAATCACGATGGCGCACTAGAGGTGGCTATCATGGGATTGTTGTTCTATCCCATGTGGGTTAATATTTCCGAGAAGCTGAAAAACAATTGGTTCAAATATGGTGACGAGGTTGTTACTATCCCCGACGGGTATTATGATGTCTGCGCCCTCAACAAGCAATTCTTTGAGGCACGGAAGCTCCATCTTGTGCTTTACCCCACAACAGGCCTTGTAAGCCTCCGTGGTATAAAATCGGGGTGGCATTAGCGTGGGGAGGGTTAGGTGGGGTTGTTGGGTTTGGCTTAGATGACAGAAGTAGTAGGTCCAATGAGGTGTACATATTCTATGCGTCGAAGTTTCCTAATATATAAGGAGTTGTACATTCTTCTCAAGGGTCTATCATCATATGAGAACCATCATAATTCGCTTCCCTCCACGCTCCTCCGGGCTGTGCGCGTTAAAAAAGAGGAATGTAACCAAGGGAGACACGAGATTTTCTCTGTCCCTCATTATAAGAAGTTGGAGACTGGAACCCTCAGCAATATAAGACTTTTCAGTTTGTGATGAAAAGGGTGACAACGTGCCACTAGCATATCTAAGCTGTGTTCTCCACATCAGACATGACTGCTCGTCATGTGTTTAGCAGCCTTATTGAACTCGTAAGTGGCTATTATTAGACGTGCCAATATGTACAATCACGTTAAGCAACATCCAACATGGGGAACCCATACCTCTCAACCCAGTTCTAGACAATCGTGATGGCGGTCTGGAGGTGGCTATCGTGGAATTGTTGTTCTATCCGGCGTGGACTAATCTGGAGGATCAGTGGTTTGAATATGATTTCAAGGGTGTTGATATCCCCACCAGATATTATGATGTGTGTGCCATCAACAAGCAATTCTTTGAGCCTCACAACCTTTATCTGTCACTGGACCCCACAACCGGTCTTGTAAGTATCAGTGATTTTAATGCGGAAAAGGAGGAGCTTATGTGGGAAAAGTTAGGCCCGATTCTTGGCTTCCAGGATTTAATGTTCGTTCCCTTTGAGATTGCTAGCACATTCACCGCAGAGCAGGTTCTTAACCTTATCATATATAAGGAGTTGTACATTCTTCTCAAGGGGCTGATGTCATATGATAACCGCCATAATGTGCTGCCCTCTACACTCCTCCGGTCTGTGCCCATTTAAAAATAAAGCGGAATGTGATCAAGGGAGACACGATATTTTTTCTGTCCCATATTATAAGAAGTTGGAGACTGGATCTCTAAGCGATATTAGACTTTCGGTCCGAGATGAAAAGGGTGACGACTTGCCGCTGGCATATCTAAGTTGTGTACTTCACATCAAAAAACGCAATGGCTGATTCAGAAGGACAAGGAAGGCATCGCCCTAGAGCATGCTCTACCCTAACCTTTGCTGATTTGGCCGACACTATCGGGTGGCGGGAGCCGGGTCATAATTACAAGATATATGGCCTCCAGCTCACTCCCCAGGGGGGTGTCTATGTTCGTGCCACCATAGGCCATCCCGACGATGATGACTGGGATCTGCAGCTTGAGCTTCACATGGGATATACTCACCTCAAGCCCAATGGGATACTTATCAGGTTAACCAACGTGGGCAAGGTGTTTGTGAGTTATCAGGCATGCAAGACGGTCATTTGCCCCAACAAGTCTCCTGTTGTGACCTACCAGTCGTTTCTGAAAATGCAGTGTGCCAAGCCTCTTTTCTATGCCGTAGCGGTAACTGAGGCTAAAGCCCAGGGGACTAGATATTGCTTGAAGGCCACTACAGAGTGTAAAGCCGACCTTGATATGCTAGGTAAGCTTCCTAAGGAGTCAACCATCTATCTCAAGTTAGCTATTGGGGCTGCGGAGCAGGCTGAAGTTGTCCCATTCCTTCCTGGGGTCTCTCTTAAATGGAGTGCTTCAACGTCTGCCAGGCATATTGCTCTCATAATCACTTCCGCAGCCGACGGGACGTGGGTGGCCCGGGCAACAGAGACGGACATTATAGTAGAGCTCGGTGAGGTTGCGGTGGATTAAATCATCTTTAATATTGTTACTGCATTTGTCCGGCTTTTGTTCACTACAGGGCCGGTTAGCGCCTTTTGCAATGAACATTTAATATCTCAGTTGAAGAAGTAGGTATAAGTTTGACACGCAAAGAATAATGTCACTCTATCCCTCATTTGATACTAATGATGGCGGTACCTATCACATTCAAGAGATTACCCATCTTCGGAAGTCTCTAGAAGATGAAAGGGACAAACGGGCTGCACTGTATAAATATATCGGCGTGCCGTTAATGCATTAGACGCTGTGGACAGCGTGATGCTGGCGGCTAGACTTGGTATGGGTGTGGGGGGTGTTGGGCTTCTCACCACCATTATCGCCACCCCTGTAGTTTTTGGGCTTGAGATAGCTGCCCTAGCTTGTGGAATCATGTCCACTGGGAGCATGCTAGCGTCCTGCAAACTAAAGTCAAAAGCTAAGAAACACAATGAAATCAAGACAATTTGAACCCCCCCCCCCCCCCCCCCCCCCCCTCCACCGAACGATCCGCCACTGGATTTCAGTAATGCGCGATACGTGGAAGTAATGAACATGATATACTACTCAGAGCAGTAAAATGCAAACAATGTAAAATTCTGAGGTAGGTATGAACATTTTTTCCATTGCTTTAATTTTTTCATTCTTCTCATCCTGTTGTCACGTGTGAATGTAGTTACAGGAGATCTCTTGGACTATATGTTGTGTTGTGTTTGCTGATGTAGGCTAATTGCCGCAATGTCCTGTATGTGTTATAATTCTGTTATGTAAAGCTGCACTACTTTGTGTGGAAGTAATGAACATGATATACTACTCAGAGCTAGGGATTTCACTAATGCGCGCTACACAGATGTAATACACTTGACATCTGAAGTGGTTTTCTCTGAATAAACCGTGCATTGTTTTCCCTCTGTCAACACGCGGGTGTTAATTATGAGCAGGAAATATGCTTTTCTTTCGGAGTTGTAAGGCTAACTACACAAAGCTGACTGGCGATGCGGGCAGTCTGATGTTTTCGACTTTGGAATGCGGAAGTATAAAGCTTGAGATGGTTCTCACACTGGGCACTGGGTGGTTACGGTGCACAAGTTTGATTTGTCTCATCCTTGTTGGGGCCGGTAGAGGCTACCCACGGCGTGGTTGCTCCCGCTGAAAACTGCGCTATCGTTAGCCACGCACACCTATTCATCTTTGGTATGGTGGGTGGCCCTCTGGTTCATTTTGAGGACCTAGCTTCATCCCTTTATAGAGTAGCAGCTTGATGCCAGTCATCTTTTCAAACTTCCGAAACATCCTATGGAGCGCGTCTAGTGTGCAATGCTCACACATCTCATATGGTTTCCTAACACCCCTCTCACAGAATATGCACTCTTCTATCACCTCGCCCCGCTTTGCCTGCACATCATGCCGAGAACAATAAAGGTCAATGCATGGGCGGCCACAATGCAGTTCTGTGCTGAGCTTCGGACACTCACATCCATAGGTCTCCATCTGTATGTGCCCAATAAGTCAACCTCTAATTCGGTGCACTGCCCGGCGCCCCCTAATACTTCTGGGAGGGAGTCCTGGCTGTTGCAGTTTGTGTTGGTGGTGCTCGACGAGAGAGCGTGCCCGCTCGCCGAGTGCTCCCATTTGTATTTGCATGTTTGTAGCGGTGCCCATCTTGATATGGCTGGTTGGTACCGCTCTAATTGTGTATCACGGTATAGTCGCCCCTATAACAAAATATGGTTGCTCACACTCAATTGCCCCAATGAAATTTGCGCTATAGTTACCACAGCCGGAAGTATATCACGCCAGTCACCTGTAGGAGACCTGTGTGAAGCCTTAAGTGCTCCGGTCTCTCGCAGGTGACTTTCTCGGAATGAGGCTTGCACCGGGAATGATAATACAGAGGCAACAAGCACCTATCGTGGGGGTCTGGTTCGAGCCCTGGGTTCGAGCCCATAGGGGTGAAAACCAGCCCGACGCGCGTGTGAGGGTGGTGACATTTTGCTGCCTTTGGTGCCGGTAACTTCGTGACTCTCGATATACTACTAGGGCACAAACAATGCTATATATATATTCTCAGGACACTATTAGAGAGAGATATAAAAGTTTTAAAAAATCTGTACTTATGATTCACAGACTACACAAAAGCATTAAGCAATGTGAAACTTGACGAAATAATAAAATTACTAAGGCAACTGAACATTGGCGACAAAGATCTGCGAATAATAAAGAAGATATATTGGCAGCAAACCGCAGCCATAAGAATTAACAACCTTGTAGGAACATTTCAGTGTATAAAGACGGGGGTCAGACAATACTGTGTATTGTCTCCTGATTTCTTCTCATTGTACAGTTAATATATAATGAGATCTACAGAAAATATGACAGGGATTCTGGTTGGTGGACATAATATAAATAACTTAAGTTATGCTGATGACACCATCTTAATAGAAACAAGTCAGAAGGAACTACAGGAAATGATAGATATAATGGTTGTAGAAAGTGAAAAAAATGGGCCTTCGTTTCAATAATAGAAAGACAGAAGATGGTGATATCAAAGAAACAGATTGTGCCATAATGTGCAATTAAAGTAAAGGACGGTTTTTTGGGCAAGGAAGAAATTCAGATATCTAGGCACATGGATAACATCAGATGGAAGATGCATCACTGAGATAAACAACAGAATAGGACAGGTAAACATTGCATTTTATCAAATGAATGTTTTGTGCAATAAGTCACTGTCCTTAAAAGTTAGAAAAAGAGTTCTTGCATGTTACATAGAACCAGTTTTAACATACGGCTGCGAGTCCTGGACAATTAGTAAACAAGCGACAAAATCCCTGGAAGCCTTGGAGATGTGGTTTTATATAAGAATGCTGAAAATTAATTGGAAAGCCAAAATAAGCAATCAGGACATTTTAGGGAAGGCTGAGTCGCAAAGACAACTTATCACAAACATCAGAAAAAGGAGTCATTATTTTTTGGCCATGTTATGAAAAGACAAAAACTGGAACATGTTGTGACAACCGGAAAGATTTGTGGAAAGAGATAGAGAAAGACAGCGTGAGAAGATTCTTAACAGTCTTGTGTCATGGCACAGAAGGTAGTCAACACACAGATTGATCCATGACGCCGAAGATCGTAATTTGTGGAGAGGCATGATTGTCCACGCCAGTCGGCAAGGCACTGGATGATGATGATATAATGATGATGTGTAAGTACACAACATTTGAAGAGAAGGTGGTCGATGGTTTCATAAGGGTGAGAATAATGTCTGGATTGTCTGTATTTTGGGGATTGATATACTTTAGATGGCACTCATTCAAGCATGCCCTGATCGAGACTGAACAATTTTGCACTGGTTTTTCAGGCTAAGGCATGGATGTTGGAGACTTTAAAAAGAGCTCAGTCTGTTTTTCTGTGTCTATCTGTTCAGCCATACTTCACTTATGTGTTGACTTTACTTGTATCTGTTGGACAGTTTTCATACTGCAAGTGCTGTCACTGTGCTATTTGGCAGCTACTGCTTTAGGCAAGTATATACACTTTCTCATTGCCCATGAGGTCACAGTCACAGGGAACTGAACTGTATTGTTATACTGATGGAGTGGGATGATATCTAGTTGTTAATTGCTTTTCCTACTAGACAGATACCTATGCATTCATACTGAGTGTTATTTAGTGTCTCCCAGACAGGCAAGACATCACTGAAAATCACTACATCACATGGTTTTTATTCTACAAGGTCTAACTCCTTTTCTAGCAATTCAATGGCAGTTCTCATTGAAACAGTCTCTGCTTCATGTTGGAGCAGTTTTCTCCATGGGAATCACATGAACTAAAAGAAGGATTTGTCTGGATTAATGTAAATAGCATATCCTGCACAGGAGGTTGTCTTAAATAATATGTGTATGTCTGGATTGCTGATGATTGCAAGCTGCTTAAGGTGTCTAATGGCATGTCTTTGTGTAGTACTGTGAGGAGTGAGTCTCTGTTGGCCATTTTGGTCAGCAGTTTTGTTTTGAATATTGGGAATTGGAAGTTCTCCCAGGGAGGTGGCCCATACAATTTTGACTCTATTAATTTATTTTGGGATACAGTGTGAATCCCTTTCTTCTTTAATCAAATTAATAAGAGACAGCTGTTTCAACCTTTGTGTTTTTTCCAGGCATCTGTCTTTATACTAAAGCAAGTCTTATCAGAACTATTTTTGCCCGACATTATGCTACCAATTGTCATGGAACGGCTGATAATTCACCTAGCAATACTCCCACAAGTCCAATTCCCCTTTTTCAGTAAGTCTAGATCTAGTCGAAGGGATACAACCGAGGTATTAATGTACCCCACACAAGGGCGATTGGTGGCCCTTGACTTCTCGCCTGTTCAGGTGACGAAAGCTCAACCCAACCAGATCCGCTAACGCATGCGCAAGAACCGTCTCAGAACAAAGAGAGGCTCAGTTGAGATCCGGCCGTGGGAGCCAGAAGGTGTGTTTGGACGACTGTGTTAATTCGTAAATGGGAAAGAGGACGCCAGTGTCTTGCTGTTTATCAAAGAAAACTGACAGAACGTCCAGTGTTGGGACGGGAGCTCCTCAATTCTGAATGCACAGTTTGTCGTAAGGTACGTTAAACATATTTAGATAAATAATGTGTGTCGTTACCGCGTTGAACCGAAGCTGTTCGACCACATGTCCCGCCCGGCGCACAAAGGTCAGTCAGGGGTGAACCTGTGGGCTTGTGTTTTAACTTAACACTGCAGGCTAGTTGAACACGATGGATTGTAGGCCTGTTTTTGCGTTACCATTGTACAAGTACGGGAATGCGTGTTATTGCCGCTACAAGTAGTTATAGACATTTCGGACAGGCCCAATAGTGTTAGTAGTCCGAGTTCACTCCTGGGCGGCCTTAGAACTCTAACGTAGTCGACACAACGGACGTGGGCGAAGGCGTTGTAGAACATAGGTCGAGTGAGGTATCAGGGAACTCGGCCGAACCAGACAAAACCCATGCGATGGTCGCCGGACATGTCGAAGGTCATTCGAAGGACATTGCGGGTGTCTAAGTTCGAATTCTTTGGTGTGGCGACCACTGGCTTTGCTGAGCTTTCCACTTACTCTTTATGTTATTGGTTGCCGTAACGGAACACCATCTTGATAGGCAGTTGGTTCCCGAGAGGTTGACACTGGAGAAACTGGGGAATGCGACAGAGCTGGTCACAGCCAGCTGAACACCGTTCCAAATGCTCTGACCTTAACTAGGGGAGGAGGGAACGGGATGTGGACTTCCACTACAGGGGGATTTCCCGGTGTAATCTATTAATTCCTGGATCAAAGCTCGAGCTCCAGGAAACCTGTTGTATAGTAGGTAATCATAAAATCGAACCAGGGAGAGGGGGCTACCTCCGAGGGAGGGGAATTCGGTGGTCACCGGCTCTCCTTCAGGGCCAGTCTGTCTCTAGGTACCTGTAACCTACTAACCTGGTATATTGTGTCCTTAGAAGTCTTTTTAGGACAGAAGGATTTCGCCGACACCAGGACCAGATACCGAGCCCTACCTTGGGCGGGTTTGAGACGGAGGACGGTTCAGCCAGCACTTGTTAGGACCCAGACCTAGTTCAGTTTTGGCAGTGGATCCTGCTCTGTGAGGCTGCCGGCCGGGTCATGGCGACACCGGCCTATGATGAGTACACATAGGTAACGTGTACCTCTGGGGGTAAGTCTGTGTCACGATATTCACAACGTGGTGTTATCTTTGGCAGGTTCTACTTTCTGAGAGACTTACGTGACGGGACCCGAGGAAGATGACTTGGTGAAGGCTGCTAAATGGCTGGCTTACCTATGTGACGTGAAGTGAGGCTTCTACACCACACCACGTGCCGGGAAGTCACTACGCCACAGTCCAGTCCCGTCTCAACCGCTAAATGATCTTCAGTCAGTCTACCAAGTATTATGATGGCTACACACGGGCGAGTATCGTGTCCTCTTGTCTGTGAACAGTTTTGACATTATGACCCACTAGCCCAACGGGTCGAGAAGAACTACATTACCCTTGTTTTCAGGAGGGCCTGGTGTTCCGGGAACAGTCTACCATGTAGGAATATGGACATTTGTGACATTCCTTACCGGGTCACGCGCTACCAGTACTGACTTTGAGTGACAGAGTCAACTTGAACTGTGCCAACTTTCTGTGCTGATAGGCCCAGTTATACCCATCCTGATCCCATTAGAGACCACCATCTGTTTTCAGAACTTTGACATTGTTAAATGTGTGTTAAATGTTATGGTGGCTTCTTAGGACCGTTGTCTAGCACAGGCCTTACCAGTGAAGCTTGAAGGACAGGCCTTCCGAACGTCTACAGGGAGGTTAGTCCGGAGTCATCACGTACCACCGCAACTTGGAGTCACCACATTAACGTGCTAGTCAGTCCAGTTGAGACTACACCTCGGCAGAGACACTCCACGCTACGTGTGCAGATGAGTGACCTCTTTAACCTTGTGGTATCGTACCCAGTGTACAGTGATGAGTGAGACGGCCTGAGGCTAATCCAGACAGCCATTTCTTCTATCGCCTGGCGGTGGCCAGGATTCTCTCATGAACATTCCCCTTGTTGATAATCCTCTTGTACATTATATCATCTAGTCATTATGTGTAGACACCAGAGTCGTGTCATCTGTTCTGGATGAGAGGTGAAAAAGGTATTGTCCAGCGGTTGATAGTGAGAGAGACAGGAATCCAAGGGCTGGTGGGGTCTGTAGACTGAGATTTATTGTATTCCCAGAGTGCATCTATCCCGTTATTAAGATGTAATAGTATGCTTCCCTCACCCCAGGAAATACTACGACACCAATATCAAACATGAATGCTTACTGCAACTAATGAGCACAAAATAAAATCGGAGACGAGATACCTTAGAAGAGTTGTGGGAATAAACGTAAGAGATACAATTAGTAATGAGGACATTAGAAGACGACTAGGTCTGAAACCAGTCATGCACTTCATTAAAGAATCTATTTTCTCCTGCATTGTGAATATTTCTTCCTTCTTCTTACTTGCCCTTTATCCCCCATTGGAGCATAGGCACTAAACTAATGCACCTCAAACACCTTCGATCTTTAGCTATTCCTTGCAACTCTGTCTAGGTCCTTCTCATATTGTTCATTTCTGTTTCTGCTTCTCTTCTCCGTGAGTTTTAAGTCTTTCTCTGTTTCTTTTGTTTCTCTGTGGGTTCCAGACTAATGATTTTCTAGTTATACTACTCTCAGGTTTTCTCTATGTAAGGTCCATCCAATGCCAGCATCTTTTCTTCACCTCTTGGTCCACTGGTATTTGTCAGTTCTTTCCATGAGCTCCACATTTGCGATTTTGTCATACTATTTTATTCATTCTATTTTGTGCACTGATGTCAAAAATCTCAGAATATTAAAAAGATATTTACAGGAACCAAGTAGCACCATTAAAATGGGAAATAAAGAAGGAAACTATAAACAAATAACGCTGGGAGTACGACAGGCATGTGTTTTGATACTGGATCTCTTCTCCCTATATAGCGAAGTAATAATGACAGATCAAATAAAAGCCAAGAATAATATTTGGAGGTTATAACATAAACAATATACACTATGCAGATGACACAGTATTGACGGCGGATAATGCAAAAGTTCTACAACAATTGTTGGACATTGTAGTAACAGAGAGTGCAAAGAAAAGACTCTCCTTGAATATCAAGACAACAGTAACAATGGTGATACCAAAGAAAAGGGTGACACCCAAATGTGAAATAGTGATAGAAGGGAAAATTATTCACCAAGTGGATAGTTTTAAATACCTAGGAGCATTTATAACATCAGATGAAAGATGCATAACAGAGATTAAGAGCAGAATAGGGCAAGCAAAAGCTGAATTTCAGAAAATGAAGAATATTTTAGCAATAAGTCACTATAACTGAATGTAAGAAAGAGAGTGCTGAAGTGCTATATAGAACCTGTTTTGCTGTATGGCTGTGAATCTTGGAATGTAAATGAACAAATTACGAAGAACTTGGAAGTAACAGAGATGTGGTTCCTGAGATGAATGTTGCAAATTCCTTGGACTGCCAAAGTAACTAACAACAACTGCCTGAAAGAGGCAAATGAAACTAGAACATTATAAGTAGTATATTAGGCACCCTATCTGTCGAATTTTTGTGGGTCTTATATATTATTACTATTCATCGATTCTGATCCACAAAGGAAAGATAACTCCTCATGACCATTGATTTTTTGTGTGAAAAGTGGGCGTGGTCAAGTAGATGTGCTGCTGGGCATGGTGTATGTGGTAGTCAAGCGACCCCTCGAGGTGTAGGGGAGGGTATATCTAGTGATGTGGTAGTGGTAGTCTGGTGTACAAAATAAAACATGAAACATTGAAATAACAAACAAACGATTCAAAGAAGGTATACACAAATTTTAATAAAGGTAAAACATATAGAATACAATGAGTATTGAACATTGAACATTTAAATGAGGAGAGGTGTGGTGGTGACATTATTCTAGGTTAGAAAAGTAACCACTCAAAGTGTAAGATGGACGGTAGCACAACATATGTATATATAAATATATAAAAAAGATGTGTCTGCAATGACTTCAGAGGGGTGGTATAGTGATCCATGTTCTATTATCAAATGAAAACCGTAATAAAGTATGATTCTCTGTGGAGCACAGTGTAACGTATAGATAGCTATCCCATGGGTCTTAAAACCCATATTTTTTGGGGGTGGGGATAACACTGACCACTGATTGTTAAAAGGGGTGGGGTATGGTTTAATTATCGATGTTTTATATATCCTTAGTAATCTAGTCCGGCTGATGGTACAAATGGGTTCCCCATAGAGCATAATGGCGTTTTGTGGATCCGAGTATCAGAAAATATAGGGTTCCCTCTCTCACGCACGCACGCATGCACGCACGCACGCACACACACACTAATAATAATAATGAGACAACTGGTATTTAAAGGTGAATATGATGTAATCACTATCATCATACGATGTAGAAACATTATCATCATACTCATGTTTAGGGGTATGGATTAGGATTACGGAGGTGTGCGGCTAAGGCCAGGGGTGTTGAGGTGTTATAGTTGTTAGGTCTAGAGGTTGGGGTGTCTCAGTCGTGGGGTATCAAGCTGTCTGCTCTGGGTAGGATGTTGCTGGGTGGGGCAGGTATTTTATAATATGTTTATCGACTGTGTCTAGTGTTGAGAGGGACATTAAAAATGCCATGTTTGTGAGCAATTCCAATTTTGATCCTCCCTTGTGAGGTTTCCTAAGGTGTGGTAGGTACGATTACATCATAATTATACTGACCGTCCTGTGTGTGAGTCGCGAGGTTGTCAGTTTCCTTGCTTGTAATTGTATAGTTTCTTGAATGATGTATCTGTATAATTGGTAGTGGCCAGTGGTGAGGGGTGATGGCGGTACAAAATAACTCCTCGTAGGGTTCATGTCTGTGAGATAGCTAGATAGATAGCTAGAGAGAGAGAGAGAGAGAGAGAGAGAGAGAGAGAGAGAGAGAGAGAGAGAGAGAGAGAGAGAGAGAGAGAGAGAGAGAGAGAGAGAGAGAGAGTAGTGGTATGATCAGTGTATAAACATCAGCATCATTTTTTGCCTTAAGAGTTGCATCGAATCAAGTCAGTTTTACTGATATCAATCACAGACATCTAGCAGTATACCCTAGAATCAGAGTTGGTTACTGGTGTGGCGTATACAATCAGCAAGAGTAGCAGATGCCTTTTAGGCCAGACGTGGGTGTTCATGTATTGATTTATCTGTCTGGGTGTGTTTTGTTTGCTTGTATTGGCGTGTTACTGGGCAGTGAATTGCTTTGTGTGTATCTTTTTCCATGTGTAGTATCGATATTGTCTATTGGCGGCGCTGTTGTATTTGAAAACATGTAGTGTCAGCAGCATTGTAGGTAGAAACAACAGCTTAAAACTGTATTTCTCTTTTGGCGGTGTTCAACAGAAGTTCAATTTCTCAACTTCATCGCCTGCATAAGAATAGCTAGTAATTGAATAGTGGTAGTAATTGACCACTCAAACTGAGTTTCCAGCCAACAGACTTCTGCTTTTTCTTATCAAAACATGAACTGTTGAACGAACGAACGAATGAACGCACACACTCTGATGATGACACGAATTTACAAAACATAAATCAGATGGTGAAAAAATTAACTTACCAAAAATATGATCTTACGGTGGGGGAAAATGTCTGACGACGACATGATCTTACAAAATATATGATGTTGAAGATATGAACTTACCAAAACATGAACTGCTGAAGACATGAACTTAAAACAACAACAATTTGTGATGACGACATGAACTTATCAACAACAACAAATCTGACGGTGAAGAGATGAACTTACAAAAATCTGAACTGCTGAAGACATGAACTTAAACAACATAATAATAATAATCTGATGATGACATGACTTTACAAAAAATCAAGTGTTGAAGAAATGAACTTACCAAAACATGAACTGCTGAAGACGTGAACTTACAAAGAACAACAACAAATTTCTGATGATGAAACGTCCTTACAAGAAAAAAGTCACTTAAAAGTCGAAAGGGTCGACTTCATTGCACCGGGTTTAAAAAAATCCCATATGGCTCGGTCTCTTTCTGCAGGGTGGAAAGTGGCGCACAGTGCACAAACACTGCAGCTCCAGCGATGACCCACAGGATTCTCTGAAAAAATTCACTCATGAACCGAAGAACATGGCCTGGAATCGAACCCACAACCTTCGCAGTTTGAGTCAAACATGTCCTTGCAAAGGACATGTGGTGCACACAAGGTCCTTGTGTTGTTTGTTTTTATGTCCTTACAAAAAACATCTGATGTTGCAGAAATGAACTTACTGGAACTATTGAAGACATGAACTTACACCCAAAAACAATAAATTATGATGATGACGTGAACACACACACACACACACACACACAAATATGGTGAAGAAATAAACTTACCAAAACATGAACTGCCAAAGACATGACCTTACACACACACACACAAAATTTCAGATGACGACATGAACATACAAAAATTTAAAAAAAACTGATGGTGAAGAAATGAACTTACCAAAGCATGAACTGCTGATGACATACATTTACAACAACAAAATGTCTGATGATGACATGAACTTCAAAAAGGGATACGGTTGTAAGGCACATGGTCACTTCTGTATGGCATGTGAGACATTGTGAGGAAGTCATGAAATCACAAGTGGACACCTTTGTAAGAGCACTTGGGACAGTTTGCAACAGTAAGTGTGTAAGTTGATAGGGTAAGACCATAATTTGTGATAGCAAGTGGTCACATTGTGAGCACAAGTGGACATGTTGTCAGATCAGCTGTGAGTTGTGAGTCAGTGGGCAAGTTGTCATGGTAACTGGACAAGTTGTAATAGTAAGCGGACACACTGTATGATATGAGGGTCACTTCTGCCTCAAGTGAGGTATATTTCTGCCAGAGGCGAGGAACCTGTTTGTTTGACAATGGGTGATTTTTCAGTGAATGTGTAATTTTCAGTTGCTGGTGATATCTTTATAGTATGTTACATTTTGACATTTACATATGGATGTCTTGTTTTCATTAGGTGCCTCATTCAGTGTTTGTGTCAGTGTTCAGTGTTTATGTAAGCTGTTTTCCTTGTTTGTGTCAGTTTTCATTGGTGGTTTACTTTTGTTGATGTGTCAGTTGTCAGTGTTTGTATTGGTTTTCATTGGTGTAGTCAGCTTGTCATTTATTTCTTGAATGTGTCATTTTCGTTTGTTGTCAATTTTTTGTGTGTGTTACATTTTGGTTGTTTTGTTTTCTTTAGGTGCCTCGTTCAGTGTTTATGTCAGTAATTTTCCTTGGTTGTGTTAGTTTTCATTGGTTAGTTCATTTTGTTGATGGGTCATGTAAGTTTTTCTGGAATGTATGACTTGTGTTTGTTCTTTATTTCTTTTTGTGTGCTACAATTTGACATTTCTTCTTCTTCTTCGTTCATCTGGAGTTGTTTTTTTCCGGATGTGATTGCGTTGTGCCTGTTTACAGCAGAGCCGTGTTCTTGCGCCGTTAGGCCGACACATCTGACTTCTGCGGGCATTTGTTGACCGGGTTAACCTTCCCGGCAATTTGACATTTACATTTGGATGTTATGTTTTCATTAGGTGCCTCATTCAGTGTGTGTGACAGTTTTCATTTCAGTGTTTATGTCAGCAGCTTTCCATGTTTGTATCAGTTTGTTGTGTCATTTTGTCATTTTCAGTGGTTGTCTGTTAAATTTTGATGTTCACATTTGACTATTTTGGTTTCTTTGGTTGTGTCAGTTTGTCGTTGTTTCAGTTTGTCTTTGTGTCAGTTTGTCATTGTGACAGTTTTCATTGTTTGTGTCAGCAGTTTTCATTGTTTCTGTGGTTATGTCTGTTCTCTGCTTGTCTCAATGTTTGCCATTTTTCAGTGGAAGTGTTATTTTCTCAGTAGTTGTTGATGTCTTTTTGTGTGTATGTGTTACATTGTGACGTTTACATTTGGATGTCTTGTTTTCTTTAGGTGTCTCATTAAGTTTGTGTGTCAGTTTTCAGTGTTGGTGTCAGCAGTTTTCATTGGTTGTTTCAGTGTTCATTCTTTGGGTCATTTTGCCATGATGTCATTTTTCAGTAGTTGTGTCATTTTAAGTTGTCTGTTAACATTTTGATGTGTATATTAGACTATTTTGGTTTCTTTAATTGTGTCAATGTTTTGTTGTGTCTGTTGTCGTGTCAGTGTTTCATTGTTTTTGTCAGTTTTCATTGGTTGTTTCATTTTGTTGCGGTGTCATTTTTCAGTGGCTGTGTCATTTTTCAGTAGTTGTTAATTTCTTTTTTGTTTTTGTTACATTTTGACGTTTACATTTGGATGTCTTGTTTTCTTGGGGTGCATCGTTCAGTGTTTATGTCATATTTTCATTGGTTGTTTCAGTTTTCATTGTTGTCAGAGACTTATTATCCTATATGTGTGTTTTAGTGAGCAATTTGATGACTTAGTGAGCGTCTATTTGTCAGGCATATTGGAAAGGACAATTGATGATCTCATGTTGTGTATGTTACATTATACCCGATACCATTTTGCCTTGTAGTTGATACTCCACCCTCACTCCTCAGCTATTGTATCGTTTTTTGCTATTATGGCCATGCACCCCAGATGCACTCAGTGTGGAGAAAGCAGTTATCGATATCACACAGTGAGCCTTTCTCACAGTAATGAATACACTATCAATCAATAAGCTGGCAACAATGATAGAGTGGGTGATTCAGCTTATGACGTCATCGCCTCTTACAACTACAAAAGAAGATATTTCAGCAACACATTACACAACATACAACACAAACTAGCTTTATACTACATAGCATACAAGATACAACAACTTAGAACAATATATAACACACATTATACTGGAATAGTACCAAATATATAGACCTTATGTATGCAAGAGACAACACCCAAGATATATAAATACTTAGTTAAACAACAACCACTGTCACTACATAATGAAACAATTAATTTCCTGAGAAAATATATTTAGCTACGTTGATAGATTCCCTCAAATTTATAATTACAGTCAAAGACACACACCCAAAATTGCTTATATGATTAACCTAATACATACATCTCTTAGTCAAAACTCGGGTGGAAGTATCGATTTTAGCACACGTACCACACACCTGCCATTTTATTTCACCCCAACACAATAATTACTACTACTATTACTACTACTACTACTACTACTACTACTACTACTACTACTACTACTACTACTACTACTACTACTACTACTACTACTACTATTATTATTACTACTGTTGCTACCTCTGCTGCTGATACTACTACTACTACTACGATTGCTACTATTACTACCACCACAGCTGTTACTACTACTACTACTACAATTACTACTACTACTACTACTACTACTACTACTACTACTATACTATGATTACTGCTACAGCCACTATTATTACTAGACACTTTTACTGCCAATACTGCTATACTACTACTTCTTCTATTGCTGATACTATCACCAACACCACTACTACTGTTATTACTAGTATTGCTACTACTACTATTGCCACAACTACCAACTCTCCTATACGCCTGTTATTAATACTACTGTTATTGTTGGAGAATGCAAGATAGGGAGGGCATGATCGCCCATGTCAGCCAACAAGTTTCTTGATGATGATGATGATGATGGCAACTACTACTACTACTATTACTACAACTGTTACTACTACATTCACTACTACTAGTAATACCATCACTACTACTAATAATTCTACTACTATTACCACAACTATCATCTCTCCTCTACAACTATTACTGCTACTACTACTATTACTACTACAGCTACTACTATAATCATCAAGCCCACTGCTATAACTACTGTTACTACTACTACTACTACTACTACTACTACTACTACTACTACTACTACTACTACTACTAATAATAATAATAATAATAATAATAATAATTGTATTACTGACCCATACAATCGGAGACCGCAATTTGTGGCGAGGTATGATTGCTCACGCCAGACAAAATGTCTCTTGATGATGCTAACTACTATTACTATCTGCTGTTACATCTACGTTTCCCCGCTAATGTCACTGGAACTTCTATTACTATCAATATTATAATACTACTTGTATTACTTAGACAGATAGCCTAATGACAATTATGTAAATCTAAGACCAAACGAATACTAGAATAATAGGCAGGCACATGCTGCTGTTGTTTTGATCATCAAGCCTACACCTTATGTTGCATTACATGGTACAATCAATTTGTCTCACTAAGTGCAAGCCGCATGTTTTCCCGCCTGAAGAAGAATTGGTCAATACATCGATACCCCACCTACAGCTCATGCCATTGTCAGCTCAACTTATTCTAACACTACACAGAGAGTTACAAGTTAGTTGCATATCATTTACAATACAGTGCAATCAACCCAATCCCATTTGTCCACCCACTTGTTTCTTTATTTGTATATATCAATCTTTATATTTTTTCATGTATAACCCCACCCTTAAAAACAGCAGTCACTTCTTTTCCAAATGCATCGCCAAAAGAGAAATGCAGTATTAAGTTATTGTTTCAACCTGCAATGCTGCTGACACTATATGTTTTCAAATAAAACAGTGCCGCCAATAGATAATATTGATACTTCGTGTGGAAAAAGATACACACAATGCAATACAGTGCCCAGTAACCCAACGATACAAACAAACCAACACACTCTGACAGATAAATCAATACATTGACATCCACACCTGACCTAAAGGGCATCTACCACTCTTGCTAATTGTAGACACCACACCAAAGACCAACTCTGAACTCTAGTTAACTGAATGGTTCGATGCGCAATGAGGATTATCTGTCAACTAACTTACAAACTATCTAGTGTAGTCCATGCTGCTAGATGTCTATGATTGATATCGGTAAAAGTGACTTGATTCGATACAACTCTTAAGATGAAAAATGATTATACACTGAACATACCACTACTCTCTCTCTCTCTCTCTCTCTCTCTCTCTCTCTCTCTCTCTCTCTCTCTCTCTCTCTCTCTCTAGCTATCTTACAGACATGAACCAAATGAGGAGTTATTTTGTACCGCCATCACCCCTCACTCCCCACACCACTGACCACTACCAATTATACAGATACATCATTCAAGAAACATTTTTTTACTATACAAATACAAGCAAGGAAACCGACAACCTCGAGACGGACAGCCAATAAAATGATGATGCTGCAATCATACCTACCACACACTAGGAAACGGTACGTGGGAGAATCAATATTTGAATTGCTCACTAACACTGTGTTTTCATTTTTTTCCCAACACTAGACACAGTCGATAAACGTAATAGAACATACCCACCACAGCCAGCAACATCCTACCCAGAGCAGACAGTTCAATACCCCACGACTGAGACACCCCAAATTCTGGACTTAACAACTATAGCACCTCATCATATTCGCCTTTAAGAACCAGTGGTTTCTAATTATATATATATATATATATATATATATATATATATATATATATATATATATATATATATATATATATATATATATATAAGGAAACCCTATCGTTTCTGACACTTAGATCCACAAAACGTCATTGTGATCCATGGGGAACCCATTTGTACCATCATTCGGACTAGTTTAGTAAGGATGTATATGAAAAACCAATTGGTAATTAAACCATACTCAGCCCTTTTTAGCAATCAGTGGGCCAGTTTTATTCCCACCCCCAAGTCATTGCGGACACATCTTTTTAAAATATATTTATACATACATATGTTGTGCTATAGTCCATCCTACACTATGAGTGGTTACTTTTCAAACCTAGTAGAAGTCACCACCACACCTCTCCTCATTTAAATGTTTAATGTTCAATACTCATTGTATTCTATATATGTTTTCCCTGTATTAAAATGTGTGCATACCTTCTCTGAATCATTTGTTATTTCAATGTTTCATGTTGTACACTAGACTACCACACCTACCACCACATCCAATTTTACAAAAATCAATAATGGTCATCAGGAGTTATCTTTCCTTTGTGGATCAAGATAGAAAAATAGTAATAATATATAAGATCCACAAAAATTTGACGGATAGGGCACCTACTATACTACTATTATATACAACAATAAGAAAGAAGCAAACAGCTTTCTTTGGTCATGTGATGAGAAGAGAGGCAGTGGAGAACATTGTGACAACTGGAAAGATCGAGGGGAAGGGAGGTAGAGGCAGACCAAGAGAAATGATGCTGGATGGATTGAGACGGTGGCATGAAGGAATATTATGAGCAGAGTTGCTCCAGAAAACCAAAGACCAAGATCTGTGGAGAGTCATGAATGCCTACTACAGCCGGCCCGCACTTGATGATGATATTGATTTTGCACAGGCACCAATTAGTGAATGTTTGTAGTTTATTTACAAATAAACTTAAAAAAGGAATTTTCGGCACATGAATATCATTCTCTATTATTAAAAACAAATACACTTTAAGTTATGCTACACACATACAAAATCCACACAGCCTTTACTTCTTCTACTTTCTACTGTCCCTGTTGTGCCTTTCAGCATCAGACTAAAGGACACTGACACATGCCTGGGTCATTGACATTAAGGAGAATGACCGTGCTAGTACATAAACAAGTGACCGGGCATGAGAAATAATAGAGGAAAGGTGAAGACATTAAGGTGAGTGTCCGGACAATATAAACAGGTCACGAGAGGAAAGGGCATTCAGCCTCGCATTCACCTCGGAAAGAAAATATAAGAAGATAAACGGGGAAGGGTGTAAGATAGAGGGGCTGCAAGAAGGGGCAGACAGTTGTGTGTGGTGTGTGGAAGATTGTGAGGGCATAGAATGGGTTAAAAGACAGGGACAAACATTGACTGGGGAGAGGAAGCTGAGACCGGCTGCGAGTCGGGTCGACTTAGGGAGTTGAGGTTTTAGCGCCGAGCTGATCGGTGGGCTAATACGTGGGAGTTTAGACTGACTGCGGTCAGATGTTTTGTTGTGTTGTTCTCCCAGAGGGGAATACAGGCTTGAAACCCAGTGGGGGTTGGATAGTTAATGGAGGCCTGAACCCAGAGTGGGTTTATAGTTAGGGGAGACTAGACCCAGTGTGTGGGTTGTGATGTGTGAGGTCCAGCTGGGGATAGTAGCTGGATTACCTGTCGTGTGGATTGATATGAAGCAGGCCGTGAGAAGACAGTGATGTGTACGGGTTAAATTGTGAGGGGGATATTTATATTCTGTGGATTATATTGATTTCTGGATGTATAAACATGTTCCGTTTGTCCGTGTTCTTTCTGGATTAAAAGATTATGTGCGCCAACTCAATCTTGTTTCATGACTGGTGAATGTGCACTGCGGGCGTGAGTTATATTGTAAGACAGTTAGATAGCTCAATTGACACACCATGAGTATCGTTACCTAGACAACGACCAATATCACGCAGTATCATCAAGAACGTCGTGTGATAGACACAGCAAATGTAGATAAATGCATCAACAAATTCTGACTACATAATGTAGAAATTAGAAAACACCTTATCTACAGGACTGACCAGAATGAGGCGCACAGCTTCCCCACAGTTTGTCAGAAGCTTGAATACATTTTCAAACATGGTATTGGTAGTCTCTGGATACTGACTCAGAGCAAGACTGCTTAAACTGTCATCAATACCATTATCTGAAACAATGGAACAGAATTAATAAAGCAACCCTATTTGTACGTCATCATGTTATGTGGAGGCTTCAAAATAAAACCTTAAAAGTGTGATAGAAATTACAATAACCATTGTAACCTGTCAATATTGTTTTTAAGGAAGTCAAGAGGGTTAAGCACATGCCATCACAGTGAAGCACATGCCATCACAGTGCAGACAAATACGGTGATGTCATAAGGTCAGTTTAAAGATGGCCACCCCACTTTTGACATGCACCAAAAAGGAGTAACGTTCTGTTATCCATTTTTTCATCAGTGAAGGGTGAGTCCTACAGAAATTCATCAGCGAATGAAGGTCCAGTATAGTGATGCATGCCTGTCAGTCCAGCAAGTGTATGAGTGATGTATGAAGTTTCAAAACTCTTTGGTCCAATGAGGTACAGTAAGTGGTGCATGGGTGGTTACACACGCGACCAAGAGAATGTTTTTTTACAGGAATCCAAGCACTTTATCGGCTCTGGAGGACTTGAACGCAGTTGTGACTACACTGAAAAACTGATACATTTATTCTTTACTTTTTCAGAATATATTCACACACACAACAAAAAACAAACATTTAAGGCTTTCATTTGAAAACCTGGTATTTATTGCATGGCATATTGGATTAAATAAAGTTCCGGTGCCCTGTCAGTGCAAGATTAGCACAAGAGTTAACTTAAAGATGGTGATAATAATTGACAATGTACAAGTTGTAAACACACCAACTGGTTGGTCATCATAAAATGCTTAGCAACTTACACTGGTAGAACAGAGAAGCAGTTGGACAATAGGGTGGTAGAACTGGTAGAACACATACCCAATTGAACAGACAGAATAATAAACAAAGAAAATTCCAGCAACCCAGTAAAACTTACACAATGGAAAGTGCCCTCGTCGTTGATAGAGCAGAATCTTTTAGAAATTGGTCATGTGATTGATAGAGACAATGTGTTTCATGTGCTGTTTAACACACAAGATGGAAGAATGTGAAACGTTTCAGAAGCAATTACTAACATCATCATCACCATCAAGTGCCATGTCAGCTGGCGTAGGCGTTCATGACTTTCCACAGATCTCGATCTTTGGTTTTCTGGATAAACTCTGCTGATGATATTCCTCCATGCCGTCTCAATCCATCCAGCATCATTTCTTTTGGCCTGCCACTGCCTCTATTCCCCTGTCTTTACAGTTATCACGATGTTCTTCAATGCCTCTCTTCTCACCTCATGACCAAAGAAAGCTGTCTCTTTCTTATTGTTGTATATAATGTTCTAGTTTTATTAGCCTCTTTCAGGCAATCGTTGTTAGTTACTTTGGCAGTCCAAGTAATTCACAACATTCGTCTCAGAAACCACATCTCTGTAGCTTCCAAGTTCTTCCTAATTTGTTCATTTACATCCCAAGATACTGTACAAGAACAAGGGCGATCGGAGCGACTGCAACAACTATAGGGGTATCTCACTTCTGTGTATTGTTGGAAAAGTATTTGCCAGAATTGTTCTGCGCAGACTTCAAGTCCTAGGAGATCAAGTCTACCCCGAATCACAGTGTGGCTTTCGACAGAACCTGTCTACCATTGATATGATATTCTCATTGCGACAAATGCAAGAAAAATGCAGTGAACAGAATCAACCACTGTTTATTGCCTTCATTGACCTCACAAATGCATTTGATTTGGTCAGTCGTGAGGGTCTATTCAAGGCACTAAAGAAGATTGGCTGCCCACCAACTCTTCTGTCCATTGTGGAATCGTTCCACACAGGTATGAAGGGTATAATCAAGTTTGATGGTGCAACTTCTGAAGAATTTGAAATCAAGAGTGGAGTTAAGCAAGGTTGTGTACTAGCTCCCCTCTTTGGAATATACTTTTCACTTCTACTGAAATATGCCTTTCGTGATCAGGATGGTGGTATATACATTCACTCACGCTCAGATGGCGGCCTTTACAATGCTCAAAGATTGAAGGCCAAGACCAAAATTAGGAGGGTACTGATCAGAGAGTTGCTTTTTGCAGATGATGCTGCAGTTACGACCCACTCTGAGGAAGAATTGCAATGTCTACTATCTGCATTCTCCAATGCTTGTTCTGAATTTGGTTTAACAATTAGCAAAAAGAAGACACAGATTATGTCACAAGGTGCACATGGGGTACCATCAATCTTTATTGACGACGCCGAACTAGAGATGGTAGACCATTTTACATATCTAGGATCAGTGGTAAATAGCAAATTATCCCTAGATCAGGAAATCAACATCCGGATTGGTAAGGCAGCAACAACAATGAACAGGTTAACAAAAAGAGTCTGGGAGAACAGGAAGCTTACTGCAAAAACAAAAGTCCTTGTCTATCAAGCCTGTGTCCTTAGTACTCTTCTTTATGGCAGTGAAACCTGGACAACTTACTCACACCAAGAGAAACATTTAAACAGCTTTCATATGCGGATGTCTGCGAAGAATTCTTGGTATTAAGTGGCAAGACAAAATCACAAATACTGAAGTATTGGAAAGATCAGGTTGTGTGACAGTTTATTCCATGCTCAGTCTTCGTAGACTTAGATGGATAGGACATCTTAGGAGGATGGATGATGGTAGAATACCAAAGGACATCTTTTTTGGTGAATTACAGATGGGTAAGAGATCTCAGGGTCGGCCTCTACTACGATACAAAGATGTGTGTAAGCGGGACATGATTGATACAGGCATTGATAATGCACACTGGGAGCAAGTCGCCGCTGAACGTGTTGCATGGAGGGCAAACATCAGAAATGGAATAAAGACAAAGGAGAAAATTATTGCAGATAAGTCACACACCGAGCGTTTGAGACGCAAGATGGTGCATGATGGTGGAAATGACCACGTGTTCACATGCACCCACTGTGAACGGACATTTACAGCGCAAATTGGCCTTATCAGTCACATGCGCTACCGCCATAGGTAAAAGTTATTATGCCTTTTTAAAGCACAAACTATCGTCTGTCAAGACAGGCAAGTTGCCAATGAATCCCAAGATTCACTACCATGCTGCAAAACGGGTTCTTTATAGCGCTTCAGCACTCTCTTTCTTACATTCAATGATAGTGGTTTGTTGCATAAGATACTCTTCATTTTCTGAAATGCAGCATTTGCTTGTCCTATTCCGCTCTTAATCTATGTTGTGCATCTTCCATCTGATGTTATATACATCCCAGGGTATTTAAAATTATCCACTTGGTTAAGAATTTTTCCTTCTATTTCCATTTCACATTTTGGTGTCACCTTTTTCTTTTTTATCACCATTGTTACTGTTTTCCTGATATTCAAGGAGAGTCCTTTCTTTGCACTCTTTGTTACTACAATGTCCAACAAATGCTGTAGATCTTTTGCATTATCTGCCACCAATACTGCCTCATCTGCATAGCGTACATTATTTATATTATAACCTCCGATTAGTATTCCTGGCTTCTCTTTGATCTCTCTCATTATTACTTCGCTATAGAGGGAGAAGAGATCCGGTGATAAGATACATCCTTGTTGTACTCCTAGCTTTATTTGTTCATAATTGCCCTCTGCATTTCCCATTTCAATTGCTGCTACTTGGTTCCAGTAAATAGTATTTATTATTCTGAGGGGGACTTCCGGTCCCCAACATGGCAGATGGACATTTGAACCATTAAGGCCGCTGGAGTGTTTATGTTTGTGGCTATGGTTTGGATTCACATTTTCCTCATGTTGGACTGGTAGTACATGGTTCCGTTGCCCTGCTACTGAGTGCGTGGTGTGACATTGTGAGCTGTGAATTTTGTGTGGAATGCTTTTTACATGTGTCCGTGATTGTTTATAGCGTGAACTGCATGTTCGGAACGATGGCAGCCAGCTGTCGCTGAATTGACTAGTTTCCCATTTCGTTTCACGAGTGCATTTTTCAGGAGACTCCTGGGAGTCATCATTGGAGCTATGGAGTTCATGCTTTGTGCGACGCTTTCGGCAGGTCACCCTGTGGAAAGATACTGAGCCATGTGGGATAAAACCCAAGTCAATGAAGTCTTTCAGGTAACTGCCAATTCCATCGACGATGAACTGTATTTTTCATAGAGGACTTTTGTGTTGGCATTCTGGCGGCGACACTATACACAGTGTACATGTACAGGCTGTTGGCTTGTCAAGACTCCTGTCTGTTCCACTTTTCACATTGGGCAGTGATGAGCATTTTGTGTGATATTCACTGGCACAGGAACAGAGCATAATGGGGACGACCTGTTTGTCAGAGTCTCACATCGCTCATTTGTCTATGACTCGACAGATAAATGACATGTATACAAAAGTTAGTCAACTTTGTTAAACATGATCAATATATATTTAATAACGGAAAACTGAAATATACAATATCACAATGTTTAGCACTCAGCTCTGCACTCGTCCGCTCAAATAACAATATCTTCGCTCACACAACGAGTGCACCCACAGTCGGATCTCAAATATATCGCAGCGCTAGCAAACACTCAGATCGGTTATACAAGTCACTCCCTCAAGCAAACATCCAGATACGTCCTTCCTCATCCAAAGCCCAGTATCATCTCCCCAAAGCTTTTGCGCTGGGTTCCCTATCACGTGGTATTTAATCTTGTGTCGTCTGAGGCCACTCGTGGTCAGTACAGCGTTGCAGCATTGGGCCATGTCCTGTCCATGAACTACGGTCCCAAATGGTGATTGACCAACATAATAATAATAACAATAATAATCCTCTGCAGCTCGCTGTCAAGGTAAAACCAAATGAGCAGAATACGGAAGCAACGTCCAATGAACATCGACGACTAGAAGCAGGCTGACATGTCTGGTACTTCAATATTTATTTCCGTCGAACAGCTTGTGATAACATCAATCAATAATAATAATAATGGTGATACCATTCCCGTACTGCCGGTATCATAGAAATAAGCATAATCACACTGCAGAACATATACATTCAAATCCCAAGACAATGCCTCACCGCCTAGTGTCGGTTACAATGCCTCCCGTCAGTTGACCGCTCTGTCACCTTGGCCATTCCCACAGAGTCCTGGCTCACACACACATAGCCAGCTGTTTGTCCTGACTGAAAAGAGTAATGCCTTAATGGTCTAGCTCCTCTACCAAGTGTTTCTCAGCTACCACTGCCATCTCCTGAAGGATTGTTGACATCTTCTTCTTGATAGTTTCATGCCGCCTTCCGTGCTGCCAGCCAAAGTTCAACTCCTTGGTTGCTAAAACTATTACGCTATGACGTTTTCTACCTTCTCACGTCACTTGGTGACTTTTCCTATCTATTGCTTCAAGATTACTCTACAGATTCTTTCTCCATTATAATTCTATTACTTCTTCTGAAGTACCATATGGCATACAGGTCAGTCCGTCTGTTGACGACTGCTGTCTCACGTAGTCCAGTCCAAGGGTATATTGTCCTGTCTGTTCAAGGGCATACTGTCCTGTCTGCTGTTCCCCTGTCCTGTCTTCTATTCCCATGTCCTGTCTCTAGGATTTGTCCTCCGTATCAGGTCGCTAGGACTGACACTGTTGCTGTGAAGTTGGAACCGCGACTAACTAACTAACAAACTAAACTAAACAACTAACTAACTTGCTAGCTAGTTAGCTAGCTAGCTAACTACTAACTAACTACTATTATTCTTAGATCTTTCCTATCAATGTTAATATCTTCTAACATTTTAATCAGTTCATCATGTTTTACTTTATCAAATGTCTTGGTATAATCCTGGTCTCTTTGGTATAGCTATAAATGTAGATCTCAGCATATTGCTCGGTAAATATCCACTGCTGTAAATATCATTCCGGTCTCTGTGGCTAAAGGCTTGCGAACGCGGTTTGTGAGCCACTTACCAGGCGTTTGAAACTCAACTGTGACCGATTTATGCAACAGACCATGTCGCGTTGTGTTATAACGTGTTGGTATGGGAGCCGGCCGTTCAGAAAGCAATGGCAAACTACTGAATGTAAAACTTGCCTAGTACGTCAACAGCAGCTGAAAAATGCTGGTGTTGACTGCAACGTCCTGTAAGGGATATGCAACATTAAATTTTAAAAAAAAATATCATTCAACATTTAAGTTAATATATGTACTCCAAATTCTCCCAGTACTTCTAATTCTTCTACTGTGATTTGATCTGGCCCAGCTGTTTTGCCTTTCCTCATATGTTTGACAGTGTCAGTGATTTCTTCTTTTAGAATAGGTGGACCTTCTAAGTTACTTTCTTCTGTTAATTCTTCACTTTCTCGATCATATAATTCCTCTTATATAGTCATTCCACCTCATTATAGCACCCTCCTGCAATATTATCTTTCCTGTTTTTGATTTTAAGCACCCTGCATTTATTCTTACTTTTCTTCCTGTGAGCTCACTGATTTGTCTGTGCATACTTTTTTGTATCTTTAAAAGAATTTAATTCAATTTTCTTTTACTGCTTGTTTAACCAACTTTCTTTTGCCTTCACACATTTATCTCTTATTTATTTATTAATATTAGCATATTCTTGTTTGCCATTTTTACTCTGTTTTCTTTTGTCCATTAACTTTAAGATTTCTTCAGTCATCCAGTTTTTTCTTAGCTTTATGGCTTCTCTCCTGTAATATTTCTTTGTTTGTTTGATGAATGGGGTCCCTTAACATTTCCCATTGTTCGTTTATACTCTGTATTTTAGCTATTGCATTGTATCTATCTTTCACAGTCACTCGTATTGTTCTTGAATTTCTTTATCTACCTTCAAAACCTCTTTATGAAGTCCAATGTTCTTAACCACTTTTTTCCCTCTCTTCAGTCTTACTTTTATTTGTCCACACAGTTGTATGTGACAACTATTACAGTCGGTATCACGTATTGTTTTTACATTAATTAAGGCATTTCTAATTCTTTTATTAATAAATATGTAGTCAATTTGGTTGAGTATTTTCTTATCAGGTTTTTTCCATGTGTAAAGTCACCTTTTATGGTGTTTAAACCAGGTGTTTCCACTTATCATATCATTAATATTTGCCCATTCTATTATTTTCTCTTTAATGTTTTGAACCTAAACCATAATTCCCCATTACATCCTTCACTTTTCCCTTTCCTACTATTGCAATGGACATTGTTATGGACAGACCAGAACAGGTCATTATTCTGCGCCTCAGAACAGGACACTATAGATTACGCAACCACATGTATACAAAATTCAAGATTGGTGACTCAGCCATGAGCACATGTGGTTTGGCATCACAGACAGCAGAACACATATTCCAGGACTGCCCAAACTACAACATATCATTAATATAACAATAATAATATAATAATATTTTGAGTGGACGAGTGCAGTGCTGAGCGCTAATCGCCAAGTATTATTTTTATTTCTTGTGATCTAATTTGAGACATCATTTCTACTTCATCATAAATGTTTTGTATTTCTTCATGACTACTGCTTGTTGTTGGTTTGTATCCATCCATCCATCATGTGCCATGCCGGTAAGCGTGGGCGGTCATGTTCTGCCATCTCACTCGATCAACAGAGTCGTGGATCAGTTCTGTGTTTCTGTCTCGACCATGCCACAAGGCCAAGCCATCCAGATACTTGTTTCTAGGTCTTCCCCTTGGTCTGTTCCCCTCGATCTTACCAGTTGTCACCAAGTTCTCCAAATCATTTCTTCTCATAACATGCCCAAAAAATTGTGACTGTCTACGTCTAATGTCTCTGATCAGTTTACGATCTTCATTTGTTTCTTGAAGGACTTGTTCATTGGTCTTTCTGGCTGTCCATGGTATTCTTTGCATTTTCCTCAGAAACCACATTTCTACAGCCATCAGATGTTTTTCAGCCTGGCTGCTCATTGTCCAAGTTTCACATCCATATAAAAGTACAGGTTCTATGTAGCATCTCAACACTCTTTTTCTCGTTTCAATTGACATCTTTTTATTGGTCAGTATGTTTTTCATCTTGCTAAAGGCTACTTTTGCCATGGCGATCCTTGTTCTAATCTCTTCAAGGCATCTCCCATCAGATGTTATTACTGTTCCGAGATAATTGTACCTATTCACTTGGACTGGTAACTTTATCTATTCCATATTCTTCTAAAGCATTAATCATTTCTGTTGTGACGCTGTCTGGACCGGGGGTCTTGCCAGATTTCATATGATTAAGAGCATTCTGAACCTCCGTCTTCAAAATTGCTGGCCCTTCATTGTTATTTTGAACAATATATTGTTCGTCTCTGTTATCGTCATAAAGGTTTTTCACGTAATCTGACCATACATGTAAAATCTGATCTTTTTCTATTACGACTCTTCCATCTTTTGTCTTTAGGCAGCCTGCTGATGTACGTGTTCTTTGATTAGTAATCTCCTGAATTCTTTTGTGCATTAGTTTCGCATTTTTACTGTTGTGTTGTTTTTCAATTTCTCTGCAATTTTTCTCAAGCCATGTTTCTTTAGCCTCCTTACATAAGGTTCTGACTTTTCTGTGAATTTCTTCATATTTGGCAGGATTATTTTTGTTCTGTCTTCTTGTTTCCATTAGTTGTAAAATTTCTTCAGTCATCCATGTCTTACGGCCCACTTTCTTTACTTTTGGAATAGTTTTTTCTGCTGCACAACTGATTGAATTCTTCAGCATTTCCCATTGATCATCTACATCTTGAAATAGGATCTCTAGATCAGACAATAAATCAAATTTGTTCTTTACTTCTATGTTAAAATTATCTTGTATTTCTTTGTCAGTTTTCAATTTGCACAAGTCATATTTAGGGTTTCCTGCTGTATACTTGACTTTCTTTAACTTTACCCTCAATGTGCCAGTAATTAATCTGTGATCACTGTAACAGTCTGCATTTGGAACTGTTTTTACAACTGTTAATGCATTTCGAAACCTTTTGCTTATCAGGATGTAATCTATCTGGTTTTTAATCCTGCTGTCTGGACTCCTCCATGTCCATAATCTTCTAGGATGTTGTTTAAACCAGGTGTTTCCTACAACCATTTCTTGTTCTTTTGCCAATTCTACAAGTCTGTAACCTCTTTCATTTCTCTCTCCCAAACCATGGTTGCCTACACTGCATCCATCGCTTTGCTTTCCTATTTTTGCTTTGAAATCACCCATTATGATATTTATTTCTGATTTTTTACAGTTCTTCAAAGCAGACTCCATGTCATTATAAAATTTCTCTATACTTTCTTCACTGCTTTCACTTGTTGGGGCATATACTTGAATTACATTTATTTTTTTGTTTATTTATTGGTTTGTATACTTGTATAATATTTATATCTACTGGTTTGCCTTTGATTTTGACCCTAGTAACTCTATCTGAAATATACCAGTAACCATTAATTGACTTGGTTGTTTTTTATCAAATACTAGCTGACCCTGCCCGGCTTCGCCCAGACCCTGGTGGGGAGCATCTCATTTAATTCATATAAGTAGTCATATAAGTTCTCGTTCCCGTTACCGACTGTCTGTCTGTCTGTCTGTCTGTCTGTCTGTTTGTCTGACCCGGCCCGGCATTGCCCAGCTCCTGGTGTGGAGCATCTCATTTAATTCATATAAGTAGTCATATAAGTTCCCGTTCCCGACTGTCTATCTGTCTGTCTATCTGTCTGTCTATCTGTCTGCCTGACCCTGCCCGGCTTCGCCCAGTCCCTGGTGGGGAGCATCTCATTTAATTCATATAAGTAGTCATATAAGTTCTCGTTCCCGTTACCGACTGTCTGTCTGTCTGTCTGTCTGTCTGACCCGGCCCGGCATCGCCCAGCTCCTGGTGTGGAGCATCTCATTTAATTCATATAAGTAGTCATATAAGCTCCCGTTCCCGTTCCCGACTATCTATCTGTCTGTCTGTCTGTCTGTCTATCTGTCTGCCTGACCCTGCCCGGCTTCGCCCAGTCCCTGATGGGGAGCATCTCATTTAATTCATATAAGTAGTCATATAAGTTCTCGTTCCCGTTACCGACTGTCTGTCTGTCTGTCTGACCCGGCCCGGCATCGCCCAACTCCTGGTGGAGCATCTCATTTAATTCATATAAGTAGTCATATAAGCTCCCGTTCCCGACTATCTATCCATCTGTCTGTCTGTCTGTCTATCTGTCTGATCCGGCCCGGCTTCGCCCAGCCCCTGATGGCGAGCATCTCATTTAATTCATATAAGTAGTCATATAAGTTCCCGTTCCCGACTGTCTGTCTGTCCGTCCCTCCCTCTCTGTCTGTCTGTCTGTCTGCCTGTCTGTCTAATCATTTATTGGTTGCAGTTAGAACAACCTTAGATAAACGAAGACCAACTTACAAAAAGCATTAGAAAGAGCACTTGAAAGTTCTTTACATTTTCCCCAACAATTAACTTGGGTAAATGGAGCGGCGGCAGCAGCATCAGCAGAAGAAGGAAAAGGAGGAGTAGGAGTTGGGAGGAGGAAGAGGGAGGTGGAGAAGGGAGGAGTAGGAGGGAGGAAGAGATAGGCGGAGAGAGGAGGAGGAGGGAAGAGGAGGGAGGAGGAAGGAGGAGGAGGAGTAGGGAGGAATAGGAGAGAGGAGGAGGGATTAGGAGGAGGAGGAGAGAGGAGGTAGGAGAAGGGAGGAGGAGGGAGGAGGAAAGAGGAGGAGGAGGGAAGAGGAGGGAGGAGGAGGGAGGAGGAAGGAGGAGGAGGAGTAGGGAGGAATAGGAGGGAGTAGGAGGACAAGAGAGGAGGAGGAGGTAGGAGAAGGGAGGAGGAGGGAGGAGGAAGGATGAGGAGGCAGGAGGAGGAGCGAGGAGGAGGAGGAGGGTAGGAGGAGGAAGAGGGAGGGGGAGGAGGAAGAGGGAAGAGGAAGGAGGAGGAGGAGGGAGGAGGAGGAGGGAGGAGAAGAATGCAGGGGGAGGAGGAGGGAGATGGAGGAGCAGGGAGGAGGGAGGAGACAGAGGGAGGAGGTGGAGGGAGGAGGTGGGAGGAGGAAGAGGGAGAAGGATGAGGGAGGAGAAGGAGGGGAAGGATGAGGAGGAGGAAGAGGGAGGAGGGAGGTGGAGAGAGGAGGAGGGGGAGGAGGTAGGAGGGATGAGGGGGAGGATGGAGGAGGAGGGAGTAGGAGGAGAGAGGAGGAGAAGGGAGGAGGAAGGAAGAGGAGTGATTAGGAGGAGGGAGGAGGAAGAGGGAGAAGGAGGAGGGAGAAGAAGGAGGAGGAGGAGGGAGGAGGAGGAGGGAGGAGGAAGAGGGAGGAGGAGGAGGGATGTGGAGGGAGGAGGTAGAGGGAGGAGAGAGGATGAGGAGGGAGGAGGAGAAGGGATGAGGAGGATGGAGGAGGAGAGGGAGGAGGAGGGAGGAGGAGGAGGGATGTGGAGGGAGGAGGAGGAGAGAGGATGAGGAGGGAGGAGGAGAAGGGAGGAGGAGGGATGAGGAGGGAGGAGAGGGATGAGGAGGGAGGAGTAAGAGGAGGAGGAGGTAGGTGGAGGAGGGAGACAAAGGGAGGAGAAGGAGGAGGAGGGAGTAGGAGGGATGAGGGGGAGGACGTAGGAGGAGGAGGGAGGAGTAGGAGTAGGGAGGAATAGGAGGGAGGAGGAGGGATTAAGAGGAGAGAGGAGGAGGAGGAGGAGGGAGGAGGAGGGAGGAGGTAGAGGGAGGAGGAGGAGGAGAGAGGATGAGGAGGAAGGAGGAGGAGGGAGGAGGAGAGGGAGGAGGAGGGGGAGGAGGGAGGAGGAGGGATGAGGGGGAGGACATAGAATTAGAAGGAGGGAGGAGGAGGGAGTGAGAGGAGAGAGGAGGAGAAGGGAGGAGGAAGGAAGAGGAGTGATTAGGAGGAGGGCGAGGAGGTAGGAGGAAGAGGGAGGAGGTAGGAGGAAGAGGGAGGAGGAGGAGGAAGGAGGAGGAGGAGGGGGAGGGTAGGAGGAGGAGGAGGGGAGAGTAGGAGGAGGATTTTAACGCATATGCCTGTAGACAACTGCAGCGAAAAGGTGGGTCTGTCTATCTATCTGACCCGCGTGGCTTCGCCCAGCTCCTGGCGGGTAGCGTCTCATTAAATTGATACAACAAAAAAAGTAACTTAAAAGAATGTCCTTCCACACACCATCCATTATTTTTAATGAAAACTCTTTCTAATCACCTGCATGACTACAGTAACTTCTTAAGCAAAAAAAGATGAGTTACAATGTTATGCATTGTGCATTATTTTTATGAAAAATTTGAAAATGCCTTACAGATTGTATCATTGTTTATTATAACTCATATGCCGGTACATAACTATGGACAAAGAGTTTATAAATCTTTGAAAACGATGCCACAATATGACTATAAGTTATACAGAAAAGTTATGCCCCTTGAAATAACTTTTACAGTGTTAAGTCCCCTGAGATATATGAAATTACAATGAAAAATGAAAAATGAAATAATATTGGGTAAGCAGCCGATTTCACACTAAAAATATATCACAGTTGGCAGCTCTGGAATGAAAGGAAGACGTGTAGAAAATTTCATCTCAATTGGATGGGCCGTTCGCGAACAAATAAAGGACATACGGACATACAGACAGACAGACAGACAGACAGACAGACAGACAGACAGACAGACAGACAGACAGACGGAGATCGCAATTTATATATAAGATTAGACCTACTCCTTTTTCGTGTGTTTCCCCTCCAGAATAAATTATTGTATGTTTGTCGGTTATAATTTTGCCCGATCCATTCCATCTCACCTCACTTATGCTTAAGATATTCATTTTCATGCTTTCCATTTCACTTATAACATTGTTCAACTTTCCAAGCTCATTTAACGTACTAAAATTCAATGTACCTATTTTAAATTTATTTGTTTTAGTTATCCATCAGTAGCTGGATGACGGTCTAGTGTCACCTGTGGCTCATGACTGTCCCTACCGGACAAGGATGTCCTTAGACAGCCATTAATGTCATTCATTGCCACTTCTTCTTCTTTCGTTCACTTGAAATATTTCTATAACTGCAATGTTGTCTCTTGTATGAATCTAACAGTATTTTTTAGTTCACTCAGCGGTCCATAGAGTTTACTTCCACTGTTGTCTCTCTAGGCCAGAAGGTTCGCCTGGATATGTTGTAGTTTGGGCAGTCCTGGAGTATGTGCTCTGCTGTCTGCGACGCCAAACCACTATGTGCACATGGCTGAGTCACCAATCTTGAATTTTGTATACATGTGGTTGCATAATCTACTGTGTCCTGTTCTGAGGCGCAGAATAATGACTTGTTCTGGTCTGTCCATAACGTGGTAGTCGTCTTGAGTAGGGTTTGGTGGCCTTCTGACTGATTTGATCATTCTTTTCTTTTGGTGGAATGTAATGGGCACATCAGGCTGTTCTTCTTTTGCTCCTTCCTTAACCAATCGATCAGCTCTGTCGTTTCCGGGTACTCCACAGTGGGATGTGGGATGGTATCCACGGTATGGTGACCTTATGCTGACTGCTAAGTTCAGAAAGTAGTGTCCTTAGAACTGGTAATTTCCCAGACAGGAGTGCCTCTATTACGGATTTTGCATCTGTCAATATCACCACAGGTTGTCTACCATGGCTGGTAGTTTGTAATTTCTCTATTGCCATCTTGATTGCCTCAATTTCAGCATCATAGTTATGGCAGTACTTTCCTGTTGGAACTCTGGTCGTGTCCATAGTATTATTTGGGTATTCTATATACACTCCCGCTCCTCCATTTTAAACAGCATTTTGCGCTGACCCATCTGTGTAGACTCGGATCCAGAGATGTGTTTTGTCATGAAGTCTTAAGAAGATAATGTGGTGGTTTCCCCTTGCTTTCCACATCCACATGGAGGGGGGGGGGGGAGGGGGGGGGGACTGTTACCTCAGCCTTCAGCCATTTCTGACTGTCAGGACAAGTGATGCCCTGCTCTGCTCAGCTGCAGAGTTGTCCACTTATCCCAGTGGGTACTCGGTCCCCAGGGCTGCGTTTGCCACACCATGGTGTGTTTCCCATCCTCTACCACTAGGAGGTCCAGTTGGAATTTTCCTTTCCTAAAGTATGGTCTATGACGGCCCAAAAAACTTTCTGAGCTATATTTTAAGAGCAGAATGGCATGTCACCTATTTTTTTTCATTTGCTTCAAGCAGGCATATTTCTGGGAAGGGATTTTTCTGTCTATATCCTAGACCAGTTGCCGACCAAGGCTTAGGGCTGGTCTGCCCTGCCATGCTATTTAATCTTTAGGTTGCATTTCCTCGCACTAAGGTAAGGAGCTCATGACACAGAAATTAGAAAAATAAAAGTGTCTTATCTTAATAATTTATCAACGTGCAATGATTTGTTATGTATAGAGGCAGCAATGTGGGACATACCATTCTTGAAAGACTGAAGAATAATTCGCAGGTTATAGAAATACTGTGAGCCAGAGAGTCCCAGTACAACAATACTGTCATTGTCACCATCAATATTTGAATCTGTAGCTACCTGACATGTCTCTTTGGGGAGATATGTAGAAGTGTGTTGGCTAGCTTTCTCCGTTAACCAATCTGGAAATAAATAAATTTGTCTACAACATTTCAGGTTGGTTAAGTCATTAGTCATAAAAACTGTTATCGTTTTATGAAAGCAAATTATACTTCTCAAAAACAGCTTATATTATCAAGAGATGCATAGTTAAACTATACTTCACCCCTCTAACGTGTCTCCACCTTGTTGTGGTAGACGGGCTTGAGTGTTCCAATGACACCAAGAGCTATCCTGACGGTAGCACAGCTACTGGTAGGGACTTCCATGTCGGACAAGTCTAGGGATACGAACCAGACCAACAGAGACACATACCTGCTGCCCTGCAGGTAGACTGAGGACAGGCAGTCAAAATTCCAAAATAGGTGCACAGTGCCAATGCATTCTTGGTCCAGACACATATTCTATGGATCTCAGCTGAGGGATATGGCTGAACACCTCTAAGTTAATATCCCCCGGATGTGAGAACAGGGCCAATACTCACCCATTGCAAAATGGAGGTGAGATGCTGAGCCTGCTACATGCTTGGTTCAGATACATGTTCTACGGCTCTTAGCCGAGGGATATGAGGATTCCCCGGATGAGAGGGCCTGGCCGTTACTCACTCTCTGCTGCATGGAGGTAAAGTACTGAGCCGGCAGCACATGTAGCCTAAGTTGTGAGCATTACTAAAGGTGAAAAAACATCCCACTCGCACTCATTAGTTACGATGCAAGCCTCTATAAAAAATCTCATTGAGTGAGCATAGGCAAAGGTGGAGAAACGTCTCATTAACACTAAATGGAACGCTTGGCTAGCGAATCCATTACATGGAAGTTCGAAGCGAAAGCTTGATGAGTGGATGTCGTCTCATTAACATGAAATGGAACGCTTGGCTAGCGAATCCATTACGTGGAAGTCTGAAGTGAAAGCTTGCTGAGTGGATGTCGTCTGCAAACTAAGGTGGGAAAACGTCTCATTAACATGAAATGGAATGCCTGGCTAGCGAATCCATCATGTGGAAGTCCAAAGCGAAAGCTTGCTGAGTGGAAGTCATCTGCAGAATGACCGTTCCTGGTTTGCGTGGAGAGTGGCCAGTGGCAAACAAAATACCCAATACATGGAATGTGAGGAATTAAAGCAGCCATGAGCAGGACGTGTCGATTCCTTGGTGCCATACGGCGCCACCACGAAAAGTATAAATTGGAAAATGGGAATTCCCCACTCGGACACGAAAGTGGACGTCAACAAAGGAATCCAAGGAGAATGTGGACAACGTAATTGGACAGCAACGGGAGACGCTGTGATTGTGTTTTCGAACAAGGACGGGTTTCAAAGGATCTGTGTGAGGTGACTTCTGGACGCGATGATATGAGCGTGAGTCAGCTATGAGTCAGGAGAGGGATCTGTTGATGATGATACCGCAGTGAAGTAACCGGGAGGAAAAACCTAGAGTGGAATTACAGCTTAAATGGAATCAGTGGATCGGGGCGTCAAGCAGAGCGCAGTAGACTGGATACTCATCGGTGGATTAGTAAAGTAGGTGCCGACCCCGTCTATAGGGGTCAACCTACAGGTCTGCGTGAGTTTAATGTTCACATGTCTGCTACGGAATAAACTTCTGGTAGCGCTTTGATATCTTGACTTTTGCCGTTGACTGTCATTGTATTCAAGGTAAGGACGCAAGTTTAATTCCTCGTCCTTCGTTGCTGTTTTGCATTATTGCGAGTGATACCTTGACGGTTGCCGGTGTTGGCACTTCGAGGCATATGAGTAAGCCCAGTCTCAGAGCATTATGTGTCTGCTCTGCAAATATGGAAGCCTCCTTGGATGGCAGATAATGCACATGGACTGCCCCTGCCTTCCCTTGAGGGCTGACCATGAAGCCTTCGACTGTTCTGACTTGACTAGCTGGGATGTGGACGGCACCACAAAAGTGAGTCCTCCATGAATGCTAATGTGGTTAAAAAACACACGCAAAAGTCAGATGTGTTGGCCTAAGGGTTCTGGCCCAAGGATGCATAACAAGACACACCACAATTACGTCTGAAAAAACACTCTGGATGAACGCAGAAGAAGAAGAAAAAACTATACCTCTCAACAATATAATTGTTTATATACCGAGTAATGCGTAGTTAAACTAAATCTCCCAAGTATACAGTAGTTTATATTATCAAGTGATGCGTTGTTTTATTATATCTCTCAAAAATACAATAGTTTATATTATCAAGTGATGTGTAGCTATACTACCCCTCTCAACAACCATCATCTAGCAGTCCTTTGCAAAATTACACTTCAATCAAGGTCCACCAGAAAGACTCCCAGTCCCTGCTAGTTCTCCTGCCTCATGTATTGTCATGCCCACAGTGCCTCTAATGTCCTGTTGTCCACCTTTATGTCTTCCACCACTGTACTTTCCAAACCACCATGTTTAACACGGCCAAAGTATTTCAGTGTCCGAGACTTGATGCTGGTTCTGAGCCAGTTTTCTTCAATGTTCATATCTTGTAGAATGTCAGTGTCTTTCATCCTCTTGGTCCCTGGTATTCTAAGAATGTATTTGTACTATTTAAATTATTAAATCTTCATCTTCTTCTTTAGCAATTATGAAATGGTCCATTACTCACAACTGTATGTTGCCACAGGAAAGATGCATACTCTCAAAATGTTTATTGCTATTGAGCCGTAGGCTCTTAATGCATGTTTAACCTCTTTATTGCTATGGCCAGTCTCCTGACTTCTTTTTTATAGTCTCCATTGTTGTTAATTATGAAGCTAGGGTATTAAAAGTTTCTCTCTCTTTCACACACAGCCCCCCCCCCCCCCCCCCCCGCCCCCCCCCCCCACATCCATTTGTTTGACAATATATTACTCTCTATACTATGAGTGCACCGCCTGCCTCTAAGCTGGACAGACCCCGGCCAATTGGGTGCTGATCCACCATAGCTTGCCTGCTTCAATGGGTGCTTGGGGCTAGGACAAAATCTGAATCGCAGGCTGTTAAACCAATGCACCAGGCACTAATAAAAAGAAAAAATAGAAACCTCAAGCTGCGGCTTGCAACCTGGAACATAAGAACCATGTGTCCAGGATTTTCCACTGACCTGACAAATATTGACGATGTGAGAAAAATGGCTGTGATTGATGCCGAACTTAGTCGTCTTAACATTGATATTGCTGGCCTGCAGGAGACTCGCCTCGCCGTGGAAGGGTCATTCAGAGAAAAGAATTGCACCTTTTTTGGAAGGGTAGAGGGCAGGCAGAAAAAAGGCAACATGATGTGAGCTTTGCAGTGAAGAATTTGCTACTGGGAATGATTGATTGATTGAATTTGCTACTGGGAATGATTGAAATTCCAGCTGGAGGTAAAGAAAGACTATTATCCCTGCGCTTGGCAACATCTTGTGGTTTTGCAACCATTGTCACTGCATATGCACCGACACTCACATCCTCTGATGATGTGAAGGATTCGTTCTATGAGGAGCTAGACACTGTGATCAAGGCAGTTCCAAAATCCGACTACATTTATATGCTCTGTGATTTCAATACTCGTGTGGGCAAGGACTTGAGTTCATGGCCAATGTGCCTTGGAAAATACATCGGTCGCATGAATGAAAATGCGCAAAGGCTGTTGGAGCATTGCACCAGAAATGACCTATGTATTACAAACTCATTTTTTAAAACAAAAGAGCTGCATAAAGTCACATGGAAACATCCAAAATCCGGCCACTGGCATCAGCTGGACTTCATCATCACACGGAGACAAAATCTGAACCAAACATCATTAACTCGAAGTTACCACAGTGCTGACTGTGATACGGATCACTCTTTGGTTGTTGCATGGGTTAGACCGAGACCAAA
The DNA here is from genome assembly GCA_014155875.1 of Cepaea nemoralis. NCBI lineage: Eukaryota > Metazoa > Mollusca > Gastropoda > Stylommatophora > Helicidae > Cepaea > Cepaea nemoralis. The sequence goes on along the minus strand of JACEFZ010027820.1, from coordinate 177,902 downwards.
GAGAATCTACACAGCTAAACACAAGTCTAGCCCCAGGAGTAATATTATTAACACTCACGATCCTGATAAGTGCTTTGAGTTCCAACAGCAACTTGGAGACGCTTTCACTGATACATCAGAAAATTGTACAGTAATAGAAAAGTGTTGTAAACTTAAGGAAACTATTTATAAAACAGCGGTACGCGTTTACGGCGCTGTGGATAATAAGAGGCAGGACTGGTTTGTGGCAAACAGCCAGACACTGCAGCCCTTGATTGATAAAAGAAGAACGCTCTCTTAAGAAACAAGGAAAGAACAACGAGTAACACTCTTAGTGAGCTGAAGCAAACTAGGAAGGATATGCAAAAGGCTGCCAGGCAGTGTGCGAATGACTATTGGATCAAGTTATGTGAGTCCATTCAAAATGCAAGTGATAAGGGAAACATCAGAAACATGTATGAAGGGATAAAGAAAACCTGTAGTCCAATGATCAAAAGAAGTGCACCAGTGAAAACCATGAATGGAGAAATCACTGATAAGAAACAGCAGATGGATAGATGGGTAGAGCACTATATTTACTTTTATTTACTTTTGGAGATTTACTCAAGTGAGACCAAACTAGCAGATGATGCCCAAAACATAATAGATGATCTGCCAACTCTTGACCATCTGGACACACTTCCCACCATAACAGAAGTTAAATGTGATATAAATGAACTTGCATCTGGCAAGGCTCCAGGTAAGGATGAGATTCCAGTAGAGGTTATCAGGAGTGGGCAAAACACACTCACTGTACAGATCCACCAGCTAATAGAGCTATGCTGGCGAGAAGGACAAGTCCCACAGGATTTCAAAGACTCAAGCATCATAACATTGTACAAGAACAAGGGCGACTGGAGCAACTGTAACAACTATGGGTGTATCTCACTTCTATGTATTGTTGGGAAAGCATTTGCCATTTGTCGGGCAGAGGAGGCTCGTCAGCCTTGGTTGGTATCTCTTCTAAGAGAGGGAACTCTAAATCTCAAACCTCCACTGCCTTTCGGGTATACCCATATGGGAAAGGCTTCGGGAGTAAACCCTGAGGACAAATCCGGAGATGGAGTCCCTAAGGCAGTTCCATGTTGTAAACAACATAGTTCTGGCAACTCCTGCGACGGCACCGATGCCAAGTTGCATTGGCTACTGCCTTTCCCTTGGTCAACATCGGCGACGTGGAGAGGGGGAACCTGCTACTGGGCAACAGCTGGTTCTCCGATTTCCATTGCCCAGGCTTGTGCCCTGAAGAGGTCACTTCAGCACCGCGTAAAGCGGTGACACAACACGGGAAGTAGCATTTGCCGGTTATAAGTCTTAATGCTCGATTGGCGTAGAGCAAGGCACCAGGGGCTACTTCCGACGGTGGGAGAGATCATCATATCTCACTAGACAGCTACCGCCCGCCTAAGCTGGGCAGCCCCCAGTCAATAAGGTGTTGTCTCACCACGGTTCATCTGCTCCTGAGGGTGTGTGGAGCTTAGGGGGAAATCCTGACACATGGACCGCAATCTATACACCTAGCAGCAAGAAAAAAACAAAACAACCGGCCCTAAGGCTGGGAACATGGAACGTAAGAACCAATGACCCCTGGCATCTCAGACGATCTAAATGAGATTGTGGATGCCCGCAAAACTGCAGTGATAAACAACGAACTGCTAAGACTGGGGATAGACATTGTCGCCCTGCAAGAGACCAGACTCCAAGAATCTGGAAGCATCAAGGAGAGGGACTTCACTTTCTACTGGCATGGCAAGCCGTGCGGAGAGACCAGGAGCATGGAGTTGGCTTCGCTATCAGAAACAAGCTGCTCAATTCCATCATACCACCAAGTGATGGCACTGAAAGAATATTGAAGCTCCAACTCCAGACAGAGGCAGGCCCAGTTAGTATTATAAGCGTTTACGCCCCAACACTAACTGCAGCATCAGAATCTAAAGACAAGTTCTATGACGACCTTAGCAAAGAAGTCAGTGAAACACCAGAGAAACAACATCTTTTTATCCTGGGGGATTTCAATGCCAGGGTTGGCTCCGACCACGAAGCTTGGCCTTCATGTCTAGGACAGTTTGGCGTTGGGAAGATCAATGACAATGGACAACGTCTCTTGGAATTCTGCAGCCACCATAATCTGTGCGTGACCAACACCTTCTTTGACACGAAACCTCAACACAAGGTGTCATGGAGGCACCCCAGATCAAAGAACTGGCACCAACTCGACCTGGTGCTCACTAAACGCAGCAACCTCTGCAATGTACGGATGACTCGCAGCTATCATGGTGCTGACTGCGACACCGACCATTCACTCGTCTCCAGCAAGGTGAAGATAAAGCCCAAGAGAATCTACAGAAGCCGAACAGAAGGAAGACCACGCATTGACACCAGTGGCACCCAAAATAAAGAGAAGGTCAACAAATTCATGCAGGCTCTAGCGAATACTCTGCCCGGCCCCACAGACGGAGATTCCACCGAGAGATGGAGTCATTTTCGCGACACCATCTACAATACAGCACCATCAACATTTGGCAAGAAGCAAACTAAGTCAACCGACTGGTTTGAAGCACACTCTGAAGAGATGCTCCCAGTCCTGGAGATAAAGAGACATGCATTCTCGATGTATAAAACATCACCTGCAGAGAAAACACTGCAGGCATTGCGAACGGCCAGAAATAGAGTACAACAGATGGCAAGAAGATGTGCGAACAGGTACTGGCTACAGCTCTCTGCTCAAATTCAAACTTGTGCAGACACTGGAAATATAAGAGGAATGTATGAGGGCATCAAGCAAGCTGTCGGTCCATCAAAAAATAAGATGGCCCCTTTACGATCAACTGAGGGGGTAATCATAAAAGATCGAGCGAAGCAAATGGATCGCTGGGTAGAACACTACTCAGAGCTATACTCAGTGGATAACACTGTCAGCGAAGAAGCTCTGGAAGCCATCGATCAACAGTCCGCCATGCATGCCTTGGATAACGAACCTTGCCTCACAGAAATCAGCGAAGCACTAGACTCTCTCAAATCCGGCAAGGCACCTGGAAAAGATAGTATTCCACCTGAAATTTTAAAATGTAGCAAAGAAACAATCATCCCAGAACTGTATGCAATATTACAGCTCTGCTGGAGAGAAAAATCAATACCACAAGATATGAAAGACGCAAACATCGTTACCCTTTATAAAAACAAAGGCGACAGAAGCGACTGCAACAACTATCGCGGCATTTCCCTTCTCAGCATTACAGGCAAGATGTTTGCCAGAGTAATCCTTAAAAGATTACACATTCTTGCTGAAAGAATCTACCCCGAATCGCAGTGCGGATTTAGACCCAACAGGTCCACCATCGATATGATTTTCTCACTCCGGCAGCTCCAAGAGAAGTGCAGAGAACAGAGGAAGCCATTATATATAGCCTTCATCGACCTCACAAAGGCATTTGACCTCGTGAGCAGAAGCGGCCTTTTTAAGGTCCTTGAAAAGGTTGGATGTCCACCCACCCTTCTTAGTCTCGTGAAATCATTCCACGAAAACATGCAGGGGACCATTTTATTTGACGGCTCAACATCCCAGTCATTCAGCATCAGCAGCGGAGTAAAGCAGGGATGCGTGCTTGCTCCTACACTCTTTGGTATCTTCTTTGCTGTTCTCTTAAGGCAAGCATTTGGGACTGCCACTGAAGGCATATACCTCCACACAAGATCTGATGGCAAACTTTTTAACCCATCAAGACTTAAGGCAAAGACCAAAATAAGACCAAGATGCGGAAGAGAACTACTTTTTGCAGATGATGCAGCACTGACTACTCATACAGCAGAAGATCTCCAAAGGCTCATAGATCGTTTTGCAGCTGCCTGCAAAGACTTTGGGCTCACCATTAGCCTAAATAAAACACAGGTGATGGAACAAGATGCTGATGCGCCTCCGTCAATCAAAATCTCTAATTATGAATTGAAAGTCGTCCATGATTTTGTGTATCTGGGATCGACAATATCAGATAATCTTTCATTAGAGACAGAAATCGACAGACGCATTGGAAAGGCAGCCACAACATTTTCCAGGCTAGCTAAAGAGTTTGGGAGAATAATAGACTAACAGAGCGTACAAAAGCTCAAGTATATAAAGCTTGTGTTGTTAGCACACTACTCTACGGGTCTGAATCCTGGACCCTGTACTCAAGACAGGAAAGGAAGTTGAATTCCTTCCACATAAGATGTCTGAGACGTATCCTGGGCATAACATGGAAAGACCACATAACAAACAAACAGGTGCTTGAAAGAGCAGATATTACCACAGTGCACACCCTCCTCAAGCAGAGACGCCTCCGGTGGTTGGGCCACGTATCTCGAATGGAGGACGAACGTATTCCCAAAGATCTCCTTTACGGAGAACTAGCCACAGGAAAGAGGCCAACCGGAAGACCCCAAATGCGATATAGGGATGTGTGTAAACAAGATATGAAAACCATTGGAATAGATCCAGACACGTGGGAGAGAGTTGCAACAGACAGATGCTCCTGGAGAAGAGATGTACGAAACGGACTGGTGCTCTTTGAGCGCAATCAGATCCAAAAAACTGAGGAGAGACGGCACAGGCTCAAAGAGCAGTCACTTACTGCGGGACTTGCCTCGTCTCACAGATGCGGAAACTGTGACAGAGATTGTCATTCTCGAATTGGACTATACAGTCACCAGCGGTGCTGCCAGGCACCTCCCAAGCGGCACAACTCTATAGTCCTTCAGGACTGAAAGAGGCCTACTACTATTTGCCAGAATTGTTCTGCGCAGACTTCAAGTCCTGGGAGATCAAGCCTACCCCAAATCACAGTGTGGCTTCCAACAGAATCGGTCTACCATTGATATGATGTTCTCATTGCGACAAATGCAAGAATAATGCCGTGAACAGAGTCAACCACTGTTTATTGCCTTCATCGACCTCACAAAGGCATTTGATTTGGTCAGTCGTGCGGGTCTTTTCAAGGTACTTAAGAAGATTGGGTGCCCACCAATTCTTCCGTCCATTGTGGAATCATTCCACACAGGTATGAAGGGTATAATCAAGTTTGATGGTGCAACTTCAGAAGTTTGAAATCAAGAGTGGAGATAAGCAAGATTGTGTACTAGCTCCCACCCTCTTTGGAATATACTTTTCACTTCTACTGAAATATGCTTTCGTGATCAGGATGGTGGTTTTTACATTTACTCGCCCTCTACAATGTTCAGAGATTGAAGGCCAAGACCACAATTAAGAGGGTACTGATCAGAGAGTTGCTTTTTGCATATGATGCTGCAATTACGTCACACTCTGAGGAAGAATTACAATGTCTACTATCTGCATTCTCCAATGCTTGTTCTGAATTTGGTTTAACAATTAGCAAAACAAAGAAACAGATTATGTCACAAGGTGCACATGGGTACCATCAATCTTTATTGACGATGCTGAACTGGAGATAGTAGACCATTTTACATATCTAGGATCAGAGGTAAATAGCAAATTATCCCTAGATCAGGAAATCAACATCCGGATTGGTAAGGCAGCAACAACAATGAACAGATTAACAAAAAGAGTCTTGGAGAACAGGAAGCTTACTGCCAAGACAAAAGTCCTTGTCTATCAAGCCTGTGTCCTTAGTACTCTTCTTTATGGCAGTGAAGCCTGGTCAACTTACTTACACCAAGAGAAACGTTTAAACAGCTTTCATATGCGGTGACCGCGAAGAATACTTGGTATTAAGTGGCAAGACAAAGTCAAAAATACTGAAGTATTGTAAAGATCAGGTTGTGTGATGGTTTGTTCCATGCTCAGTCTTCATAGACTTAGATGGATAGGACACGTTAGGAGGATGGATGATGGCAGAATACCAAAGAACATCTTTTTTGGTGAATTACAGATGCGTAAGAGATCTTAGAGTCAGCCTCTACTACGATACAAAGATGTGTGTAAGCGGGACATGATTGATACAGGCACTGATAATGTACATTGGGAGCAAGTCCCCGCTGAACGTGTTACATGGAGGGCAAATATCAGAAATGGAATAAAGACAAAGGAGAAAATGATTGCAGATAAGTCACGCACAGAGCGTGCAAGACGTAAGATGGTGCATGATGGTGGAAATGACCATGTGTTCGCATGCATCCACTGTGGACGAACATTTACAGCGTGAATCGGCCTTACCAGTCACATTCGCTACCGCCATGGGTTGTAATTATTTTGCCTTTTTGAAGCACAATGTAACAAACTACCGTCTATCAAGACGGCAAGGTGCCAATGTACGTATGAGTGCACCATATTATGTTTCATTTACATATTTTCTTTTTTCTCCATTATGTTTCTGACTTTCTATTTTCAGTATGATTGATTTTCACACATATCTTAAGAATGGATTGCCAGGTTGCTTTACAATTTTGCAGAGTATTTCTTTGCATTATAAATGTTGTCTTGATGATGATTTTGTGTTACTATCTCTGTTGGTTTTATTCTTACATACGATCTGCATATTACTGAGGTTACAAAACCTGACAAATGTAATTGTTTATCTTATAGTATTACATGCTGGCTGTGCTATTTTTCTTCATATCCAAAATAGTTTAAGTTTAAGACACTTCAATTGCATATTTTGAGAAAAATATTATGTTATGAAGTTTTAAAGCAACCATATATTTTGTTTAATGATTCATTCAATTTGACAAACTAATTGTATAATTATACAATAACTCATATAACTAGAAGTATATCTTATCAAGGAACGCATGTGTGTGGGTGCATGAACATGTGTGAGGGCAAACCATTAAGTCACAAATAAGGAAAAGATATGTTAACCTAATTTAGCTACCTAACTGAAACAACACAGCAGAATACGGCTGCGGTTAATACTGTTTCAGCCAGCATGACTTACACATTTTAAGTTAATTAGTATCTTAATAAGAACTCAATCGTATGACAGAATCATGAACGTAGAGCTCATGGAGACTACTAGACAAATTAAAATAATTAAGCAGTGAGATAAAGATGGCAGCGCTGGATTGGACACATACTGAGAAAACCTGTTAATAACATAACTGTAAAGATCTTCCTCTGGAATCCACAATGTAAAAGAAAAAGATAATTACACATTTAAAGGGGGTCTAAAGGCAAGAGGATTGACTTCACTGCACCAGGTTTTGTTCCATAAGGCTCAGTCTCTTTCTGCAGAGCAGCCTGCCAAAAGCATCACACAAAACACAAACTCCATAGCTCAATTGACAACTCCCAGCAGTCTCTGAAAAAACTGCACTCGTCAGCCAAATGACAGAGCCTGAAAACAAATCCATGATTATTGGAGCATGAGACAGGCATCTTAACCACTTCTCCATGGAGACTTCCCAAAGATAATTACAAACAGAGATAAGTCACAAGGGGAAGACAAGGTAGAGGCAGAGGATAGGATAGCTTAACACGAGATAGTTAAGGGTCTATACTCTCTGTGGAGAAAAAAATACAGCAGAAATATCTTAACAATGGTTACAATTTACTGTATATAATTCAGATGAATTGTAACTAACAGAAATATCTTAACAAATGTTACAATTTACTGTATATAATTCAGATGAATTGTAACCCCAGCTAAGCGAAACACAACTTGGATTTAGGAAAAACAAAGGATGCACAGATGCCATCTTTGCTCTTAGACAACTTATAAAAAAATCAATTGAATTTAATTGAAACACTCTACTTAGCCTTTATCGACCAAGAAAAGGCATTTGATAGAGTAGATAGAAACAAGCTGTGGGAAATCTTAAACAATATGGTGTGAGTACACATCTAACAAACCTATGTAGAAGGCTTATATAACAACAGTGAATGCATAGTGAGAGCAACTGGAGGACACTCAGAACCCTTCACCATAAGATCTGGAGTACGACAAGGTTGTGTCCTGTCCCCTCTCTTGTTCATAACATATATAGACAACATATGTAAAGAAACCAGCCAAACAGAGACTGCAAGAATACCGCATGACGAGAACACAGAAGAAGAACCATCTGCATATCTAACCATTAGAGAACTCCTGTTTGCAGGACGACCAAGCACTAATAGCAAAATCAGAAGCTGAATTACAAGACCACATGAATAATCTAGACGAAATGTGTAAGGAACATAACATGAAAATTAGCACAAGCAAAACAGAAGTAATGACTATAACTAAAGAAGAAACAACAACAACAATTCAGCTAAACGAACATCCCTTGAAACAAGTAAAGAGTTTCAAGTACCTAGGAAGTATAATATCATCAAATGGCAGATCAGAAGACGAGATCGAAAATAGATGCAATAAGGCAAACCAACTCATTGGACAAATGGCACCAATACTAAAGAACAAACATGTATCAATAACTACTAAGAAAGCACTTTACAATACAATCTTCCTACCAACTCTATGCTACCAATGCCAAACCTGGACAATGACAGAAAAAGAGAAAAGAAAAATCACAACAACAGAAATGAGATTCCTGAGAAGAATACTCAACGTATCAAGAAGAGATAAGATCAGAAATGAAGAAATCAGGACTAAAGTGGGGGTTATAGCAGCACTAGATTTTATTAGAAAGCAGCAAGTCAAATGGTTTGGCCATGCAAGTAGGTTACCAGTCAACAGCATACCACAACAAGCAATGATGTACAGACCAGATGGAAACAGAGGAAGAGGCCGACCACGTAAACGTTGGACGGAGGGAATAGCAGAGTCCATGGGAATATCGATACATGAAGCCCATAATCGGGCACTCTCACGATGTTTATACTTCACCTCGACACCGCAAGGTACAAGAGGAACACGATGAGATGTAACTAACTAGACAACAATATGTAAGTCTCAATTAATAATCTGCTAAAGTCCTTATTTAAAAAATGTAAAAGTTCAAAAGTAGCCTACTTAAAAAGGTATGTGTCGTTGATGTCTTCTTTTCATCCTCATCAAGACCAGGGTAGCATCTCATGACACAGGGCTTCGATCTCACATTCTAGGCCATGTTTGCTTCTCTCGGTCCAACCAACACACTGGTCCATGAAACTGTCAATGGTTTTCATCATTCCTTTTATGCTGGCTGGGTACTTGTCTAACTCAGTGAAAGAAGAGTACTGGATAGCAAGGTGAACATCTGCATAATGCTTTTTGGACAGTTTTTTGTCCAATATAACTGCAAATTCAGTGAGGGCTTTCATCTTGTCTCTGTCCAGTTTTCCTTGGAAGGCTTCCCAACATTCCCTAAACCTTGATCTCAGCTTATTCAGCTTTTCCAAATCTAGGTACAAATTAAAAATAGACAAGTTTTTATATGTGCAGCAGTTTAACAATAAATACCATTTTAGCAGATCAAAAAAAATCACTTATCAGTAAATCAAACATCGGGCTCAAGCATGGTCCATACATGTGCTACTGCTTCTTGTGCACTGTTTTTGCATGTGGATTAGCTTTCCCTATTACCAGTGTCCCTCACCATCAGGTGAAACCCCTCTGACTTCTGGGGTACTTGTAATTTATGTCTCCAAGTCAAGGACGAGAAGTCAATATTTTAGTCCAACTGACAGTGTAGGGGTTGAATCTGCTACCTCAGCATTGGCACACCGGAAGTTTAAGAGCGAGCATTCTTATCCATTCGGCCAGGCTGATCTCCTTTCCTCTGTTAAACTAAGATAAGAAGAATAAAATCACCAACTAAAAGTGCAAAATCTCATGAAAAGTCTAGAGATAGGAATCAAGCAAAATACAGACTTGTCTGGGGTTGTCTTCATACTGTAAATTATTGTGTATTTTACAAGGTTAAGCAAACTACTGAGTGTAATCTTGCCAAGAAATCAACAATCACCTGAAAGATGCTGATGTTGACAGCGATGTCCTGTAAAGGATATGCAAACATTTTATTTTTTTACAAGGTTAAGGACAAACATGTGTGAGCACATTTGCACAGACATACACATATATATGGTGAGACTGAACTGGGCACACAGAGATTTGTGTACAGTTAGATGACATAGTTTTTAAAAAAAAAAGCAAGTTAATTCTGTGTCCAGTTTTATACGCTGTGTCAAGACATTTCAATTCTGAAAGTAGGAAAGACCACTTTATCATCTGGTATTTATGTAACAATCTTTAAACTTATAGATAATACAATATGTTACTCACATATGATGACACAATATTTAATAGCACAGAATACAAACAGAATACAAAAATTTAGTTGTCTTAACACTAAACTCAAAACAATGTTTTCCCGTAGTGAATTTGAATAACAAAGACACAAACAATAGATTGTACGATTTGTTGCCTGGCATATTTCGCTGCATCTCGTCAGGTACATATTGCAGAAATCACACAACATAAAGTGAAATAACTAGATAAATCCTTCAATCTGAGATCACAGCAGTCGGGCGAACATTCTGTGCTGCAACTCCAGTTATCAGGTACAGAACCACACTGATCCCCATCCCAGCAGTTAAAGAACCTGTAGCTATGTACACCAAATCGAATAGTATTTACCAATTTACGCAAATTTATGCAGGTGCGAGGCCATCTACATAGGTAGAACAGAACGACAGTTACATAGCAGGGTGTTGGAACACATTCCGAACTGGGTGGACAAGATACTACACACAGAAGATGGTAGCCTAGGCAGGCCGACACACTGGAACAGTCTTGCTTCATCGATGGCAAGACTCGTGCTCGAGAGTGGCCATGTGGTTGAAAGAGACAGTGCCTTTCGTGTGTTGTTCAACACACAGAGCAGTTGGTTGTTAAGGTTTGCTGAAGCCATAGTGATCAACCTGCGTAAGCTGGCCTTGTGCAAACAGAAAGACATGTTAGTCAGTTTAAAATTACCGTGGTAGACAATCGACATTACTGTGCGAATATGTGTATATTTCAGATTGAAGGATTTATCTAGTTATTTCACTTTATGTTGTGTGATTTCTGCAGTATGTACCTGACGAGATGCAGCGAAATATGCCAGGCAATAAATTGTGCAATCTATTGTTTGCGTCTTCGTTATTCAAATTAACACTAAACACCCAAAAAACAAATATAACACATGCCAGAACATATCATGTGATCTAACTATTGTCTGAAGAAGACCCCTTGACCCTACCAGACCTGAAGCCCTAACCCTAACTGTCCCCTATACCTGGGCTCCTGAGCATTAAAGAGAAAAAAAAACAACATGATGTAGAAAAATGTTAGTTACATGCAAACACGTGGTTAGAATAAGATGTAACTTGGAGACATTGTAGAAAATAGGTCTACCTTTCATCATCATCATCATCTTCCACTTCTGCCGTCAAGCATCGTGGGGAGGAATAATTTGCGCTCCAGCGCCCGGTGGGCGACACTGGATAGTGTCATTCCGTGTGGTTGTACAATGTCTCTGATGTCGTTAATCCATTTCATCTAGCGCCGATATTCCATCTTTGTGTGCCAATCCAGTCTGAATAAACCAAAGTATCGATCACCTGTTGGACTGTGAAAAGCCTAGACCTACTTTGCTTTCTTGTTGAAGTGCTTGGTTCATCAAACGCTCGTTTCATTGTGAATTTTCATACATTTTTCGCGCTAATCCACGCAAAGTCAATTCAAACCTATGGTGGCAGACATTTGCAATGGCTAATCATGAGCTTTGACCACTATTGGTTGGTTATTTTTAGTTTGTGACACATATTTATCACAAAATAGGCAAAATACCGAAAATTAGGGACAGCGGTATAGCGGCAAATTCAGAAATTTCCGAAAATCGGCACAGCGGTCTGGTAGGGTTAAACATTGGAAAGAAGAAACCAAGTCAAAAACTAGTTGTTCCTTAAGATAGAAAAGTTTTAATTCAAACATAAGCCATTAGAACTTAGATAAAACAAACATACACAAATATACTCTAGCACTCTCTCACACGCCCACCCACATGCACGCGCACGCATGCTCACATACACATGTATACTATATATATATATATATATATATTCATTCATTTCATTCAGTAGCATGTCCTTTGTAGAACCCCGCTCCCTTAACAACCTTCCGGAAAACCTCTCGATCATAAGCAAGATGTCTCGCATCCGAAACACCCATCTGGAGATCATCCACCACATCCTGCACCCATCTTACTTTGGCCTTCCTCTTCCTCTCTTCCCAGGCACATACTGTTCTCTCCAAACTTTCGTGACGTTTCAAGTGACCAAAATATTTCAATTTTTTTTTGTTTTATCGTCTTTAATAGCCAGCCTTCTTCAATATTCAGCTCCTGAAGTATGGATGCATTTGTTCTTTCTTTACCCAAGATATTCTTAGAACTCGTCTATAACATTTATATTCAAAGGCCTTTATGAGCTGCTCAGCTTGTTTAGTAAGTGTCCAGGTCTCACAGGCGTATGTTGCAATGGGAACGATGCATGCTCTTAAAAATCTAATTTTTGTAGTTCTGTCTGTCCCGCTCCATAATTTATTCAGTTGTTTTAGTCTTTGAAGAGCAAATGATAGTCGTCATTTAATTTCTTTCATTGTGTCACCATTGTTGGTAATCAATGACCCAAGATATTTAAATTGTCCACCACCTCAAAGTTTTCCTCATTAACATATATTTCTTTCTCCATAGTAGTTTTATCTGTACGCATTATCTTTGTTTTTGCTATGTTAAGATATGTTATGTTTTCACTATTCAATTGGGTTGAGGCTATTAGGTTTTCTATACCTTTCTGTGTTGTGGATAGCAATACTGTATCATCAGCATACCAAATCTCTGGTATGTCATGACCACCAATATTTAGGGCATCATATAGCTCCCTGTTTATATCATCTCTTACATTTCTCATTATATTTTCAGCGTACAGGTTAAACAAATAGGGGGACAGCACACATCCCTGACGGACTCCTTGCTTGATGTCAAACCAATTTGATGTCTCGCCATCTATTCTAACCACTGCTTGTTGGTCTAGATAGAGCATTCTTATGAGTTGTATTACATGTGATGGAAAGCCCATATTCCTCATGATTTCTCAAAGTTTCTGATGTTGTACACAGTCAAAGCCCTTTGAATAATCCACAAGACATGAAAATAGGTTTACATTAAATTCTCTGCACTTCTCTATTATTAAACGCAGGTTGAGAATGTGATCTCTTGTTCCTCTTCCTTGTCTAAATCCAGCTTGAACCACATTAATTTCTTCTTCCATTTTCTTACGAAGTTTTCCCATTATGATTTTTAGTAGAATTTTACTTGCATGACTGATCAGGGCAACAGTTTCTATAGTTGGTGCCTAATTTCAGGTTGCCCTTTTTTGGTAATGGAATGAAGATAGTTCTCTTCCAATCTTTTGGCCATATACCATATTTCCATATCTTTGTACATAATGCATGATAGATGTGTATGCTTTCTTCTCCTCCCGCTTTAATTAGTTCAGCTGGTATCTCATCACATCCAGGTGATTTACCATTCTTCAGGTTCTTTATTGCCCATGCAATTTTATCAAATGAGGGTTTAGGTTCTGTCTCTGCTGTCATTGGCTCATGTATCTCATTCATATCCTCACTGTCACTCATATCATACATTCCACTGCAGTACTTCTGCCATCTTTCTAGAATTTGTCTAGATTCTGTTAAGGTAATTCCCATCTTATCACAGATAACATTCAATTGAGGTTGAACACTTCTTGTCAATAACTTCATTTCTTTGAACATTTCGTAATCTCTTCCAGTCTTATGATATTGCTCTATTCTGGTACAGCAATCTTGTACATACTGATTTTTTGTCCTTTCTTGTGTTCTTTCTTATTTCTCGAGTTAAAGATTTATACTTAATCCTGCCGTTATCGGATTCACCTCCTTTCTGTTTCAGTTCCCTTCGTTGTTTTATTAATTCTAACGTGTCTGATGTAATCCATGGCTTAAGTTGCTTTTTCTTAGTTGGAATCAAATCTTTGGCTGCAGTTATCAAGATATCTCTAGCTTGTACTGCCAGTTCATCAGGTATCACATCCTCTTGTACAGAATATCAAGACCCCAAAACGATTCCTAACTTTACGTTTTATGCATCTGGTATTTTTGTGAGATCAAAACGAAGTGGCCTTGGTTCTCAGGTAAGCTTTTTGAGTTTTAATTTCAGATCTGCTTCTAATAACTGATGATCTGTATCACAGTCTGCACTTCGTAGGGTTTATGCAGATGTTATGCTTGATCTCCATCTTCTTTGTATTAAAATATAATCTATCTGATTTTTGGTAATACTGGATGGAGTTAAGTACACCCATATGAAGAACATGAACGATGGTGACTTGGAGGAGATGGTTTTTCGTTTCAACCTTAGCATGAAAATGGCAGAAATATCCCAGGATTGGTTGCACAGCTACCTTGTCCCACTCCCAAAGCCAGGCATGGATCACTCAAAACTAAATGGATATAGAATTATCACCTGGCAAAACATCTTTGGCAAAGCACTCGAGAAGATAGTAGTGGGCAAACTACAGCACCACTTTGAAATATGTTAACTGCTCCCAGAGGGCATGGGAGTTAACCGGCCTGAGAAGGACACCTGGGCCAATGCAGCAACATTTCATTCGATGTCTTAGAGGGCTTCCAGAATAAACAAGAGACAGTGGCTGTGGCACTTGATCTAGAAGATGCTTACAACAGAGTAAGGTCTGATTGTTTGATATACTCTTTTAGACATGAAGGTCTGCCCTTGGATTGTGAAATGGATTGCAGCAGTCCTTTATGAGTGTAAAACTCGCACTTCGCATGGGTTCATGGACTTCTGACCCCTGTATTATTACTTCTGGGTTGCCATAGGGATCTGCCTTGTCCACAGTGCTATTTATTGTATACACCAGCAAAGTCACTGCTATTGAGGCACCAGGAATTTGTAGAATCTTGACATTCGCAGATGATGTGCTAGTGTAAAGACAGGGAAGAGAAAGGGAAATAATGGCTGAAGACATACAGTCAACAGTAAAAGGGTGACGGAGTGGTGCAAGGACGCAGGGGCTGTAATAAATCCAGACAAGGTATCGGTTGTGTGGTATTCCCTGGATAACCGAATAGTGAAGGCAGATGTCCCATGAGTAAAGGGAGTAAATTGAAGTACTTGGGAATCATCTTCGACAGATGTATGTCTTTTAAGGATCATGTCGAGGCTTTGGTGGTGAAGGCTGAAAAGGGACTTAATGCACTGAGAGTGAAGGCAGCAACAGGGGTACAGCAGAGGATGCTTTACATGCTCTTTCAGTAAATAATTTCAGTAGAGTATGGTTTGGGGCTGCTGACAGTATCAAAGAGCCAGCTTGAACGGTTTGAGCGTATACAGAATGCGGCCATGTGGGTGATCCTGGGGTGCACAAAAGACACACCAATTATATGCATGAGGCATATCCTGGAGCTACCAACAATTGCGAACAGGCACAGGGTCCTTCAAGCCAAATTGTACCTGAGTGTTGCTGCAGATAGGGATCACCCCCTGCATAAAACCATGGATAAGGTCAAGAGTCATAGACTGAGAATGGCACAAGGCATAAATATCTATCAGCCAGGAGATCATTAATCATGAAAAAGAGTAGTTAAAAGTACCGGAAGACATGTCTGATTGGCACAAGGTAATA
Organism: Cepaea nemoralis; assembly: GCA_014155875.1. Taxonomy (NCBI): domain Eukaryota; kingdom Metazoa; phylum Mollusca; class Gastropoda; order Stylommatophora; family Helicidae; genus Cepaea; species Cepaea nemoralis. Next base: position 162,286 of record JACEFZ010027820.1, on the reverse strand, counting down.
ATAACACTGGGTCGTGAATACAGACAATAGGCAGCAAGACACAGAGTTTGAAATGTAACAACTGATCCAGGGCAACACACATCAAGGTGACTCTCTATACGATGGGTCAGTGGTGAGAAACAGACGTTGCGGTTGCAGTTTCATTGTGAAGGCTATTGGATGATGCTTGAAAAAGGAGAGTCTGGCATATTCTTCTGCGATCCGGATTTTTTTTTCCGGATGTGACTGCGTTGTGCCTGTTTACAGCAGAGCTGCGTTCTTACGCCGTCAGGCCGACACATCCGACTTCTGCGGGCATTTGTTGACCGGGTTAACCTTCCCGGGGAATCACAGCATATGACTGCCTTCCAACGATGCCACATCACCAGATTTTAATGTTGCACAACATTCGACCAAACATGAAATCAGGTTCATACTCGGAGATACTGTGTACATGAGTCTGGCATATGAGACTACAACCCCCAGCATGAGAATGGAGGTGGAGGCAGTAACAGCAGTCTTCCGATGGTTGGAGGAGACCGCTGCAACACTCATTGTATTCATTACAGACTCACGAATTATGCTTAGTAAGGTGGAGAAAGGAATGTTTAGGTGTAGAATGGCTTGCCTCGTTTCAGAGATCACAGATTTTGAGCATTATATGGATTTTCTGCCCCAGTCATGCGGGAATGCAGGGGAATGAACAGGCTAATATGCTGTCAGGGAATGCACCTCTTGGTGGTAGATTATCTATGGACAAGGGAGAGGTGGTTGGGTGCCTGTGGGACCAGGTGGAGAAAGCAGTGGAGCAGACTGAGAACCCGTATGTGGAGAGAAGGATATGGTGGGGGTTTGACAGGGGTTCTGGATGAATCTCAAAATTGAAAGGGAAGACCAGAAGTACTTTCAATCAAATGGCAGTTGGAACGATTAGCAGTATAACTCTTTGCTAGAAGTTGAACAAGGGGATGGAGTGCGTATGGGAATGTCCTGAGTGCAATGACATCATTTCTTAGCTCAACTCAACTGTCTCTCACCGTCCTCCTTGCCATATGACGAGGCACCCCTTAAAAAAGATACAAGAAAAAGAGAAAAGGGTTTTCCCAAATGGACACCAAACTGAACGATTAATATGAAAACCAAGGGATACCGGAGACGTCACAGGACAACATAAACAGACGTTGTGTGATTCTAATAAGGAGCGGACATATCTTCGAGGAGCCCGTGTTGGTGAAGAGCTGGATGCGATTATTCCGAGCTTCGGCAAATAGATAACAGCAGGAACAATCGATTGGCAAGGATATAAGCAATGAAAGGACCAGGCCTAGACCATACCTGAATTCAGAACGGCGAAATAGCAGTCTGCGCCTCAAGGTGAACTAATGGATAGATTAGTGAAGTTTTCATAGATACTAGATAGTAAACGCCGACCCCGTGTAAAGGGGCAGTTTATAGTATACGAAAATATTTGCCTATTGTTTTATTCAGCACGATATTAAAGTGTGAGATCGTTCACTGGATTGGCGTCAGTCTATTTTCACACTTGTTACCGCTCGAGGTGAGTTCAGGTTATTCTGTTAACGAGTTTACAACTGAGGTTCATTCCACATCCAATATTGATGGAGTAACGTCATGACACTCCTATGTCTTCTTCCATAAACTACGACCTCCAGCATGAGAATGGAGGTGGTGGCAGTAACAGCGGCATTCTGGTGGCTAGAGGAGACTACTGCAACACACGTTATATTCATTACGGATTCAAAGAGTATGCTTAGCAAGGTGGAGAAAGGAATGTTTCGTGTGGAATGGCTCTCGTCGCTTCAGAGGTCACAGATCGTGAGAATTGTATGGATATTTTGCCCTGGCCATGCGGGTGTGCAGGGGAATGAACAGGCTGATAGGCTAGCAGGGAAGGCACCTCTTGGTGGAATTTTGCCTATGGACAAGGGGGAGGTGGTCATGTGCTTGTGGGACCAGGTGAAGAAGGCAGAGGAACAGATTGAGAACCCATATGTGGAAAGAATGAGATTGTGGGGGATCGGCAGAGGTACTGGAAGAATCTCAAAACTGAGAGGGAAGACAAGGAGAACTTTTAATCAGATAGCGGTAGGAACGATTAGTAGTATTACACACTTTGGCTGTCCAAGGTATTTTCAGAATTCTGTAAAACCACATTTCTGTGGCCTGATAATGCCCTGATAATGCATATGACATTGTTTTTGTCATTGCTCTCTTCAAATCTACATTGTTCCTAATTAATTTCTGGCTTTTTTCCCGAAACAACCAAATAATCAATTTGATTATTGCTCACTGGATTTAGGAGGCCTGGTGTTCCTTGCCAGTGAGAAGTCCTGATCGTTCGGGTCCACATCGATTGACAGACGTCAGTCGCGGCGATTGGGCAATCTTGAGCATAGCCTGCGATGGGTAACGTTGTGGTGTTCTGGTGTGATAATTTGGTGTGTCCAGTGTGTGCCGCGTGGTTACACACCTGCTTCACACGCATGATCCGGGGCTTGTTTCCGGATCCGGTCAGGGATATGCACTACTGACGAGCTCAAATGAGAGCGAAACTCGAGTATAGTGCTTCCATATTGACGTGGATAGTGTAGCAGAATGTGGTACTTGGGTGTGCAAAGTTACAGCACGCTTGAGCATCAGGATGGAATGAGGAGAAAGATGCTCAAGTCGTGACGTAGCTGGTTGTTGGGGGAGTCAGAAACACCTAGGACTAGAAGACAGAGGCCGTCATCATGTTTGTATTCTACTATGACTTTGTATCGGCCATAACGTTCAATAAAGATGTTTTATACTAGTCCAAGACTCGTTAGTCCTCTATGCTTCACACTGTTATAATAGGCCTTAGGTTCATACCGGAATACGATCGGCGTTGCCAGTAGTTGGTTGTGTTCAATATTTAAATTTCAAATCCCGAAACAACCAAATAATCAATTTTTTTCTAACAGTTTTCTCATATGACTCAAAAGACCCACTATGTAACAATCTTTGCATTCTAAAGCAACTGGTTTCTTTGGTAAACTTATGTGGATAAATATGGAAGTCCTCCACATGACATAATGTTTCAGAAGCACTGAGTATTTCAAGATAACTCATGAAGAGAATAGGGCAGTGAGCGGGTGAGTATAAGTTTGGAATTACATAATTCCCATTAAGTGTATTCCAAAAACATATATCCATTTTCAGTCACCAAGCTCAAATGCTGAACTTTTGTGTTTGAGTCATGGAACAGTATCGAATAAGTGTTTGAAACTTCTAAATGTTGGCTTAAAGGTACTCCTGAACTAATTAAACCCATGATATTCTAATGACAAAACAAAGAATAATGTAACACAATCATGGTCGGTTATGTAGCAAGACAGTCTAGAAAATTATTAGTTTGACACATATATTTAGGCTGAGTCAAGTACCACTATCACAGTACTTAGGACATTCCATGCATGCACCGTCTCATTTTCAACAACTAGTGAAGAGTCCAAATACTAATGTTACCAAGTGCAGTATGGATTATGTGTTCCACCTGGCTTTCTTTCAGTACTGAGCATTGCCAGATCCACTAGTTGCTCCCTGCCACACCATTTTCTCAAGGCCATGATGACATATTTAAACAAAGTGATTCAACAGGGGACGCCCCTTACACAAGCCTGGGCTTATTTCCATACAACAAAATGTCCAATTTAACTGTTGAAAATGTTACCTTTACATGAGATTGTCATGACTGTGACCAGTTCATTTCCAATCTCTATGGCTTTGACCCAGTGTGTGCCGTGATTGCCTGCGGCTCTTTTCAGATGAATTCTGGCAAACATGAGTCTCCACCGTCCATATTCAATTCAGAATTGGCAGTTCTTTCTGTAATGAGACTTTCTGTGATGGGCGACTCTTCTCCGCTTGTGACTCGCTCATCAAGAAAATCAGATACCTTAGGCACAACATCTGGTGACAGGTACTGTTTTCGCTATTCAAATAAAATAATTCAAAAGAAATGGATAGGTATTGATTGATTTAGGAAAGGTTAATGAAAGTAAATACATGTATTCATCATCATCTTTCACTTCTGCTGTCAAGCGTTGTGGGGAGGAATAATTTGCGCTCCAGTGCCCAATGGGCGGCACTGGATAGTATCATTCTGTGTGATTGTACAATGTCTTTGATGTCGTCCATCCATTTTCTTCTTGGGGGTCCACTTGGTCTCGTCGCAGATGATCTTTGATGTAGGGAAAGTGATAGTAGTTGATGGTATTGCATTCTAACGACATGGCTAAACCACTTGATCTTCTGTCTTTCAATAAATGTGGCACAAGGTGTTGATCCCACTGTCTGTCTGATAACAGCATTTCTTACTCTGTCTCGGTTTGTTAAGATGGCAGCTCTCCTCAGGCATCTCATCTCACAGGTGTTAATTTTGTGAAAGTGTGATTTGGATAAAGTCCAAGTTTGAGATTGGTAGCATAGGGTTGGTGTGAATATGCTGTTTATTATCTGTCGTTTTGTAGACATGGGTATATTTGGATGTTTCAGCATTGGTGATAGTTGATATGTAAGTGCACTAGCTTTTTGACATCTGATTTTGGTTTCTCTGTCCAATCTGCCATCTTCTGTGATCATGCTTCCAAGATAATTGAATTCTTTAACTTGTTTCAGAGATGTGCTATTTATATGTATACTTAGTGGGCCTGGTGATCTGCTAACATGCATTACTTCGGTGTGTTTATATCCTGTTTTACATCCTGTGTTTATACTTATATTGTATATGCTGCATGTTGAACTCAGATCATTAATATGTACATGTAATATACATGTATTAATTATTCTATATTATTATAACACATTTGTCAAATTCTATAAATATTCTATATATTATTATAATGCATTACTTAAATGCTATAAATATTCAATATTATTATAATGCATTTCTCAAATGCTGTAAATATTCAATATTATTATAACATATTTTTTCAAATGCTATAAATATTCTATATTATTATAACACATTTCTCAAATGCTATACATATTCTATATAATTATAATGCATTTTTCAAAAACTATATTCTATATTATTATAACAAATTACGATTACTATTATTGAAAGTAGGAACTTGGAATGTTAGAACAATGAGTGCAGATGGAAAATTAGAAAACATCAAACAAGAAATGGAAAGAGAGAAGATTAATTTACTAGGAATGTCGGAAACGAAATGGAAAGGGACAGGGATCGAGACAGGAGAGGATTGTAAAATTATTTATTCTGGGGGAGAAGAATGGCAAAGAGGTGTAGCCATTATTTTGGATTGGCAAACATCAAATTCTATTAAAGGATATTGGGCTGCGTCAGACAGAGTTCTATTAGTAAAATTAAATCGAAGACCTTTTAAAATAAATGTCATTCAAATATGTGCTCCAATAAGAGAACGCAGTGAAGAAAGTACAGATGAATTTTATAATGACATGGAGTCTGCTTTGAAAAACTGTAAAAAAATCAGAAATAAATATCATAATGGGTGATTTGAAAGTAGGAAATCAAGGCGATGGATGCTGTGTAGGACAACCATGGTTTGGGAGAGCAAAATGAAAGAGGATACAGACTTGTAGAATGGGCAAAAGAACAAGAAATGGTTGTAGGAAACACCTGGTTTAAACAGCATCCTAGAAGATTATGGACATGGAGGAGACAAGACAGCAGGATTAAGAATCAGATAGATTACATCCTGATTAGCAGGAGGTTTCAAATTGTGCTAAAAAGTCGTAAAAACAGTTCCAAATGCAGATTACAGTGATCACAGATTAATTACAGGCACATTGAAGGTAAAGTTAAAGAAAGTCAAGTATACAACAGGACACCCTAAATATGATTTGTGCAAATTGAAAACTGACAAAGAAATACAGATAATTTTAACATAGAAGTAAAGAACGAATTGGATATATTGTCTGATCTAGAGATCCTATTTCAAGATGTGATGATCTATGGGAAATTTGAAGAATTCAATCCAAAAAATTCAGAAAAAACTATTCCAAAATTAAAGAAAGTGGGTTCGTAAGACATGGATGACTAAGAATTTTTACAACTAATGGAAACAAGAAGACAGAACAAAAATAATCTTGCCAAATATGAAGAAATTCACAGAAAAGTACAGAACATTATGTAAGGAGGCAAAAGAACCATGGCTTCGAGAAAATTGCATAGAAATTGAAAAACAACACAACAGTAAAAATACCAAACTAATGCACAGAAGAATTCAGAAGCGTACTAATCAAAGAACACGTACATCAGCAGGCTGCCTAAAGACAAAAGATGGAAAAATCATAATAGAAAAAGATCAGATTTTACATGTATGGTCAGATTATATGAAAAACCGTTATGATGATAACAGAGAAGAACAGTATGATATTGAAAATAATAATGAAGGACCATCAATTTTGAAGATGATGGAGGTTCAGAATGCTCTTAACCATATGAAATCTGGCAAGACCCCCGATTCAGACAGCATCACAACAGAAATGATTAATGCTTTAGAAGAATATGGAATAGATAAAGTTACCAGACTGCTGAATACAGTATATGATACTGGAAATATACCTCATGAATTATGTAACTGAGTATTTATTGCAATCCCAAAGAAATCAGGAGCCTTGAAATGTGATCAACATCGAACAATTAGTATAATGAGCAACGTCATGAAGATTTTGCTAAGAATCATCATGCTGAGAGTAGGAAGAAAATACAACCGGAAATGGGAAAAGAACAATGTAGGTTCGTAGAAGGCAAGGGTACAGTAAATGCTGTGTATATACTGAGAACAGTAATTGAACGTTCTATAGAAGTAAACAAAGATCTACACCTTTGCTTTATTGACTACACAAAGGCTCTTCGATAAAGTGAGACATGTTGACATGATAAGGATGCTTGAAGATCTAAAAATTTATGGAAAAGACCTTAGACTTGAAAAAAACATACATTGGAAACAACAAGCTGCCATAAGAATTGAGAACTGATGTAGGTCAATATCAGCCTATTAAGAGAGGTGTGAGACAGGGATGTGTAATGTCTCCAGATCTTTTTTCCCTGTACAGTGAAAATATTTTCAGAAATATAGAAGATATGGAAGGGATCAACATTGGGGACGATAGCATCAATAACATTAGATATGCAGATGATACAATCTTGATTGCAGACAATGAACAGGACCTGCAACATTTAGTAGATGCGGTTATTGCACACAGTGAACAACTAGGGTTAGAAGTTAAATTGTAAAAAGATACAGATTATGGTTGTCACTAGGAAGAACGAAATACCACAATGTAATATACAAGTAAATGGGAATATTCTTCAACAAGTGAATAGGTACAGTTATCTCGGAACAGTAATAACATCTGATGGGAGATGCCTTGACGAGATTAGAACAAGAATCACAATGGCGAAAGTAGCCTTTAGCAAGATGAACAACATAATGACCAATAAAAAGATATCAATTGAAACAAGAAAAAGAGTGTTGAGATGCTACATAGAACCTGTACTTTTATATGGATGTGAAGCTTGGACAATGAGCAGTCAAGCTGAAAAACATCTGATGGCTGTGGACATGTGGTTTCTGAGGAAAATGCAAAGAATACCATGGACAGACAGAAAAACCAATGAACAAGTCCTTCAAGAAACAAATTAAGATCGTAAACTGATTAGAGACAGACGTAGACAGTCAAAATTTTGTGGGCATGTTATGAGAAGAAATGAATTGGAGAACTTGGTGACAACTGCCAAGATCGAAGGGAAGAGATCAAGGGGAAGACCGAGAAGTAAATACCTGGATGGCTTCACCACATGGCATGGTCGAGACAGAAACACGGAGCTGATCCATGACTCTGGTGATCGAGTGAGATGGCAAAACATGGCCGTCCAAGCTTATTGGCATGGCACATGATGGATAGATTATAACAAATTTCTCAAATGCTGTAAATATTCATTATTATTATTACACAATTCTCAAATGCTATAAATATTCCTATTAGTTAGAACACATTCTCAAATGCTATAACTACAGAAGCACGCTAACAAAATTATTGATATCTTGAAAGTCCTACAGTATATTTTTGTGGCTTCTAACGGACACTTCAATTTTGTTTGTGTCCCACTCTCCTCTTCAGAGTTTTGTCTTCAAATTTCATGATTGCCTATCATAATTACATCATTAAATTTACCATTAAGCTGACAAAGAAACTGATCAGTTATCAATATCATGACTTTGTGAATTATAATAGCCCATGTGTCTGCAATAAAACATCTTTTAAAACCATAACAATTGACCAGAATATAAATATAAAACCTCATAAATCTAAAGATAAAATATAAAATACATAAATATAGCTTGTCAGTACATTTTCTTTTTCAGTCGCAATTCTTTCAAGCCAGACATTATTCTTCATGTCAGAAATGTATTTAATTCCACTATGTGCTTTGTAAAACTCATAACAAACTATATAACCAATATATACACAATATAACGATATAAACATACCTCTAAAAATGTCACTCTGAAAATAATTCTGAATAAATCTGTTTTTCCCAGATCTTTCAGACATGTTTCCACGAGTTCATTTTTTACATCCTGCACACCTGCTTTCACTTTCAAGGCATACTCTGGAGGGATACTCAGAATATTGCAAACATCTTTCAGTGTCCTGGCAATGGAGAACTGAGATGTTGTCAGGCTGACCTGCAGGCAGACATTTTAATATTTAAACTACAAGACAAAACCGAATGAAGGAGATCAAAAGTAAGAACAATAATGTGCAATGGTTTGGTCATAAATACAACATGTACCACATGCCAGATGAATGCATACCAAAAGAATTATCTATGGGCAGCTGGTAAACACTAACAGAAAAATTAGAATCCGCAGTTACAACTCAAAGATACATGCAAATAAGGTACGAGGGCTATCCCAAAATCAACGGTCAGATTGGCTGGTAAAAATTTAAACAAATTGACAATAACATCTAAATACATACAAAAGTTACATACATCAATCACTGCATTACTTTTCCACAAGTCACCACCTAAATTCAGGCACTTGTCAAACTGTGGCACGAAGTTTTTTGTAACCCCTCGTCAAGGAGCGGCACTGCAGGGTACTTCTTAGCCAGTTGTTAACTCCATCCATGAGCTCCTCGGTGGGTCAAAGTGCTGAGTAGCCAGCCAGATCCTCATCTTGCAGAAGAGATGATAATCGCTTGGTGCCAAGTCTGGGCTGTAAGGGGGATGGTTGAAAATTTCCCACTTAAACTGCTCAAGTAAAGCCTTTGTGCAAGCAGCAGTGTGGGGCCGTGCGTTGTTGTGCAGGATAATGCCGCCACTGTTTTGCATTCCTCGCCTTTTGTTTTGGATCCACCGATGAAGCTTCTTCAGTGTTTCACAATAAACTTCTGGCATTATTGTGGTTCCTAGTGTCATGAATTTCATCGACAAAATACCCTTGCGGTCCCAGAACACTGTAACCATAATCTTTCATTGCGAAAATGTTTGCTTGAATTCTTTGAGCTTGTTTGGAGAATGAGTATATATACACACTGCTTTGACTGTTCCTTCATCTCTGCATTCACAAAGTGAACCCACGTCTCGTACCCAGTCACTATTCTGTCAAGAAATGCATCCTTCTCTTCCCAGTAGCGCAGAAGGAACGTGAAAGCTGAGTCCATTCTTTGAGCTTTGTGAATGTTAGTCAGTTGCTTTGGTACCCACCGTGAACAGAATTTGTGGTAACCTAACCTCTCTGTGACAGTTCAAAACAGACTAGTCCTAGAAATTTGTGGAAATTCTGAAGAAAGATCTGAAATTGTGAAATGATGCTTTTTCATTACAACTTGGTCAACATTTTGAATGAGCTCATCTGTCACACATGAATGTCGTCCTTGTCCACCCTCATCATGCACATCTTTGCGCCCATCTCTGAATTTCTTGCACCAGTCCCCCACAGAACTGACACTCATAACGTTATCACCTATACACATGACACAATCCACAAAGAATCTCTGCCTGCATTATGACCTTTTGCTTGAAGAAAACAAATCACACCATGAATTTCACAGCTGGTGGGAAAGGCAATAACAGTGTCCATGTTTATTCGTTCGCAATTCGTGAACCACTGAACAAATGCGAACTGTAAGGTTGATGTGTAGTGAGCTAAAAGACTACTGAATGATGTAAGCAATGAATGGTGTCAGCTATGGCAACTGGTTTATTTTTACCAGCCAACTGGAAGATTGATCATGTAATAGCCCATGTATAATAATGTTGGGAATAGAAACCAAAACCTGGGAGGACAAGATTTCTGTCTGTAACACATGGAGATGAATGCAAGGAATCATCATAAACTCTGTGAAAGAAGACTACTTCAACAAGGAGAAAAGAACCTGCAGAAAGGAATGACAGACTGTACTGCTGAAGGTTTTCTTCTCATAGTATAAATCAAGCCACAGTCAGATGGAGGAGGGTAATGTAATGTGTAATTGTGTTAGTAAGGTCTTAGATATGACAGTTAATGGTACCTCCTGCTTTCTGTTAGTGCCGAATGTTGGGCGGTGCTCACTAGACCCAAAACCCTACATTGTGCCAATGGCTTTGGGAGGAGAAGTGCGAATTGGAGAGTATAAGCTTTATCCTGGTGCGAGGATATGCAACCTAAAGACTAAATGTTATAGCAGGGCAGACCTGGCCCTAAGCCTTGGTCAGCTACCGGTCTAGGATCGAAGCTCCAACAGGTGGATAGAGCAATGCTTTGCTGATCCAGCAGCTTCTGCAGCTTGTCTTGTTCCAAATGTATTCATGTTATCTTTCTTCAGAAGTAACCTAGGCAGGCTGAGAGTAGGATCCTGCTGCACAGGCAACACGTCTTCTTCTTCTTCAGCATTCCGAGCCATTGAGGTTCTTTGCTGCAGATACAAGCCATCTCAATTTGTCTCTCTGGTTGACCTTCTCTTGCCAGTCGCTGATTCCAAGTGCTTGTAGGTCTGTATGTATATTATCTCTCCACCGTCTTCTTGGTCTACCTCGGGGTCTACGGTCATTTATGTCCCGAGTCTAAGCGAATTTTGTTTCCCTATTATCTTCCATTCTTTCTATATGCCCCAGCCATTGCAGTCTATTAGCCTTCATGACAGGCAACACATAGTCTCTATAATTCAGCCCACGCTTCGTCCTATGGATCGGTTATTATGTCATTTTCTGTAGCACAAAGAAACAAACTATCATCTGTCAAGATGGAAAGGTGACAGTATAATCTTATGATTACAAGTGTCAAAGTTTGTTCTACCCCAACAAGGGAGTAGGCTTCACTAGAAAATCAAATGCAAAAAACAATGTCATTTTACTTTGTGGTCTAAAGTCTAAAAGTCTTAAAGTCGAGAGGATTTTTTATCCCATATGGCTTGGTCTCTTTTGGCAGGATGGCCTGCCGAAAGCGTTGCACAAAGCATGAACTCCATAGCTCTGGCAACAACCCCCAGGAATCTCTGAGAAAATTGCACTCGTGAACCAAAAGACGTAGCTCGGAATCAAACCCACAACCTTAGGAGCGTGAGGCAGACGGCTTGACCAATTTGCCACGGAGGCTTTGTGGTCATTTCCTCTGAACACTGTGCTGGAGTTGTTGACAATGATATACCTAAAACAAAACTTTATTGCATATCCTTGACAGAACATCACAGTTAACCCCAGCTTTTTTCTTTTTTTTTTGGCTGTTTGTGATTTCTTGGCAAGTTTATGTTCAGTAGTTTGCTATTTTCTCAATGAATGGCACTAATAAATTTTGTATGGGAAACCATCCAGGAAGGTTAACCCGGTCAACAAATGCCCACAGAAGTCGGATGTGTCGGCCTAATGAACAGCGCAAGAACGCAGCTCTGCCGTAAACAGGACAATCACGTCCGAAAAACTCTCTAGATGAATGCAGAAGAAGAAGAAGTATGGGAAACCAATGCAAGGTGTCTGCTTCCAAATCGCCAACAGCTGTGTTTTGAACTCATTCATAACCCCATCCCCATGGAGCCGGTTGTACAGCTGTGTTTTGAACACATTCGTAACCCCTTCGCCACAGAGCCAGCTGTACCTAAAACTGCTGGAGGAAACATGACCAACCCAGGTCTAATTCCAACCAATCTGTACGTGCTGTTCTGAGTCTTGACTTGCTCACAACCTGTGACTCCCTGCAGATGTGAAGTTTCAGTGTCTCTTGCACCCCCTGCCGGTTTCTGAGCTTGGAGATGGATAAAAATAGGTTGGAGAGGGGAAGAAGTGCTCAGCAAAGGTCCCAACAGAGATAGTACTTTGCTGTTAGGTCAGGATGAAAGTCTCTATACCAACCTAACTCTGATAGATTCAAGTCCTTTTTCGGGCGCAGGCGTACTGAACATGTTTTTAAAAAGTTAAAACTCAAGTCTTCCAGAGGAATCATAACCAACCAACCAACCAACTTATCACCTGTGTGCATATAAACAAGGTCACTTCATTGTGACTAATCTGTAAGCTTTGTCTAAATTATTCATTTCTACCCATTTTGACCCAAAAAAACAACAAAATGTGTAAACATCTATCCTACATTCTAGCAGTTCTATGACTGTTGATTTTGCAAGGATTTTAGAAGGGCACAGGATTAAAGGGTGCTTGCCCAAGAGCAATAACCATGCAATGTAGAGGCTAGGGTTTGTTGTGTCATCTCCGACAGATAACACTCCTTTACCTTACTGAGGATTAGAAGGTGAGTCTCCTGATTAAGAGACAAGTATCATATTCACTTGGCTTTCTATTCCTCTCTCTCTCTCTCTGTCTGTGAGTGAGTGGAGTGGAGTGGAGTGAGTGAGTGAGTGATTGAGTGAGAGAGTGAGTGAGTGAGTGAGTGAGTGGAGGGAGTGAGTGGAAGGAGTGAGTGGAAGGAGTGAGGGAGTGGAGGGAGGGAGTGGAGTGTGTGTGTGTGAAGAGGGGGGGGGGGAAGAGAAAGAAGAGAGTTGAATGTATATATGCCACATATCATGCTATTTTGTGTCAGGTCTTAGTCAGATATGACTGAGCTACCGTATGACAGTAGACGGTACTACCTGCTTTCTGTCAGCGCCGAATGTTGGGCGGCGCTTACCAAACCCGACACCCCACATTGTGCCAACGGCTTCGGGCGGAAGAGCGCAATTGGGAGGGTACAAGCCTTATCCTGGTGCGAGGAAATGCAACCCAAAGACAAAATAGTCATGGCAGGGCAGACCAGGCCCTAAGCCTTGGTTGGCAGCTGGTCTAGGATCGAAGCTCCGACAGGCGGACAGTTAGAGCATTGCTTTGCTGATCCGGCAGCTTCTGCAGCTTGTCTTGTTCCAGATGTATAGGTGTCAACTTTCCTCTGGAGTGAACTAGGCAGGCCGAGAGAGGGATCATGCTGCATGGGCAACACATGGTTTCTTTATTTTAGCCCAGGCGTTGTGCTATGGAGAGGCAATAACTCCATCCCTGGTCTTAACCGGTCTCGGAATCAAAGCGAGAGGCAACTGTTACGGGTTATAAGTCCTTGTCAGTTGGCGTAGACATGGGGCGCCACGCGTTGCCTCTGACGGTGGGAGACACCTACAGGTGTCACTGATCAGCTACCGCCCGCCTCAAGCTGGGCAGCCCCCGGCCAATTGGGTGCTGATCCGCCACAGCCTGCCTGCTTCAATGGGTGCTTGGGGCTAGGACAAAATCTGAATCGCAGGCTGTAAAACCAATGCACCAGGTACTAATAAAAAGAATAATAGAAACCTCAAGCTACGGCTTGCAACCTGGAACGTAAGAACCATGTGTCCAGGATTTTCCACTGACTTGACAAATATTGACGATGTGAGAAAAACGGCTGTGATTGATGCTGAACTCAATCGTCTTAACATTGATATTGCTGGCCTGCAGGAGACTCGCCTCGCTGAGGAAGGGTCACTCAGGGAAAACAATTACACCTTTTTTTGGAAGGGTAGAGGGCAGGCAGAAACAAGGCAACATGGTGTGGGCTTTGCAGTGAAGAATTCGCTACTGGGAATGATTGATATCCCAGCTGGAGGTAATGAAAGATTATTATCCCTGCGCTTAGCAACCTCTTGTGGATTTGCCACCATTATCACTGCATATGCACCGACACTCGTTTCCTCTGATGATGTGAAGGATACGTTCTATGAGCAGCTAGACTCTGTGATCAAAGCAGTTCCAAAATCCGACTACATTTATATGCTCGGTGATTTCAATGCTCGTGTGGGCAAGGACTCGAGTTCATGGCCAGTGTGCCTTGGAAAATACAACATCGGTCGCATGAATGATAATGGGCAAAGGCTGCTGGAGCATTGCACTAGAAATGACCTATGTATTACAAACTCCTTTTTTAAAACAAAAGAGTTGCATAAGGTCACATGGAAACATCCAAGATCCGGCCATTGGCATCAGCTGGACTTCATTATCACACGGAGACAACATCTGAACCATACATCATTAACTCGAAGTTACCACAGTGCTGACTGTGATACAGATCATTCTTTGGTTGTTGCAAGGGTTAGACTGAGACCAAAGAGAATCTACACAGCTTAAACACAAATCTAGCCCCAGGATTAATATTATCAACACTCACGATCCTGGAAAGTGCTTTGAATTTCAACAGCAACTTGAAGACGCTTTCACTGATACATCAGAAAATTGTATAGTAAATGATAAATGGAGTAAACTTAAGGAAACTATTTATAAAACAGCGGTAGGGGTTTACGGCACTGTGGATCATAAGAGGCAGGACTGGTTTGCGGCAAACAGCCAGATACTGCAGCCCTTGATTGATAAAAAGAAGATAGCTCTCTTAAGAAACAAGGAAAGACCAACGCGTAACACTCTGAGTGAGCTGAAGCAAGCAAGGAAGGATGTGCAAAAGGCTGCCAGGCAGTGTGCGAATGACTATTGGATCAAGTTATGTGAGTCCATTCAAATCGCAAGTGATAAGGGAAACATCAGAAGCATGTATGAAGGGATAAAGAAAGCCTGTGGTCCAATGATCAAAAGAAGTGCACCGCTGAAAACCTTGACTGGAGAAATCATCACTGATAAGAAACAGCAGATGGATAGATGGGTCGAGCACTATTTAGAGCTTTACTCAAGTGAGACCAAGCTAGCGGATGATGCCCTCAACGCCATAGAGGCCCTGCCAACTCTTGACCACCTGGACACACTTCCCACCATAACAGAAGTTAAGTGTGCTATAAATGAACTTGCGTCTGGCAAGGCTCCAGGTAAGGATGGGATTCCAATAGAGGTAATCAGGAGTGGGCAAGACACACTCACTTTACAGATCCACCAGCTAATAGAGCTATGCTGGCGAGAAGGACAAGTCCCACAGGATTTCAAAGATTCAAACATCATAACGCTGTACAAGAACAAGGGCGATCGGAGCGACTGTAACAACTATAGGGGTATCTCACTTCTGTGTATTGTTGGGAAAGTATTTGCCAGAATTGTTCTGCGCAGACTTCAAGTCCTGGGAGATCAAGTCTACCCCGAATCACAGTGCGGCTTCCGTCAGAACCGGTCTACCATTGATATGATATTCTCATTGCGACAGATGCAAGAAAAATGCCGGGAACAAAATCAGCCACTGTTTATTGCCTTCATCGACCTCACAAAGGCATTCGATTTGGTCAGTCGTGAGGGTCTGTTCAAAGCACTAAAGAAGATTGGCTGCCCACCAACTCTTCTGTCCATTGTGGAATCGTTCCACACAGGCATGAAGGGTATAATCAAGTTTGATGGCTCAACTTCAGAAGAGTTTGAAATCAAGAGTGGAGTTAAGCAAGGTTGTGTACTAGCCCCCACCCTCTTTGGGATATACTTTTCACTTCTACTGAAATATGCCTTTCGTGATCAGGATGACGGTATATACATTCACTCACGCTCAGATGGTGGCCTCTATAATGCTCAGAGATTGAAGGCCAAGACCAAAATTAGGAGGGTACTAATCAGAGATTTGCTTTTTGCGGATGATGCTGCGATTACGACCCACTCTGAGGAAGAATTACAACATCTACTATCTGCATTCTCCAATGCTTGTTCTGAATTTGGTTTAACAATTAACAAAAAGAAGACACAGATTATGTCACAAGGTGCACATGGTGTACCATCAATCTTTATTGACGACGCCGAACTGGAGATAGTAGACCATTTTACATATCTAGGAACAGAGGTAAATAGCAAATTATCCCTCGATCAGGAAATCAACATCAGGATTGGCAAGGCAGCAACAACAATGAACATGTTAGCAAAAAGAGTCTGGGAGAACAGGAAGCTTACTGCCAAAACAAAAGTCCTCGTCTACCAAGCCTGTGTCCTTAGTACTCTTCTTTATGGCAGTGAAACCTGGACAACTTACTCACGCCAAGAGAAACGTTTAAACAGCTTTCATATGCGGTGTCTGCGAAGAATACTTGGTATTAAGTGGCAAGACAAAATCACAAATACTGAAGTATTGGAAAGATCAGGTTGTGTGACGGTGTATTCCATGCTCAGTCTTCGTAGACTTAGATGGATAGGACATGTTAGGAGGATGGATGATGGTAGAATACCAAAGGACATCTTTTTTGGTGAATTACAGACGGGTAGGAGATCTCAGGGTCGGCCTCTACTACGATACAAAGATGTGTGTAAGCGGGACATGATTGATACAGGCATTGATAATGCACACTGGGAGCAAGTCGCCGCTGAACGTGTTGCATGGAGGGCAACTATCAGAAATGGAATAAAGACAAAGGAGAAAATGATTGCAGATAAAGCACACACAGAGCGTGAGAGACGTAAGATGGTGCAAAATGATGGAAATGACCATGTTTTCACATGCATCTACTGTGGGCAAACATTTGCAGCAAGAATTGGCCTTACCAGCCACACTCGCCACCGCCATGGGTCGTAGTTATTAAGCCTTTTTGAAGCACAATGTACCAAACTATCGTCTGTCAAGACGGAAAGGTGCCAATGAAATCATGCTGTTCGATATTGTTTGTGTATCTTCATTTTTCATATTATCATTTTTACTGTCACTTTACTTTAACATGTACAGTATGAAAAAGTTTGCACTGCTTACTTCATCATGTTTACATCAGTTGTAGGTAATATTATCTTATTGAATTGCATTGATATACTTTATGTTACACAATGTATATGTACAATATATTTTTCCATTTTTGTGTGGATGCTCATGGCAGTTAACAATGTATGTGTGTGAAAGTGTGGAAGTTTTTGTGTATATTAGTTTGAGTGACTGTGAAGGAATGTATGTATGCGTGCATGGTTTTATGTATGAATGAATATATATATATATATATATATATATATATATATATATATATATATATATATATATATATATATATACATATATATATATTATATATATATATATAGGGGCGGGAGAGAGAGTGACAGAGAGAAAGAGAGACAGAAAAAGAGAGAGAGAGAGAGAGAGAGAGAGAGACAGAGAGAGAGAGAGAGAGAGAGAGAGAGAGAGAGACAGACAGACAGACAGACAGACAGACAGACAGACAGAGTATGAATGAGTGGATGATTTAGTGTTTGTGAGTGAGTATATGTGCATGTATGTAAGGAAGTGTGTGTGAGTGTGACTGTGTGAATTTACGACTGTGTGAGTATTTGTGTATTTGAGTGTGTGAAAGTGTGTATGTGTCGATTATGCGAGTATGGGAAGGAGTTATGTGTGTGCCTTGTTGTATGTATTAATGAGGACATTTGGGCGTGAGAGAGAGAGTGAGAGAGAGAGAGAGAGAGAGAAAGAGAGAGAGAGAGAGAGAGAGAGAGAAAGAGAGAGAGAGAGAGAGAAAGAGAGAGAGAGAGAGAGAGAGAGAGAGAGAGAGAGAGAGAGAGAGAGAGAGAGAGATATGCAGAACGAGAGAATATTATGTATGTATAAGTAAACTTTTGTTAGTAAGTTTGTGATTGTGACTGAGTATATATGTATGGATAAAGTATTTGGGTGTTATTGAGTGGGTGCATAACTGTGAGAGTTTGGGTAAATGGTGCATGTATCAATGTGTGCATGTATATGTTTATGCAGTGTATGTGTAAGTGTGTCTGGCTGCCTGCATGTCTCATAACATGATAATAAGCATTGTTTATGTTCACAACTTTCATTTGCTTTTTTTTCCTTTGTGAATGTAACTTGTGAATGTAACATGCACAAAAGCTAATTGATGTGTGAAAGATGAATGATTGGAAGGGCCTAATGTAAGATGGGCTATCGTGTCCAATTTATGACCTTTTTAAAATGGAGTTTGTTCATTCCACATCTTAACAAAATGGGAAAATTATCAAGAAAACAAACAGACAATATATTACTATAGCAAGGAGTTTAAATGGTGCCAATAGAAAATAGTTTATTGGATTGCAAAATTTTAAACATTCGTTAGTATTTTTCAATAATACAATTTGCTAACATACTGTAACCTAACTATAGGTAATCATGAAATACCAGAGATTCGATATGCTGATGATACAGTATTACTATCCACATCACAGAATGGTATAGAAAACCTAATAAGCTCAACCCAAAGAAATAGTGAAAATCACAACTTATATCTTAACCTAGCAAAAACAAAGATAATATCATCATCATCATCAAGTGCCCTGCCAGCTGGCGTAGGCGTTCATGGCTCTCCACAGATCTCGGTCTTTGGTGTTCTGGATCAACTCTGCTGATGGTATTCCTCCATGCCACTGTCTCAATCCATCCAGCATCATTTCTCTTGGTCTGCCTCTGCCTCTCTTCCCCTCGAATCTTTCCAGTTGTCACGATGTTCTCCAATGCCTCTCTTCTCATCACATGACCGAAGAAAGCTGTTTGTCTCTTTCTTATTGTTGTATATAATGTTCTAGTTTCATTAGCCTGTCTTCAGGCAGTCGTTGTTAGTTACTCTGGCAGTCCTAAGGAATTCGCAACATTCGTCTCAGGAACCACATCTCTGTTGCTTCTAATTTCTTCTTAATTTGTTCATTTACATTCCACGATTCACTGCCATACAGCAAAACTGGTTCTACATAGCATTTCAGCACTCTCTTTCTTACATTCAGTGATAGTGACTTATTGCATAAGATACTCTTCATTTTCTGAAATGCGGCTTTTGCTTGCCCTATTCTGCTCTTAATCTCTGTTGTACATCTTCCATCTGATGTTATAAATGCCCCTAGGTATTTAAAATTATCGACTTGGTTAAGAATTTTCCCTTCTATTTCTATTTCACATTTTGGTGTCATCATTTTCTTTGATATCACCATTTTTACTGTTTTCTTGATATTCAAGGAGAGTCCTTTCCTTGCACTCTCTGTTACTACAATGTCCAGCAATTGTTGTAGGTCTGTTGAATTATCTGCCAGCCAATACTTATGTCATCTGCATAGCGTATATTGTTTATATTATAACCTCCAACTAGTATTCCTGGCGTCTCTTTGATCTCTCTCATTATTACTTCACTATATAGGGAGAAGAGATCTGGTGACAAGACACACCCCTGTCATACTCCTAGCTTATCTGTTCGTAATTACCCTCTTTTATTTTCTATTTTAACTGCTGCTACTTGGTTCCAATAAATATTCTTTATTATTCTTAAACGGATTGAGATGGTGGCATGGAGGAATATCATCAGCAGAGTTGATCCAGAATACCAAAGACCGAGATCTGTGGAAAGCCATGAACGCCTACTCCAGCCAGCAGGGCACTTGATGATGATTCTTAAATCTTTCCCATCAATGTTGATATCTTCCAACATTTTAATCAGTTCATCATGTTTTACTTTATCAAATGCTTTAGTATAATCTATGAAGCACAAATATATGTCTTTCTGTTTCTCTATTGACCTTTCTATTAGTGTCCGTAATGTATATATTGCATTGTTTGTGCCCTTTCCCTCCACGAGTAGAAGCTTAGTGATATGGTTTATGAGGTTAATTGTACAAAAATCTTGACATTCAATTGCTCCTAGTCTTTTTGGTATAGCATAGCTATAAATACAGATTTCAGCATATCACTGGGTACATATCCACTGCTGTAAATATCATTCAACATTTTGGTTAATATATCTACTCCAAATTCTTTTAATACTTCTAATTCTTCTCTTGTGATTTCATCTGGCCCAGCTGTTTTTCCTTTCTTCATATGGTTTACAGCATCAGCGACTTCTTCTTTTAGAATAGGTGGACCTTCTATGTTACTTTCTTCTGTTAATTCTTCCCTTTCTCCATCATATAATTCTCTTATGTACTCATTCCACCTCTTCAATATAGCACCTTCCTCCAATAATATCTTTCCTGTTTTTTATTTCAAACACCCTGTATTTATTCTTACTTTTCTTCCCGTGAGCTCACCGATTTATCTGTGCATATTTTTTGTTGCTTTAATGGAATTTAATTCAATTTTTTTTGCACTTCTCGTTTAACCAACTTTCTTTTGCCTTCACACAATTATCTTTTATTTTTTAATTATCTTATCATTAATTAAAGCATTTCTAAATCTTTTATTAATTAGTATGTAGTCAATTTGGTTGCGTATTTTCTTATTAGGGCTTTTCCATGTGTATAGTTGTCTTTTATGGTGATTACACCATGTGTTTCCAATTATCATATCATTGATATTTGCCCATTCTATTAGTTTTTCTCCTCTTTCATTTCTCGTACCTAAACCATAATTCCCCACTACATCCTCCATAAATCATAATTTTCAACTACATCCTCCATTTTCCCCTTTCCTACTTTTGCATTAAAATCTCCAAGTATTATTTTTATTTCTTGTGATCCAATTTGAGCCATCACCATTTCTATTTGGTCATAAAAGTGTTGTATTACTATTTCTTCATCAATACTGCTTGTTGTTGGTGCATATACTTGTATAATATTTATATCGATTGGTTTACCTTTGATTTTGACCATAATCAGGGGCGTCACTAGGGGGGTGCGGCCCGCACCGGGTAACACCATCAATGGGTGACACCAAAATTAAAAAAATTGCAAATTTGACAAAGCAGACATAGCTCTGTCTAGTCGGGTTTCATAACCGTTCATTGTTAAATACATGAGCAGGCACAGGGTGCCACCATGCAGAGCGTCTGGTGTTTAAATGAATAAGACTCAGAGCTCAGAGCTGCTCGGAGCCTCGGAGTCGGAGTAGAATCGTGGGTCATTTGCAAACGCGCCAATTAATGACGTGTGGAGTGACGTGGTTGCAGAAAATGACAGACGTTGTTTACATGTTCGTTTTTTATGTAAATAATTATTTTTTCGAAATTTTATAATTTTATCAGTATCACTAAAATATAAATATTTTAAAGTTTTTAATTATAAAGTAAAATTTTTAATTATTTTTAATTAGGATGGGGCATAAATTTTAAAGGAGAAAAACAGCGGCAGGCTTCCACTTAAAAAAGTTAGTATTACTATACTATAGTATACTAGTAGTTTACTACTACAATAAATTAATAATTACGGCATACACATGTTTTTCTGTCTGTCTGAAAAATATATATTTAAATTTTTTAATTTAATTTTTTAATTAAAAAGATGGAAATAGAAAAATAAATAACGGGTGTGTAATTTTTCGAACCAACGAGTCACTGTTGAGACTGCCATACGCAGATCCCCCCAATAATTGATGCGGTTACTGACATTCGCCAGCAATTCGCAATATAAAATAATAAAATATCATCTTTGGACCCATTAGGGATACACAAAGTGGAGAGTGGAAAAGAAGAAGTAACAAAGACATTTATGATTTGTTTAAGTCCCCGCTAATCACTGGTATCATGAAGGCTAATAGACTACAATGGCTGGGGCATATAGAAAGAATGGAAGATAATAGGGAAACAAAACTCGCTTACACTCAGGAAATAAATGACCGTAGACCCCGAGGTAGACCAAGAAGGCGGTGGAGAGATAATATACATACAGACCTACAAGCACTTGGAATCAACGACTGGCAAGAGAAGGTCCACCAGAGAGACGAATGGAGACAGATTGTATTTGCAGCAAAGAACCTCAATGGCTCGGAATGCTGAAGAAGAAGAATATGTCATGAAATGACAGTCGTGCATTGGCGACAAAACTTCCTGATAAAGTTAAGAAGAAGTGTTGCAACGAATATTGTTGACCGCCGGTTACATTTGTATATGAATCCATTAATTGTGCCTTGCAGCATTTGCCATCCGCATCGTATGCAGGTTGGTATGTTCAATACTCCATTAGCCAGTAAAAAAGTTACAATCCACTCAAACTTGTTACAATGAAATAAAAAAGTTGTAACTTCCATGGACAATATTTTAAAAAATTTAATATTTTGTATGACAAGTTTCTTTTTTAGACGGTTCTTTTTAGTGTACATAATCATTTTTTAATTACATTTTAATTCTACGGTAAACAACGCAATTTAACCTAAATAACTATATTTATTAAATTATTAATAAATCATAAATGTTTGGATTATAATTATTTATACAGATTTTATATATTTATATTATATCTTTTTGTTTAGTTGTATATTTTTAAGTCCCTAATTTATTATAGATTTATTATTTTAGAATATTCCATCATGCCACATGGAGTGCACAAATCAAAGAGGCCTAGTGGATGCGAGCAGCAAAAAGCAAAGAAGAAAAGATGTGAATCACTAAAATCACTACCTGGATTCATGCTTCAATATGTCAAGAGACCAAGTGATGGACAAGGTTCATCAAAAGACGTTCTTCCTCAATCTACAATTGATAAGGATTCCTCCCATGCTGACAGCATGCATTCTTCAAAAGAGCAACTAGAGTCAGAAATGGAAGAGAATCACGAGATTGATGCAGAAATACATAATGAAATAGCAGTGGATGAAGTTGAAACAGAAATGCATGCTGAAAATGATTCTCGTCATGATACTGTAAATGTGATGAGTCAAGTGGATGAGAAATGGTAACTATCTGAAAGACACAAGTATCCATTAATTAACTTGGCTGTTTCTTCGTCTAATATTATCCCTACACCTTTTTTATGTGTATCCTCCCAGAACAGATTATTGTGCGGTTGACAGCTATAATTTTTATTATTTGGTTTTTTCGGGATTTGAAATTTAAATATTGAGCACAACCCACCACTGGCAATGCTGATCGTACTCTGGTATGAACCTAAGGCCTATCCACGTCAATATGGAAGCACTATACTCGCGTTTTGCTCTCATTTGAGCTCATCAGTAGTGCATATCCCTGACCGAATACAGAAACAAGCCCCGGATCACTGGCGTGTGAAGTGGGTGTGTAACCACGTGGCAGATGCTGGACACGCCAAATTATCATAACAGAACACCACAATGTTACCCATCATAGGCTATGCTCAAGATTGCCCCATCGCCGCGACTGATGTCCGTCAATCGATGTGGACCCGAACGATCAGGACTTCTCACTGGCAAGGAACACCAGGCCTCCTAAAAACTCATGTGTGCGGAAAACAATGCACCACTGAACATTCGCAATATTTTTAATACTTTCATTCTTCCTTTCACTCATCTTCTATTCACTGATTCAGACAATGTAAGTTTAAAAATATTTTTCTCGTTAAAATAAAAATGGGCTCGTTTTACACAATAACTGTGCCGACTTGTTGTACCATTTATTAGTACTTTCTATGTTAAACTAATGTATTTACACTGTTGTTGCATTGCTTAAGGCAATACTAAGGGAACGAGCTATCCTAAATAAATGGTTTACTCTATTTTGGTATGTGATGTCGGTTTCTAAATCAATCAATCAATCATCTATTTTGGTGTAATGGGTGTTGTTAACTAAGGGAAGGTAATTTAAATAATTAAACAAGATTTAGGAGAAATGTGTTGGCTCCCTTAAAGTAAAATGTTGTTGATGAGCCTACTAAATTCTAAAAGTATTTAATTACAAATTGATCTAAATTATAACTAAGTTAAGTTATACTAACTAACCGCTGTCTTTAGCATTTAAGACAGTTGTCTCCTCAGAGACCTGTATGTTCTAATACTAATAATTTGCAGGTGTTCGTGGTTTAACTATTATCTATCTTTAAATGTAACTAAATTATTTTAACTATTACTAAACTAATTCACTGTAGATTATTGTCAAATTTCTATAACTATATTCTGAACATAAAGAAAATTAATCCGACAGTGTAATCATGTTATGCACAATCAATTAGTACATGTTATATTAACACAGTATATCTAAACTAAGTTGGTCATAGCTCCAGGTGAAGGTGATGTTGTCGCGTCTTCCCTCTGTGCTAATTCATTACGACAGTCTATGTACGTGTAATGGTTAATCTCTAGTAGTGGCAGATGTCGGTGACGATGTAACGTCGTCCTACTGTCTTACTATTACTACCACAGTTTATATGCAGTAACTAGTCTATAGTAGCTGCAGATGATGGTGACAATGTCGCGTCCTCTTTCTGTTGCACTTCAAAGTCTGAGGGTCTGGTTAGCAAATCTGCTAACGTATTCTTGCTTCCTCGTATGTGCCTTACAGAAAATGAATAGTTCTGGAGTATCAGGGCCCAACGATAAATTCTGTTGTTCTTTGGAAGCCCTCGTTCCATAACTATTAGCGGGGAATTGTCAGATTCCACGACAAAGTGTGTTCCTGCCAGAAATCTATGTAATTTACTAACACAATATACAATCGCTAGTGCCTCCAGTTGAAACACATCACATCTGGATTCTGCTGGAGTGAGCTGCGACTTACATACACTATTGGATGAAGGATTCCATCATACTCTTGTAGAAGTACGCCCGAGATGGTCGTGGTACTCGCATCAGTCCTAAGAGTATATTGTAATCTTGGGTTAGGTAACTTCAAAATAGGGATGTTACTAAAATAATGCTTAAGTTTTGACATTGCACTATTTAAAGTAGCATCTTGTACATTTATTTTTACATTCGATTTCAATAAATCAGAAAATACACTGGTAATTTGAGCCAAATTAGGAATAAATTTGTTATAGTAATTTACTAAGCCTAATAAACTTCTCACTTGCTTCTTTGTTGTTGGCATGCTGAGATTCTTCTTCTTCTTCTTCTTCGTTCATCCGGAGTCTTTTTTCGGATGTGATTGCATTGTGCCTGTTTACAGCAGAGCTGCGTTCTTGCGCCGTTAGGCCGACACATCCGACTTCTGCGGGCATTTGTTGACCGGGTTAACCTTCCCGGGGGTTTCTTAGGACGTTTGACTCTCACTGTTGTGGTGTTATCCCCCATCCCAGCTGGTCCATATAGAACAGCCAAAGATCCTGGTCAGCCCTCAAGGGAAGGCAGGGGCAGACCATGGGCATTCCCCGCCATCCAAGGAGGCTTCCATACTTGCAGAGCCGACACATAGTGCTCTGGTACTGGGCTCACCCAAGGAATCGTCACGTCCTGCACATGGCTGCTTAGCCTCACTTCCGTATATTGGGCCTTCCGTTCACCATAGGCTGTTCTTCCGGAAACCAGAAGTATGCAGTCTGCAGATGACATCCACACAGTGAGCTTTCGATTCGGACTTTCCACGTAATGGATTTGCTATCCAAGCAATATTCCATTTCGTGCCACTAGAACACTTTTCCACCTTTTATGAAGCCCACACAGCAAGCTTTCGATTTGGACTTTCCACATAATGGATTTGCTATCCAAGCAATATTCCATTTCATACCTCTGGGTCTTCATGCACCTTTAAATGTCAACCCGTATGCAGTTAAAGTAAGCTGCGGTCAACTTGAGCTTGTTGATATCTCCATAGAGCTTGTCCTCAAATGAAGCAGGTGTGGGCCAAAATATCTTTCTCTGTTCTGCATACGTTGGGCAATCCTGCAGCAAATGTTTTGCTGTCATTTTTCCAGTTCTACAATTACATTCATCGGTATCGCCTATCTTTAGTTTATTGAACAAGTGGTATTTCAGCCTGTTATGTCCTGTGCGGAGTCTGAAGATTGTTACTTGTTCTCTTCGGTCGAGTTTGTAATATGCATCATCCTTCTGATGGCCTGGATGCTCTGATTCCCATTTGGTTCTATAAGTGCTTTTTATCAACCTCTTTGCCTCATTATAGGTTATGTCTATGTCGGGCTGTGGTAGTCGTCCGCCCTCTTTTGCCAGTCTGTCAGCCTCTTCGTTTCCAGGTATACTGCAATGTGATGAGATCCACTGTATTACAACTTTTTTGGATTTCTGGCATAGACCATGGAGTGCTGCTCTTAGGTCAGTTAGTTCTGTGCTGTTATTGCTCTTCAGTATTGAGACAGCTGACTTTGCATCTGTGAAGATAGCTATTTGCTTCTCTTTATTTTCCTCCATCAGGAGCATTTCTGCTGCAGTTTTCAAAGCCTCTACCTCCGCTTTGAAGTTACTTGAAAATTTTCCAGTTGCCATTGAATGTGTTTTTTTCACTCCATTTTTTAAATGTAGGAGAATTCCTCCTCCTCCATTCTCTATTGAATTTTTGGCTGATCCATCTGTATATGCATGGGTCCAATTCCTGCTTGGGTAATGTTCTTTTATGTAGTTTAGGGTTATTTCTCTTCTTTCGGTTTCATGCTGAGTGTTCTTTTTCTCAATACCAGGAATGTTTTCTATCATCTCAGGCAGTTGCTGCTGTCTCCAAGCTGGGAACTTGTGTGCATTGTGTATGGGCTTGACTGTTGATATGTTAAGTATAGGATCTGCCCTAATCCTTCGTTTTGCAGTTTCTACAAAGTTGCTACGCTTCAGTCTTCCCTTTCCAAAACCATTAAATCTGTTGTACATAGGGTGGTCTGTCAATCTTCTAAATTTTTCTGCTTGTTGCTGGGCTCTGCTATCTCTTCTATCCTGCATTGGTTGTAAACAAGTGATCTTTTCTAGTTCATTAATAGGCGTTGTCTTCAGGCTTCCAGTTATGATTCGCATTCCTTGGTTTTGGACTCTACTTATTTTGTTAAAGTTTGACTTAGCTGCTGTTGCCCAAGCTGCAATGCCATATTCCAGTACTGGCCTCACCCGTCCAGTATATAACTTCTTGAGAACTTTCTCATCTGCTCCCCACGTTGTACCAGCAAGCTTTTTCATGATTGCCATTCTCTGCCTTGCTCTTGTTCGATTTTTCTCAACCTGTGTCTTCCATGTCAGGCGACGATCAAAGGTGACTCCTAGATAGTTTGGATTTTCTTCATGGCGCAATATTTTTCCATTCAATACCAGCTTAGGTTGCTGAGTTTTATTTGAGAGGGAGAACACTGTACATGTTGTTTTCTCCTCACTTATCTTCACTAGCCATGATTTTGACCAGTCCTCTAGCGCTAATAAGGCTTGCTGTATTCTGCTGTTAGCTGTACTAATATATTCTTCAGATGTCCATATGGCTAGGTCATCTGCAAAGGAGGATGTGTGTACTCTGGCTGGAAAATTTTCTGTGATGTCATTTATATATGCTAGGAATAATGTTGGTGAAAGAACTCCTCCTTGGGGGACACCTTGCTCCAGCAGCATCATTTTGCTTGTTTGTCCTTGTACTTTTGTCCTGGCAGTTCTGTTCTCAAGGTAGTGGCTGATCCATTTATACATTTTTCCACAAACATGCATGTTTTGCAGTTTTACTTTCAGTCCTTCCTTCCATACTTTATCAAATGCTTTTTCTAAATCTATCCAGACTGCTAGTGTGTGCTTTTTCTCTTGGAAGGCATCCTCTATTTCCTGAGCTATATAGGTTATTTGATCTTCAGTGGATCTGTACTTTCTGAATCCTGTTTGGTGTGGTGTTAAGAGTTTGTTTTCTTCCAGATGCCATGTTAGCCTGCCATTGATAATGCGTTCCATTAATTTTCCTACACAGCTAAGTAAACTGATAGGTCGATAGCCATTTGGTTCTTCCAGGTCTTTTCCTTTCTTTGGGACTGGTATTAGTATAGCTTCCTTCCATGCCTGTGGGACTATTCCTCTCTTCCAGCTGTTATTTAGGACTGCTAGTAGTTTCTTCTTTGCCTTGTTGCCTAGTCCTATTAGCATTTCATTTGTGATTCCATCCTTTCCTGGTGATTTCTTCTTTTTTAGGGTATTCATTGCCTGTTCCATTTCTTCCATTGTTAGATTTGCCATCATATATTCTGCTGCTGTCTCTGTATTTCTATGATGTATCTGTTTGTCTTTGATTGCTTTCTTCTGTTCGGTTGTAATATCAATGTGGTTTGCATTTGCATAGTGTTCCATTAGTGCATTTGCAGCCTTTTTTCCTGTAAGCAAGGCATTTCCTTGTTTAATTGTTATTTGTTTGTTTCTAGGTCCTTCATTGTTCATGGCTTTCACTAGTTTCCATAGTTTGTTTCCATCCCTGTCAAAATTCAGGTTTTCTGTTTTTTCCCTCCAACAATCTCTTGTTGTTTGATTTACTGTTCTTTTATATTTTGCTGAGATGGCTTTGAGAGAGATATTCGCTTCAATTGTTTGTTCTCTCTCTGCTGTCTTCCTGGCATCTTCAACTTTGTCCTCCAAACTTTGTAGTTCTTCAGTCCAGTATGGTTTGTAATTTTTCCTCGCTCCTCTAGGAATGGACTCAGTGGCTGCCTGTATTATCGCTCTGTTTAGACTTTCCACCATTTGCTTTATGTTGCCATATCGTGTATTTATGTTTTCACAATATTTGTCTGTTAGTATGGCAAATCTGTCCCAATCTGCTCGTTTGTAATTCCAGCGGGGCAAGGGCTTTTGCTCCTGTGGAACATACTCCATATTCATTACAAGCTTGATTGGTCTGTGGTCACTACCTGCTAATTGGTCCAGCACATGGCGATCGATTTTGTGGAGGATGTCTCCTGTGCAGAAAGCTAAGTCTGGAGTAGAAGTGGTAAGCCATCTTCTGGAGTAGAAGCTCGGTGTGTCATCCGCTTTGTTGAGTAGATGGAGATTTGAATCTATTTCCCAGTCCTCCAATTCATCTCCTCTTTTGTCAGTATCTGGGTATCCCCATCTTTCTGAACGGCTATTAAAGTCTCCGACAATAATGCAGTTTGTGTCAGTTATTTTCATGTTTGAGAGTGTAAGGTCCTTATCTGCTGGGCTATACAGATTGTAGATTCTTATTTTCACGTCCTTTATCATTATATCAACACCTATAATTTCCGTTTGGTTGTCAGAGATCACAGATACTTCGCTGCAAGGTATTGTATTTCGTGTAAGTATTAGAACTCCTCCTTTATGTCCTTCGCGGTCGAAACGTGTGGCCTGATACCCTCTGACTGAAAATTTGCGATTGGCATTGAGGTGTGTCTCTTGAATGCATGCCACATCTATTCTATCTTTATGAAGACGCTGTGTCAGGGATTCTTTCTTGTTATAAACTCCTTCGGCATTCCACTGTAGTATGTTGAGTGTCCTTGGTATTTGGTCAATAGCTCTTAACCTACTCCTCTGTGCCTTGACTCCACAGCACAGGGGAAGGTGACCACCAGTAGTCATGGGTGGACCCCCTCGAGGCAGGGGGCCCGGCACTATCACCGCCTGATGGGACTTCACGGGATTAGCACCATAACGATTAATTTTCATCTGTGGCATCATGAAATGATAAAGTTACGTTGCACTTCTTTGTCAAGCTTGTGGCTCAGTATATCCGATTTCGACAAGCACTTTTTGGGATGCTTTCCCTAGCCTTTGACTGTCCCCAGTCTACCTACAAGGCAGCAGGTTTGTGTGTCACTTCATCTGGTCCCTCTCCCTTGACCTGTCCGACATGGGTGACCCTACCAGTAGCAGTGCTACCGTCGGCATAGCTCTTGGGGTCATTGGAACGCGCAAGCCCCTCTACCTCGTCAAGGTGGACGCACGGCAGAGGGGATGCTGAGATTCAAAATTTTGGTTACAATTTTGTCATCACTTTTCAAGTGACCCTTTGATATGGTATGGCCTAAGAAGTCTATTTCCTCCAATGCCAACTCAACTTTGGTTGGTTTGACTGTGAGTCCAAACAACTTAATTCTTTCGAAGACATGTCTTAAGGTTTGTATGTGTGTTGTCCAGTCTGTTGTATGCACAAAAATATCGTCTATATAAGTTTTGGTGTTTGTTACTCCATGTAAGAGCTTCCTAGTGAGACAGACAAAAGTCGCAGCCGCATTGCGTAGGCCAAAAGGAAGAAAACGCTACTCATATAGACCTAAAGGTATTGCAAATGCAGTAAGATGGATGGAATCTTTGTGCATAGGAATTTTCCATTAGCCTTTAGTTAGGTCAAGTTTTGAAAAGATGGTAGATGTTGACATGTTTAAGATCAGATCATCGCAGGAAGGGATAGGTTCTGCAACTGTCTTTGTTATTGCATTTAGCTTTCTGTAGTCAACGCAGAGTCTGATAGCAGAGTCCTTCTTCTTTACTAAGATGATAGGAAAGGAGTACTCTGATTGGGATTTCTGAATTATCCCACAAGATTCAAGACTAAGAATTTCCTTGTCGAGATTGTCCCTATAGTATAGAGGGATAGAGTACGGTCGACATTTAATAGGAGTATAGTCGGAGAGAATAATGGAGTGTTTTATCCTATCTGTCCTATCTGGAATGTCTGAGAAAATTGCTTTGTATTCTGTCAGTAAAGCTATTGTCTGTTGTTTTTGTTCGTCTATCATTGTCGGTCCCAGATGTATACTGTCAATCGTTGTTGTAGTGTCAACTGTCGGTACTGGTAGTTCAACGTCATCGTCTTCTGTCTGGTTGATTACTGTGGTTGCACTATGTTCGTCTTCTGTCTTGTTGATTGCAGTGTTGCACTGTGTTCGTCTTCTGTCTCCTGTTCTTGTCTAGAGTAATATGGCTTGAGCATGTTGATATGGAATATCTTGAGTTTGTTGTTCAGTGATATTTCATAATCAACATTAGATACTTTTATCACTATTTTGAATGGCCCTTGCCATGACGTTGATAGTAGGTCACTCTTATCAGGTAATAATAATAAAACCTCTTGTTCAGGTTCAAGCTGTAAGGTTTTTGCACCTTTATTGGTATATTGGCGGTACATCTGTCCTTTGTGTTCCAAAGATGTTTTCGCTAAGGCACACGCTTTCATGATCATATCGCGTGTGTCTGTGACTACCTCACATGGTGATAATGGTTGTGGGGTATCTGAGGTGTTAGTTAACAGCTGATAGTAGATGTTGAGGGGTCCTCGTGGGTTTGACCCATACACTAGCTCAAATGGTGAGAAGCCCGTGCTTGCTTGCAGGACTTCTCTATAGGCAAACAGTACTGTTGGTAACAGTGTATCCCAATCTGATGGGTTCTCTGCTGTTACCTTCGCCAGCATATGTTTAAGATCCCCGTTAATCTTCTACACAATTCCATTCACAGCCGGTCGATATGGGCTAGTGAACCACTGTTTGATGCCTAGCAATTTTGAAAAAGCTTGCATTGCAGCTGATATGAATTGTGTCCCTTTGTCGAATAAGATGGTTTGGGGGAATCCGAAACGGGAAAATAGATCTAGAAAAACATTGACTACATCTTTGGAACTGATGTATGTGAGTGCCACAGCTTCTGGCCAGCGTATACAGAAATCCACGAGAGTTAGAATAAATCTATTTCCTTTGTTGGACACATGATTTAATGGTCCAACCATGTCTACAGTGACACACTCAAACGGTCTGGAGGCTAGTGTAGTTGGTTGGACCTCTGCTGTGACATGTTTACCCTTTTTCACTAAATGTTGACATATAGTACATGAATGACAATAATGTATTATGTCTGTACAAAATTTAGGCCTATAGAAATGAGATAAAATTCTGGCTCTCGTTTTGTCACAACCCATATGGCTAGCAAACGGCGAATCGTGTGCGATTCGTAAAACTGTTTGACGATGTTTCAATGGAAGAACCGTTTGCTGGATTTCGTGGTTATCTCTCTTGTATGTTCTCGTGAGAATACAATTTTTCAATTTAAAATACCACGAAGCATTTTTCGTTCACTTGGGTTTTTCACCTACAAATCTAAAGTAGGGTGACACTGTTAGATCGGCGCGTTTTTTTTTTCCAATTCTTTTGTGGTGTTGTTGTCCACTGTACCACTAGGTGAAATGAGGTGGAGCATTTCATTTTGTAGGTCGTCTTGTTGTTTACTTGTTTCAGACCTTGTTATAGCGTTAGCCTTATTGGAATAGGTTTCTCCCCAGGCTTTTATTTCGTCAGTGGTACATTTCTTTACTTCTGGCAGACACCCGATTATGAGATCAGTACACGGGTTATGCAAGATGGTGCATGTAAATGTGCCGGATAAGAAAGGAGTATTTATACGAGCTGTGGCTAATGGGAACTTCTCTATAATGCCCGAAAAAGTTTGGCAATTCACGAACTCGCCTGTGTAGTCTTCTGGCTTTGCCAGTTCCTTTCTCAAGGTACTCCCGCTGTCGATCAAGAGGTGGCAAGGTTTATCATTCACCATTCCAAAGTGGAACTTTAATTTGCCTCTGGAGGCATCTGCTGCATTTGCATTTTCACTTGAAAACGGCACAGTATGCCCGCATTTCAGTACTCCATCTTCGTGAAACTGATGACAAGTTGAACATCTATCGTAATTAAGTACATCAATCGCTGCTACTACATTCTCTCCACTCTCTTGCATCTGTTCTAGCTCACTTTCACTTTCAGACGATGAGTCAATAAGCAATGCATTAACAGCTCTCAATCTCTGGCGCCCTTTACAAT
The DNA here is from genome assembly GCA_014155875.1 of Cepaea nemoralis. NCBI lineage: Eukaryota > Metazoa > Mollusca > Gastropoda > Stylommatophora > Helicidae > Cepaea > Cepaea nemoralis. Next base: position 129,576 of record JACEFZ010027820.1, on the reverse strand, counting down.
GTGAGCTATAATGCCCGTAAGAATGACCAAAAAAACATTTAACCACATGTCTGTAGGTTTCTCTCTTATTTTGCTGCTTCTTTATCATCATCTCTAGATGAGATGGATAATTTGGATTAGCATCTCACATACCAAACTGATCATGACAAAATTTACAGTATGGACACTGTGGTGGCTTGGGTTTTTGTTTCTCCCTAAATTTGAATGGTTTTTGAGGTTTACTACTGGCAGCTGCCACTATCTCACTCTCTTCGATGTTAGCTTTAAATATGTCCCTGTTAGATGGAAAATACGCTGACCCCCCTTTCTCTAATTGCTCTAATGACTCTACATCAGCTTGGTGTAAGAATTTGGCAAAGGGACTTGGGATGGTTGAAATAATTTTGTCCATAATCATTAAGTCCCTAAGTTTTTCGTAGTTCTTATTAATCTTTGCAGCGTTCAGCCACTTATTGTATACGTCCTGCACGTGAGAGACGTAGTCAATGAAAGGTTTGGTTATTTTTGGGTTTCAATTTGGAGAACTGAACTTGATACCCTGGGGCATCTAAAAGAAAATGCTGCATAATGCGTTGGTGAATATAATCATAGTCATTCCTTAGTTCTTGGGGAATGGACTCTATTACCTTTAAAGGCTCCTCTGACAAGTTCTTCATATATATCATGGCCCAGTGTTCTTTTGGTATTTCCTGAAACTTTAACTGAACCTCTACATTTTCGGACAAAGCAGAAATTGAGTCACCTTGGCAGAATGGTTTCACTATCCCTTTGTATTTATTATACTTATTTTCCTCCACTTTACTTTTTAACTTCGTAGTAGCAATGTGCACATGGGATTCTACTTCCAGTTCCTTCATTTTTAACTGGGTTTATGCCTCAATTTCTAGCTGTTTAAGTTTGTTAGCTTCAGCCAACTCTTTCAGTTTGGTGATATCTGCTAGCTCCTTGAGTTTGGTAGCTTCAGCCAACTCTTTCAGTTTGGTGGCATCTGCTAGCTCCTTAAGTTTCGTAGATTCTGCTAACTCTGCTAGCTCTTTTTTTATGCAATCGTTCCTGTACCCTTTCCTCTCTCTCTGCTGCTTTCCTATCTTTCTCCTCTTTCTCAATTGCTGTCACTCGATCCATATGTTCTTTGTACTCTTTCTTTGCCCACTGTTCTAATTTATCTCCACTAAAACCTAGGTCTTGACGAGCTTCTATACATTCCTTTAGTGTTGATATTGTTATAAGTTATCTTACACACAAGCATATTTTACAATGTTGAATAATAATACAACTGGCAATTTACAACATTTGAGAAAAAGTCAAGAAGATGCTACCCTAATGTACAAAGTCTAAAATAGGGTACTTATCTGATGCTTTAACAATTTCAGCTTTTCACGCCGTTCTCGGGAGTTATCTTCTGCTTTTTCCCTGTCACGCTACACGGGATGTTAGTAACACTTTATTTCACCACTCTGTTGTGTAGAGCAACAACAATTAATATTCAACAACGATACTGATGATGCAATATACAATTTGTCTGTCTAGTCGTTTCTTCAGACAGGAACACTGGAATACAGAATCTCTTTATTAATTCTGTCTGTCGTCGTGTCTGTTGTCGTTTTGTAAATGTCATGTAGTCTTCACTGGCTTGGGCATCAACTGAAACGTTCTTGTGAAAACATTTTGTATATCATTGTTATCACAATTCAATAAGTTTCAACAATTTATATACTCTCGTGGTCTTACTTTCACTGGTATATACTATACATTCAGCACGATTAGATATTTTACATTTACACTCACTTCTCCAACTTACGTTCTGATCTTACACATTCATATTTACACATTCCTGTAGTCTGTGAATTCATTCGAACGCTGACACCACGTTTAACTGCCAATCCGGTCTTACACACTCACGCAGGCAGTGAATTCATTCAGTCAATAACCTCACCACTATCTGACACTACGTTCAAACATTCTTGTAGGTTATGGGTTCATTCGAACTTCTGACACCACATTTAGCTGCCTGTAAACATCTTATATTGCATGCAGGCACTCTCGCTACTTCATCCACCCTTCAAAAACACGTTAGTTGCGTGGATGGAATTTATATAGTGTTATTCAGGCGAACCTGATATATTTATACAATCATGACCAGGCGGTGACTGCCTGTCTAAATATACAGTGGTCGCCTTTCTTCACAATACTCATACACAATCAGATATAAACTCAACTCTTGCTATCTTTAACATGCGCCCTCGTAATCTACATATTGGCTCTCGGAAAATCACACACGTCCTGTCTGGAAGCTGTCCTGTCGCCGTCTGACTAAGTTCAGTCAGCTGGCTAGCCTGGTCGTCCTAAATCCCGTGCGGTCAGCAAAACCCCGTGCTGTTCTATTCGTCACACAGTACAGTAGTCTTGTTCATGCTAACCTTGGGTTGTACTACTGCTTAGTTTGTACGGGTGTTATCCCGTGAACTAGCGTCCCCCCCCCCTATCCTCGGGGTTGGTCTTGTTTTTGTCCTAGGTATGACACGTCCGTGTCCCCACCTAAGTCCTGTCTTATAACTATTCTAAGTTATAGCTTGGGTTCTGTCTCTACTCTATCTACTCCTTTGTAGAGGTCCTTATCCAGGTCCTATCTGTCCTTACCCATCTTCTGTCCCTTGTCCTATCTATGTCCTACCCAACAATTTGACAGGCACATGTTTCTCTGAAGCTCTGCCCAGGCATTGTGATGGAATTTTGGCCACATTCCAACTCACATACTTTGGTCCGTCAAGACTGCAAGGTGCCACTCACCACACAGGTCACTAAGTAATGAGACTTTACATTTGCAGACTTTCATTCTGTCCTTACGATGTATGTTACTTCAGTGAGAGCTGTTTTCATCTCATTTGTTGTATATAGTTGTATTACTATTTGCCATGATCCAGATTTGGTCTCTGTCCTTGTCTTGCGATGATCAGTCTTTAAGCGAATCATGATGTACTAGGCACTTTTAAAGAGGTAGTTTGCCGTTGCTTTCCTCTATGGCAGTGACCTTACTGGTCGGAGACCGCAGCCATTGACTCAAGAAGAGTTCCTCTGCCTGCCATCGTAAAACTCGAGGCCATGACCCACAAATATCTGTCGGCTTCCCTCATAATTTCATCCACCACCTGCCTTCCGTGGCTTCTTTTGAAAATTTCCAATCAAAGAACACAAAATAACATCACTTAATCCACAGGGAAACACTATTCACAGGAAATCCATAGGAAATCACACAAAATCCAAAGGAAAACACTAAATAGCGTCCCTCCGAAAAGTAACGCTTCATTTTGTCGCCATTGTACAGGACATGTACATGTCAACATGGTGGATATGCTTACAGATCTACAAATTGATGGGAAAGACATTAGACTTATGAAGAACATATATTGGAAACACCAAGCTGCAATAAGGATTGATAATGAAGTGGGACAGTATCAGCCAATTAAGAGAGGTGTTAGGCAGGGATGTGTGATGTCTCCAGATCTTTTTTCCCTATACAGTGAAAATATTTTCAGAAATGTAGAGGATATAATTGGAATCAGCATTGGAGGACGAACCATCAATAACATTAGATATGCAGATGATACAGTACTGATTGCAGACAATGCGCAGGACCTGCAACAATTAGTAGATGCGGTTGTTGTACACAGTGAACAGCTGGGGTTAGAATTAAATTGTAAAAAGACTCAGGTTATGGTCTTCACTAGGAAGGAAGAAGTGCCACAATGTAATATACAAGTAAATGGAAATATTCTTCAACAAGTGAATCGGTACAATTATCTTGGAACAGTCATAACATCTGATGGGAGATGCCTTGAAGAGATTAGAACAAGAATCCCCATGGCGAAAGTAGCATTTAGCAAGATGAAAAACATTCTGACCAATAAAAAGATGTCAATTGAAACGAGAAAAAGAGTGTTGAGGTGTGAATGGATGTGAAACTTGGACAATGGGCAGTCAAGCTGAAAAACATCTGATGGCTGCAGAAATGTGGTTTCTGAGGAAAATGCAAAGAATACCATGGACAGACAGAAAAAACCAATGACCAAGTACTACAGGAGACAAATGAACATCGTAAACTGATTAGAGAAATTAGACGTAGACAGTCAAAATTTTTTGGACATGTTATGAGAAGAAATGGATTGGAGAACTTGGTGACAACTGGCAAGATCAAAGGGAACAGACCAAGAGGCAGACCGAGAGAAAAATACCTGGATGGCTTGGCCACATGGCATGGACGAGACAGGAACACTGAGCTGATCCACGACACTGGTGATCGAGTGAAATGGCGAGTCATGACCGCCCACGCTTTCCGGCATGGCACATGATTTGATTGATTGATATTTGGTCAAGGACTAGCGAATTGAGAGAATACAGAGCTTCACGCATTTCAGCGAGAAGATCAATCCGGTCCATATATGCACACTTGGCATGAGAACAGCTGAGCGAGACGTTTAGCAGGGGACGTCTCCTTAAAGGCGTCATTTGTGTTTGGGCCATGTTCAAAATCGGAATGGTCTCAGTTGAATAGGGATTTGGCAGAGCCTCACCTCGCCGCCACTTTTAGATGAATGTTTATGTCAGCTGAGAGAGTTGACATTGACAAAGTTTGACTGCTGATGAATGCTGATGTCCTTCGAGAGATTTTAGGTCGACAGAGTGCAACTGTAGATGTCGATTGCAAGTATTGATATCGATGTGTTCATAGTATCATGAGGCAAGTACCATGTAATAAACTATAAACACTACATACTGTTGTGTTAGATCAAGTTCAAAGTTCGTGTGGACTGTCAATTGTCGCAGAAAGAATGGACACAGATTAGTGTCAAAGAAGCCACGCCAGAATTGCCCCAGTGAAAATGTTGCTTGTGGGCAAAGGTTTGAATCTATCGGTAGAAGTATTGACATACAACAAAAGAACACTTCTCGCCATGCAAAAGAAATCTACAAGTGCCTCAACATTTACGGTCAACATGAAGACAAAACCCCGGAGTGCAGAAGTAGAACAATATGTCTAAAAGTACCCATAGCAAGAAATATGCCACCAGCAGTCCGTGGCTGTAACATGCATGGGTGTGCGGAAAACTGGGGTTAACGTTCTAGCTAAGAATTTTATAATACAATCGAGGTTAAATGGGTCAGAAAAGAATATGCAACTGTGAGGCCAGGAGGCTTAATCACAATCGTCAACAAACTGGGGTAGGCCCAAATAAAGTGATGGTTGAGACACATACACATCTATATAAATCATCAGTTAATGGGGAAGCCCTAAAACAATGGTTAGGATCTCATGTACCTGTCTAGATTTAAATCACTGGTGAGAAGGTAAATTGTGCGAGTCAACTAAGAAACAAAGGAACCTAGAAATGTAATGTTAGTAGAATGTAGATTGCGGGTTAAAGAGGTTAAATGATGTTCTTGGGAGGTCTTGGGAAAAAAGTGAATAAGAAGACAGACTGGGAAAATGAGAGGGGAGTTGAGTTGTAGCAGAGTTAGATAGAACTAAATTGTACGAGTCAACTAAGAAACAAAGGAAGCCTAGAAATGTAATGTTAGTAGAATGTAGACTGCGGGTTAAAGAGGTTAAATGATGTTCTTGGGAGGTCTCGGGAAAAAGTTAATAAGAAAAAAGACTGGGAAAATGAGAAGGGAGTTGAGTTGTGGTGGAGTTAGAACTAAATTGTGTGAGTCAACTAAGAAACAAAGGGAGCCTAGAAATGTAATGTTAGTAGAATGTAGACTGCGGGTTAAAGAGGTTAAATGATGTTCTTGGGAGGTCTCTGGAAAAAGTGAATAAGAAGACAGAATGGGAAAATGAGAAGGGAGTTGAGTTGTGGCAGAGTTAGAGAGAACTCTGCCTTGTGCTTTCTGTGAGTGGAATTCTGAGGCTAAGTATTGGAGACTTAGCCAGGCTGTCAGCAGCGATAGTGTTTTGGGCTACGTTCAGGATACTAGCCAGATAGTCAGTGTCGGGGCTGAAGAGGAAATCTCAGCCAAGATCATATTGTGCGAACTTGTTCTCTGAGTGTGCAGGAACTGTTCATATTTAATACTGAGATAATTTACTGTTAAAATTGTTCCTGATGAGTAGTGTAGTATCATTCACGTGTGTTCAAATTAAAAGATCATGTGCGCAGCCTGGTGGTCGATACTGATTCATCATTGTAGATCAGTCGTCTAACATAACATTCACACTGACATCCTCTAGACAAACAACAGCCACTTCTTTATGTCCAAGAACTTTATGACTGTGGCAATATAGCAGTTGTGAGGTTCGTGGCATTCAAGAGTAAAAATGGACCATAAAGTCATTGGCACTATTCCATGCTTACTACACAAGTAGGAATATCATTCTATGCATATTTTTAATTATGTTTGTTATGCATATTGATTATTGTTGGAGTATGCTTGAGGTATAATATGTTATCCCAGGGTGAATGTTATATGATATTACTGTGGTTATGTTTGAGGCAGAGGTGTTGCGGTATATACATTACCCAAACTATGTAACGGATATATGGTGTGCGTAGCCATTACACATGAGGCTGACGCAGAGAATGATCACTGGCAGTTAAGCCCAAACATCAGACACTCTTGTATTAACACCTCTGAACACTAAATATGCTGAAACAACTTTGGTAAAGGAGAAGCAACAAAGAAACATTGTGTCAGAATTAGAGACATGGACTTAGGGCATTCCGTTCCTCTTAACATGACCGTTAAGGTGAAAGCAGCAAATGTTACTACAGGAGCTGCTTGACTACAGGAAAGTACTTCCGACTCGATGGAGTGAGAGAGAGAGAGGGGAGTGAGAGAGAAGAGGAGAGAGAGATAGGGAGAGAAGAGAGTAAAAGTGGCACATCTGGATGAGAGACATTGCCAGACAGTATCACAAGGTTTGTATATGTGTTGATCTTAGAAACTATACATTCTTGATCATCTACTTCAAGCTCTCAACCAGAGCACCAAGTTAAAGATTCCTGTTCAGTGATGAAGACAGACCTGGTGGAGAAAAGACTTGCATCTGTACAATTTCAGCTGATTCAAGGCAACATCTCATATGTAACCTGCAGTCCTGATGTCAAACCAAACGCATGCATGAAAGTTGTGTAATGTATCTTGAATGTTGATGTTATATGCACAAAACCACCATGCTGATGTAAATTAAGAACATTCACTATCATCGAACCAAAACCATCATGTTTTTTATATTGATAGATGATAAATTCAGAAGTGGTTTGTTTTAACTCATAGAATACTCATAGAATCTTAACCCTACCAGACCTAAGGCCCTAACCCTACTGTCCCCTATACCTGGGCTCCTGAGCATTAAAGAGAAAAAAACCAACATGATGTAGAAAAATGTTAGTTACATGCAAACAAGTGGTTAGAATAAGATGTAACTTGGAGACATTGTAGAAAATAGGTCTAACTTTCATCTTTCATCTTTCATCTTTGTGTGCTAATCCACTCTGAATAAACCAAAGTATCGATCACCTGTTGGGCTGTGAAAAGCCTAGACCTACTTCGCTTTCTTGTTGTAGTGCTTGGTTCATCAACCGCTCGTTTCATTGTGAATTTTCATAAATTTTTCGCGTTAATTCACACAAAGTCAATTCAAACCTATGGGGGGAGACATTTGCAATGGCTAAACATGAGTTTTGACCACGATTGGTTGGTTATTTTTAGTTTGTGACACATATTTATCACGAAATAGACAAAATGCCGAAAATTAGGGACACGATTGGTTGGTTATTTTTAGTTTGACACATATTTATCACGAAATAGACAAAATGCCGAAAATTAGGGACAGCGGTATAGCGGCAGATTCAGAAATTTCCGAAAATCGGTACAACGGTCTGGTAGGGTTAATCTTTTCCAAGTGTACTTAATTGTGTATGTGTACCAAGGTGGGGGAGATATTTTAACCAAGGAGGAGGGATTGTAAGGGAGGAAACCTGCCCTGCCTAGTAATCAATTGACAGATGTAAATCTTGGCATCTAACCTCCCCCTTCCCATTCCTTGAGGATAACAGGACCAGCTACTTTTACCTTTTAACAAGCCATTTTCAGCTGTGTGCTTGTGTATCCAGGCTCTTGATCTTATTCAGCTTATAAAAGACTTGTTGTGAGCTTTCTCTCTGGGATCTGGAGTGTAAGGGAACTGAACCTGCACCCAGAAGTAAACACCCGTGGGAGAAACATTGACATCTGACAATGGGTCAAGTCTCCACTTTACAGTAGTAGAGGGGTTTGTGTGTTCCAATGATAAGATAGTGCAACTACTGGTAGTGTCTCCCATATCAGATAGGCCAAAAAATAGGAATCAGACACAACCTGTTGTCTTGTAGGTAGACTGGGGATAATCAACGATTAGGGAAAGCAAATCCACACAAAAATGTCTGTCAACATCCAGTCATGTACAGTGCCACAGGCTTGACGAAACATGCAACATAATTCACTTTACACATTTACTTAACAGAAATGGACAAATAAATATGAAATATTATGACTTGCTAGTTGTGTTTCTTTTGCACATACCTTCTGTACTGTAGGATTAATGTCTTCTCCAATCAACATGTACCCCGGCTGCATGGTCTTCATATTAACAGAACGTCCTAGCAACATGCCAGGGTTGTATGGGATTGCTGTGTCCATGTTTCTAGCAAACAGAATACACATTAATGCAAACACTGTACATTAAGTATATATTCCTACTCTATAAACTACTCCATACAAATATTGATATTTTTAGCTATTCCTATCTTGTCTTAAAATTCAGAAAGCACAAAATGTGCACAAATAGACATGTATTTTATTTTACATCAATCACAAATGAAAGTTCTGTAGTATATTTGTAGCTGCATTTCTCTTCCCATCTTCTATTTTCAATAACAAGTAATTCTCTGTTAATAAACTCTTGCATGATAAACAATAATACCCAACAATCTTGTTTTGGGTGATCTTTAGTTTGCACCATCAATCTTTATTGACAACGCCGAACTAGAGATAGTAGACCATTTTACATATCTAGGATCAGAGGTAAATAGCAAATTATCCCTTGATCAGGAAATCAACATCAGGATTGGTAAGGCAGCAACAACAATGAACAGGTTAAGAAAAAGAGTCTGGGAGAACAGGAAGCTTACTGCCAAAACAAAAGTCCTTGTCTATCAAGCCTGTGTCCTTAGTACTCTTCTTTATGGCAGTGCAGCCTGGACAACTTACTCACACCAAGAGAAACGTTTAAACAGTTTTCATATGCGGTGTCTGCGAAAAATACATGGTATTAAGTGGCAAGACAAAATCACAAATACTGAAGTATTGGAAAGATCAGGTTGTGTGACGGTGTGTTCCATGCTCAGTCTTCGTAGACTTAGATGGATAGGACACGTTAGGAGGATGGATGTTGGTAGAATAAAAAAGGACATCTTTTTTGGTGAATTATAGGTGGGTAGGAGATCTCAGGTTCGGCCTCTACTACGATACAAAGATGTGTGTAAGCGGGACATGATTGATACAGGCACTGATAATGCACATTGGGAGCAAGTCACTGCTGAACGTGTTGCATGGAGGGCAACTATCAGAAATGGAATAAAGACAAAGGAGACAATTATTGCAGATAAGTCACACACCGAGCGTGTGAGACATAAGATGGTGGAAATGACCATGTGTTCACATGCATCCACTATGGACGAAAATTTACAGCACAAATTGGCCTTATCAGTCATATTCGCTACCATGGGTAGTTATTATGACTTTTTGAAGCACAAACTATCGTCTGTCAAGACAGCAAAGTGCCAATGATGACTGTAGTTTGCACCAGTGACTAGCATGCTTGCCTGCTGGCCCAGTGGTCGTCTGTTTGAACCCCCAACGAGGCAAGGTTTTTGTATAATCAGACCTGGACTGACAGTGGAATCAACACTTTATGTCACATATATTGAAAGGCAGAAGATCTAATGGTTCTGCCATCTCGTTATAAGGCAATTCCATCAACTACCAGCACTTGTGCTACATAACAGAAGATCTGATATGAGAGCAAGAGTACACCTGGGAAGAAAATGGATTGACAAAATTAAAGATATTGTACAATCATATGGAATGATACCATCCAATGCGACCCATCAGGGTTGGAATGACAACAATTCCTCCCCACGACACTTGACAACATGAATGGAAGATGATAACCTGGGCTCCCAGGTCAACCCAGCTTAAAATTGGTACCATAAATGTTCTGGGAAATAAAAGCAGCCAGTGTAATATTGATCACATGGCCCATCAAGTGCCAATTGGTCTACACAAATATGAAGCTAGCACCATATATTCAACACGCTTCAAGACATGGCAAATGATCCTTTACTTTCTTTTTTTTAGTTTGCACAGAAAATAAGCCATTATTTAATTATCAACTATTTCTTAATCTAATGCTATGTGGCTTCTGTTTAGACTCCTTGTTTGCACAATGCTAATCATTTGCAATTCAAATGTTTCTTGATGTCATAATGTCAAGGATATTCTCTCTCTAAGTATTTCACTGTCTCTCTTCAAATTCAACCAATCTATTGCCAAGATGGATTCCAGCCTTCTTCCTATGGCATGGTCAAAGAGTGTGGATGGTAAGCTTCTGACGTGAGACACGAGTAGTCTTCATGGGATGGTATCTTTCTAGCCATCTTCATTACTCTGTGTATCTGTTTATGGTGTTCTCAGCATTCTTGTACAGAATCCAATCTCTTCAAAATCATCTACGAGGGTAAGTTACTAAGTAAGTCACAAATGGCTGTAGAAAAATAACTAATTATGATAACAACTTGAAACCAGTTTATTTTTGTACATACATTGTCTCTTTATTTCTCAACATAATTACCACCAACATTGATGCACTTATCCCATAGTTTTATCAGTCCTCCAAAACTGGCAGCATAGAACTGTGTGCCCTGTTTTCTAAACCCTGTTTTCACATCACATTCAACTTTGGCGTCAATTGCGAAATGTCTCCTGCCAAGATGGGCTTTTAGTGAACTTATCCCCTAGCGATTTCCCGTAAAGCGGTGCATAGTTGGGTAGAAAAAGTTACGAGTGTGACGAAACCAGTAGGTTCGCCTTGTGACATTTTGCGGCCTGGTGAAATTTACTGGTCGAGGCAAAAGAACCAGTAAATCACTCAATCCAGACCATAGCGATTGCTCACCCTTGGAGAAAAATCCAGACACCGGTTGTCGGGAACTGAGTTCCGCCACTACGGACGGCACATGCGTGCGCAGGCACAGTGGTAAGTCCAGCACACAAAGAGTTCAGTTGTGAGCTGAGCTAGCTGGCGGGCAGAAAGCCTGATGGCCCCGTACTAATTTTGTTATGGAGAGCGGGACAACACATGAGTGTTGGTTTCAAAGAACTTTGACATCATGTCCTGTTGATTGACAACGGCTCCCATATTACCAGTTGTGCTGCTAATTGAAGGTATGTGTAACTCAATTACTACTTTGTCACAGTGTCGGTATTCCATGTCGTGAGATAGCTAGGCCGCGTGTGCTGACCGGCGTGTTGAAGTGGGTCAAGTGTGAACAGTTAACTGGTTGTGTTTTAAGCCTGTAATTTAAGCCTGTTTACCTGCTTTGTACTGCAAAGATATTTATTAGGTTAGCTGCGCAAGGCTATTCACAGCCACGGTAGATCAGGCAAATCGGGTTCAGGGAAACGAGACCTGCAATTTGAGTTCCCACATGGCCAAGCTTCAAGTACTCGAGCGTCGGTGGCGTCGGCGTGGCTGAAGCGTTACCGGACAGGAAACCGGAAGTAGATTAAGGAGTCGCATCCTCTGTGGCATGCGATATATCGATGAACTCGGGCGAGTAAGACGAAGTTAGTGCACCGGTCAGCTGAAACCTCAGGTCTTTTCAAGGTCGTATCATGAGTCGAAGGTCGTGTCACGTGGTGGGGCGACGACTGGCTTTCTTCTTGGCTTTCCTCACCTCTGTCTTTTAATTAGTATCCCTTGATGGAATACCAGCTTAATATATAGTGGATTCCTGAGAGGGTGACAATGGGGGAAGTGACCGATGCGACAGGGCTGTTCGTATTGAACAGGACACTGTTCTAAATGCCCTGACCTGGGACCAGGGAGGGGGGAACGGGGTGTGGATTTCTGCTACAGGGGGATCACCTTGTATATTCTATTGGATCTATTGGATTGTACCTACAGCACAGGGGGCTGCGTGTCTCGAGGTATGGTGTCTGCCTCGAGTGCTGGAGGTCCCGGGTTCAAGTCCCGGTAATGCCCGGGATTTTTTCTCGTGGACTTCTAGTAATAAAATTTCCCCTGGTCTCTGGGTAGTGAGATCGGATGCCCATGTGTATTGTTGTGCATGTAAAAAATCCCTTGGCAGTTGGAAATCGAAAAAGAGTAGCCTAACGGCGCTGCCCGGGCAAAATTTTGAGTTAAAAATCTACCAAAGTATTTCAGGATCCTCGCCGGTGCTACGGAGTTCATGCACTGAGCTGAGTTTCTCCAGGCTCAGGTTTGAGTTAGGAGGAGAACGGAGCACTTATGGGTTGCACCCGTGTGCCGTGATGTTGATCCATCGACTAAACTAAACTAAACTAAACTAAACCTATGGCACGGTACAATATACTCACTGGCGGATAATAGTGAAGGGAGAGTGGGTCTAACCAGGAGGGGGTTTCGGATGTACTGCCATCGGCCCTCCTTCAGGGCCATTCTGCCTATGAGTACAACTAACTCACTAACCCTATATGTTATATAGCAGTTTTTCAAGGATAGGACCATCTCTCAGACACCAGTGACCAACAACCTCGGCCCAGCTCTACTTTCGTCTGGGAAAGATGATGCAGGTGGATAGCTGCCTGTTCGGTCCTAGGCCTAGTTCGTCCTCAGCATCTAAGAGCAGTCAATGAAGGAGTCAGGTCCCTTATGGGAAGGGTCCACCCGTCTGAGTAAGCATGGTCTGATTGTATCTGCTTATGGTAAGTCTGATTCATGTTGCTCTCACTAAGTGTTGTCCTCCACAGGTTCTACCTTTATGAGAGCGGAGTGACGATCTGGTGACGAGTCCAGTGATATGGACTATGGCAAGTGACTGTGTTAGCAGCCCGTGAGCACCACTACCACGGCGAGAGGTGTCTACGACCAAGAACTACTTCTCAGTATGGTACCAGCTAACCCATAGCCCACTCCACGTCTACTATACCAGTTTGTTCACTATGGCATCTACCTATTGCCTTACTCTTGATCCTACCTGGGCAAGTATCTGAGTGTTGTTATTGTCCCATATGTGAAACTGACTGACTGCCTTACCGCCAGCTAGAAACGATGTCTTCACTATCAAGTGCTTGGTCCATGTGGCTTATGCTTCTGTTGAAGAACTATGTGAACGTTGATTGCAGAGTCACGATTCAGCGATAGATCTACCTGCTCGGTGATACCAGCGGTGTGGGTCCGTTGAACTAAGGTGGTAGCATGGACAGTTGTGACTTTCACTACCAGTGAGTGAGATATCGACATCTTGCTATATCAGCAGTGCACTTGATACTTCCGGCCTCTTCAGAGAAGTGTCCTAGTTCCACAGCCACACGAGAGATAGTAGTCCCTACTAACCAGTGAGTGGCCGGACTTCATTGTCGTCATCAACCTGAGGTCCCACGTACCAGTGATTTGACACACATACCGTCTTTTCCAAGTGGAGAAGACTATACCTGGCCGGAGGCTGGATACATTCGGTGAGGGCGACTGAATTACCACCTAGCGGGGTACTTGAAACATGTTACTGTGATGACACTTCCTCCTTGAGGCGACTCTAGTGCTGCCCTGCCTTGTCTCGCCTAGATACAGCGAGGCCTTTCTCGGAGTCATCATCCTCATCCTCATTCATTTTGTATAATATACCATCTTGTTATCATAGTTAGATATCAAAGTTGTGTCATGTATTCAGGACGAAGTGTGAAAGGGGTAACTTCCCTTGGTTGATAGTGAGGGAGATTGTGATCCAAGGGCTGAAGGGGTTTTGTAGACTGAGGGCACCTATGTCCCAGGGCTAATGACATCCTTTTATTAAAGTGTGGTAGCAGGTTCCCCTCACCCCAGGGAGTGTTACGACAACAAGGGTGAGTCAATAAGTAAGCCACACAGTCTGTGGGATGGCCGGTTAATGATAATGGGGTACGCAGATTTATGCAACCGGTTTGGGAGGACTGATGTAACAATGGGATAAGTGCATCAATGTTGGTGGAAATTATGTTGAGAAATAAAGGGACAATGTATGTATAAAAATAAACTGGTTTCGAGTTGCTATCATAGTTAGTTATTTTTCTACAGCCATTTGTGACTTACTTATTAACTTACTCTCGTATATTTCAAATTATCTATGTCCTTTTTTAACCACTGTTTTAATCTCCCTTTCTGACTTTTGCATATTGTGTCGCTTTTCTTTAACTATGACAATTCCAGAATAAGTGCTACTGCGTCACAGGGTTATTTTATAACAACTCGGCTATCATTAGCATAACAATGACATGATACAAGGAAGCTTCAAATCAAAATTTTAAAAGTGTGATAGAAATTACAATAACCATGACATTTTCTTGTAACCTGTCAATATTGTTGTTAAGGATGTCAAGATTGTTAAGCTCGCTCTTTCATTGTTTGTACCTAAACCATAATTCCCCTCTAGATACGCCACTTTTTCCTTTCCCACATTTGCATTACAATCTCCTAGTATTATTTTTTTATCTTGTGATCTAATTTGAGACATCGCCATTTCTACATCGTAAGTTTTGTATTTCTTCATGACTACTGCTTGCTGTTGGTGTGTATACTTGTATAATATTTATATCTACCCCATTACATCCTCCACTTTTTCCTTTCCTACTTTTGCATTAAAATCTCCTAGTATTATTTTTTTTTCTTGTGATCTAATTCGAGACATCGCCATTTCTACATCGTGAAAGTTTTTTATTTCTTCATGACTACTGCTTGCAGTTGGTGTGTTTACTTGTATAATATTTGTATCTATTGGTTTGCCTTTGATTTCGATCCTAATAACTCTATCTGAAATACACCAGTTACCATTAATTGACTAGGCTGTTTTTTTTAAAAATCAAATATTACGCCTACTCCTTGTTCGTGTATATCCCCTCCAGAATAAATTATTGTGTTTGTGGCGGTTACAATTTTGCCCAATCCCTTCTGTCTCATCTCAATTATACCTAGGATATTCATTTTCAAGCTTTTCATTTCACATATAACATTGTTCAACTTTCCAAGCTCATTTAACATCCTAAAATTCCATGTACCTATTTTACATTTATTTGTTTTAGTTATGATTTTGCCATCAGTAGCTGGATGACGGTCTGGTGTCACCTGTGGCTCATGACTGTCCCTAATGGATGTCCTAAGACAGCCATTAACATTTTTTATTGTCTCTGAAATGTGTTTTGTCATGAAGTCTTGGAAAGATAATGTGGTGGTTTCCCTTGCCTTCCACATCCACATGGGGGACTGTCACCTCAGCCTTTGTCAGCCAGGGCTTCCAGTCTCGGCATGGCAGATAGGCAGTGTAACGGTTAAGGCCTCTGGGTGTTTATGCTCTTGGCTACCGTTGCATTCGCATTTTCCTCATGTTGGACTGGTAGTTTACGGTTCCGTCACCCTGCTGCTGAGTTGAGTGCGTGGCACGATGCTGTAAGCTGTGAATTTCATATGAAATGCTTTTAAATCTGCCCGAGGTTGTGGAGCATGATCTGCATGTTCAGAGCAATGGTGGAGGGCATGTCCCAGAATTGACCGGTGTTTGTGCCTTATACAGAAATGTGTGGCAGCTGGTCTTCTGGTTGACTGCCACTTCTTTTGTCGATGAAGCGTGCTTTCGTGTAGGACTGTTGTTTTGGCATTCTCAAGACGGCATTATGTACAGTGAAATGTTTTTTTTACAGCGCGATCTGCATGTTCAGAGCAATGGCGGAGGGCATGTCCCAGAATTGACCGGTGTTTGTGCCTTATGCAGGAATGTATGGCAGCTGGTCTTCTGGTTGACTGCCACTTCTTTTGTCGATGAACCGTGTTTTCGTGGAGGACTGTTGTTTTGGCATTCTGAAGACGGCATTATGTACAGTGAAATGGTTTTTTTTACATCTGTTTGAGGTGTTGCGGTGTGACCTGCATGCTCAAAATGGCGTAGCTGGCTAGACAACATCTAGAAACGAAACAACAACATCCATAAATATCTGCAAATATGGCAGCTGGCGTACCGCAGCAGAAGCGACCGGATTTCTTGCCTTATGCAGAAATGTGTGACTGCTGGTTTTGCTAGTGACTGCCGTTTCCATCGATGATGAACTGTGGTTTCGAGGAGGACTTTTGTTTTGGCATTCTGGCGATGGCATTATGTGCAGTGGAGTGTTTCTTTACATCTGTTTGAGGTTGTTTTGTATCGGAGAAAAATGGCGTGGTGGCTAGAAAACATCTAGAAACGGAACAACAATATCTAGAGACTTTGAGACTTTGTAGGTGAACATCTGGGTGGGAAAGTGACTACCAATTCCATCAGGAATGAACTGTACTGTTCATAAAGGACTTTTGTGGTGACATTCTGGCGGTGGCATTTTGCACAGTGTGCCGGAGCGGGCCGTTGTTTGTCGAGACTCCTGTCTTTCCCACTTTTCATATGGGGCACTGGGAAACATTTTATGTGATATTCACTAGCACAGGAACAGAGCATAATGGGGACGACCCGTTGCTGTGATGTTGGAACCGCAACTAATTACTAATGACTTTGTCAGCCATTTCCGACTGTCAGGACAAGTGAGTGCCCTGCTCTGCTTAGTTGCAGAGTTGTCCACTTATCCCGGTGGATACCCAGTCCCTAGGGCTGCGTTTGCCACACCGTAGTGTGTTTCCCATCCTCTACTACCAGGAGGTGTAGTTGGGATTTTCCCTTCCTAAAGTTGTGATGACCAAAATAACTTTCTGACCTACATTTTAAGGGCAGAATTGCAAGTCACCTATATTTTTCATTTGTTTCAAGCAGGCATATTTTTGTGAAGGGATTTTTCTGTCTATATCATTTGTCTAGAAAATTGTGAAATAATTGTTTGCTTGACCATAATAATTCAACCTTAATAAACAAAATGAACTATTTAATAATGGTTGTGACCTTGATAATAAAATAGCGATCAAATATAATATGCACTTTATCTGTCATGCAGAAAATTACTCTGAAAAAGTACTGAAGGAGCAGGGATAAGACATTTTATTTTTGAAGTCACTGACAAAAACAGCCGTTCAACAGGATATAACAGTGAAAGCGGATATAAGAAAATTAACTATACTTTTAAAGGCAACTTAGAGTATACAACTATATTCACTAATACTTCATACAAGAGTCGTGGCAGTGTAGTGACCAGATGCTTGTCTGCTGACCCAGTGGTCATGGATCAAATCTGCAATGAGGCAGATTTTAAAAACTGACCTGGTACCCCAGGTTGATCCAGCCTTAAAATGGGTACCAGAAAATGTCTTGGGAAGTAAAGTCAGCTGGTGTGATAATGACATCACCTTGGAGTTCATTAAACATATAGGCCTAACACCACATGCTCAATACGCCTTAAGGATTTCAAAAGGGAACTTGGTTTACGTAACATCTTCATATACAATTAGACTAACATGAACTCATATTCATACACAAACAACTGGTATATAGTGACAATGAACAATTCAACTAAGCAACTTTTCTAGAGCTTTCACACTCTTTCTTCAAGCTGCCTTAGTTGAATTGTAGTAAGCATAGTAATTAGTGATGAGCATCATCACACTTTGAACAGGTCCATAGATGCTTTAATCACCTGCTTAACATGTCCGCCAGTGTATAGCAAATTATCACATCAATTCTAGTTGATTAATTAAATGGCTTGTGCCCTTGACTAAATTTCCTTGTCTGGCAGCTCCTTGTTCACTCCCATCCTGCCACTCTGGACAAGGAAGAAAATTTCCAAACGTCTTTAAAATCATCTATTCATCCAGCATCTCATATGATGTTGATGATGTCTGGTTTATAGACTGCTCTTCCCTCCCTGATGACTGCCATGTTTGGAAATCGGTCAGCACGCTAATTACCTTCTATAACTCAATGGTCCGGTACAAAGATTAAAGTTAGCTGGACTAATTGTGATGTGCACAACATGGTAATTTCAAATGCCAACGTTTTGAAGTGTGAGCTAAACACGGGGTTTAGAATCAACTTTAAAAAAGTCGCTTAAAAGTCGACAGGGTTGACTTCATTGCACCAGGTTTTATCCCACATAGCTCAATCTCTTTCCGCAGCGCGGAAAGTGTCACACAAAGCACGAACTCCGTAGCTCCAGCAATGACCCCAGCAGTCTCCAAAAAAATGCGCTCGTGAGCCGTAGGTTGCGAACCAGAATCGAGCCCACAACCTTCAGAGCCAGTCAGATGGCTTGGCCACTTTGCCATGGAGACTCCCATTAGAAACAACTAAAACAGGAGAATATGTTGTATTTCATGGAAACAAAAATATAACACAGAGGTTCTAGAAAAATTGGGAATGAAAAAAAGAGCTGATGAAAGAAATAAAACAGAGGCAAGTGAAATATTTTGGCCATGTAAAAGACATAATACTCATAAAAACTGGAGGGCAAGCGAGCAATAGGTAGACAACGATACAAGTGGGAAGATAACATCAAGAGAAGGACGAACATCAATCTGACCGAATGTACAGTCAGGGGGAGAGATAGGCTAGACAGTGTTGGAGATCCATTGCAGCCAACCTTCATTGTGGAGACGGGACATGATTGATTGATTGATTGAAAACACAGGCGTCACAGTAAACAATTTGTGTTTTATTTTCCCTGAAAACCACTAATTGACTGACCAAGCAAATCATCAGTAGCATTTTCCTCCTCTATGCATCTAATCTCTAATACCTTCAATCTTCCTTCCTCCTTTGAGGGAGAGCACCACACCTAGTTATGCACCTAAACATAACTTACTTCAGCCTGCATTTGTTTCACTTTCTCTAAACAGACTCCAACTAGGCAGCAAGTGCAATCTACACTTGGCCAGGTTTTCTTTCGTAACAATTTTGCTGCCAGGGACCTGTCTTGCAGCCTACTCTTCATGATTTCCATACCATGTGAAGCAATACCTCCCATATGGTCACTGCATTTTGAGGTAGGGCGAACAACTCCCTTCTCTAAGCCTTCACAATCTTTCTTTAAAAATCCGCTTTAGTATGCTGAATCAACCCCAGAGCTGTGTGTTGCTGCAGTGAGAATAATTCTTTCAAATGAGCACCAAACCCAGACCAGAATGGCATTTACTATGAGATCATGTCAGATGGTAACTGCTTGTGGAAGATTAAATGTAAGTCTGAGATTATATCACCAGTCAGTATAAAACTGTGTCTAATGAGTAAGTGCTGGCCAATGATGACATGCAAAGATATTCACTTAAGTATTAAACCATGGGCTTCTGGTAGTGAATTTTCTGAACATCTATTGTATTTCACATGTGACATTCTTTCCTCTGCCTTTCAACCCTCAATGGAGCATAGTATAGCCTTAAATGACGTATCACAAGATGGCACATTTTTTAGCTATATACAATAGTAAGTAAGTACAGTTAAGGTTTTTACACGTCTAAGGTACAGTGGGCACATGGAGCTAGACCACATTTTTATAGACCATACGGCACTTGGTGGCTGATGTGGTCAGTAGCATATCAGCCAACTTTACTTCCAAAGACATTTCCTGCTACTCATTTTAAGCTTGGTTGACCTAGGTACATTTAACAAATTCTAAACCACCCTGTTGCAGATCGAACCTAAGTCCACCAGTATGGCAGGCGAGCATCTAGCCGTCACTTTATCACGGCTTTGCTGTATTCAATAATGTTGGTCTCATATTTATGGTTTAAATATTTAAAAAAATATCTATGCTGATATAAAACCATGATCCAGTAGCCACATTAGTGTGAAACCATGTCTGATAAGTAATTGCAAGTGAAAGAATTTACAGCTATAAGTTATAGTATAACCTGGTGAGTCTAACAGTATGAAGTCTCACCGACCTGCTAAAATTTAAGATAATTACCTCTGATCAGGTTGCCCTTCTGAGTATTTATTGTTGAGGCAAGAGCATGGTGCTACTAGCACTGATTTACTGGCAAAATTTTCTGATGCAATCATTTCCAGATCCTTTCTATCCCTGTCCTTTTCCTTCTGGTGAATCCCTGGGTCATCCACTGAAATATCATCCAGGAGGTCCCAGTTGTCAGACATGGTTATTGAAGTTTGATAGGAAACTGAAATTTTAAATTGTAGAAAAAGAAAATAATTACGTTGGCTAGTGTCTGCTAAACATTTAGTAAATAGAAATGTTTATTGCATTAAACCAAATACTCTTAAAGTCAATAAGATTGAAAAGGTAGCCATGTATACCAAAATTTAAGATTGACAAATCAGGAGAAACGAGACATGTGCACACATGGATTAGTATATAGATATACTAGTCTCAGACAAAAGATCACATAGTCTCCACAACTGCTCCAAATAGACATATCTAGGCAAACTTTGGCTAGAAAAACAATAGTGGTAGCAAAATTTAATGGACCACTGAGAGAACAAAAAAGACTGAAGTTTATTATAGTTTATACAAGAGAAAACATTACAAAATAGACTTTCATTTCAAGCAAACTAAAGTAGAAAAAATTGAGTAGTTCAATAAAAACTTAAAACAATATATTTCAACCCTTGTTTTATAAGGAAAACAAAATTATGACAACTGAATAAAGAATCTGCTGTGCCAAAACAAATCCTGAGATTAGATGAACTACACATCCAGTTTAGCAAAGTTAAGAGAGCTACTAATTTTGAACTGCCAAATGTAAAACAAGAAAGGTATAGAAAGATAGAGAAAGATGTGTGGAATGCTTAAGATGTGCAAGAAATAACAATAAAAGCAATATCAACTTTATTACAGACAGGAATAAAGAGTCATGGTCATCAATGACTGCTCCAGATCAGGCGAAGAAGAAGAAATTAGAAACCTTTTGATTTTGACTAGGGTGCCAACATTCGATTACCGTTTTTCCTGACATTATTTAAGAGAACAAGCAAGTGTATGATGTAAGGATAATACTGAATTGGTTCTAGAGCAAGAAATGGGGAGGGGGAGAGAGAATAAGAAGAGAGAGAGTGGGGTGGGGGGAGATGAGTGGAAAGATTATGGAAACGAGCTGTTGTGTTGAAAGTGCAAGGCGTGAGGATTATAAATGCTGTAAGTGTAGGTTAGGAATAGATTGTGAAAATAACTTTACAGACACTTTACATGAAAACTCCAAAACAAGTACCAGAAAATTAGTGTGCAATTAAAATTAAAACTTCTGATAAAATAGCAAGGTTATACATTTCTAATGAACTTTCTACGGACAAACACTGTACTACTACTAAAAACTAGCGCTACTGTTGGAAAAACAATCATGCCGAGATTAATTTAGTTGATGAACATATCATATATTATATACTTGGTGGAGTATTGACGCATGATAAGGCAGACGTGGTTGCGGCCTTGTGGGAGCACGTGTACATCTCGGAGGAGCAAATGGATCACCATGGTCTGGCAAGAATGCGACAGTGTGGAGTGACAAGGGATGCTCGACACTTAGAGGAAAGGCGAGACGCACATATAATCAGATTGCTACTGGTACTATTGGGGTTGGAACTCTTCGCTGGCTTCTGAGGATGGGGACGGAGCGCTAATGGAATGCCCCGAATGCTGTGATGTCAGTTCCTAAATCAATCAATCAATCAATCAATCATATATGTGAGAATGCTGCTAAAATTATACAGGGAGGAGATGCGTGGAAAATTTCTGGCGACATGGAGTACTCATGCCTGCTTCTGACTGGATGTATTCAAAAACAACGGGTCACACATCGGGGGAAACAACTCTAACAATTGTAGCTGTGGTATGTCTGCTAGGTTGCATGCATTTGTCACCTAGAACTTTCATCTCTGCCAAGTTATTTCAATTTTTAAGCAAACAGTAAGCTAATTTTGTGTTTAACGCCTGTTTGCTTTTATCTCTTGTTACTTTTTTAATGCACTTTTGAATTCTGTTTTCATTTATTCATTTATTTGAAGAGTTTCAACAACACCTTTTAAATGGGTTCAGGAAAAATATTTAGCACAACCATGAGAAGAGATAGCGAAACCATTCAAAACATTCAAAATGGTGGAGCCCATTTATACTATAGCGGACCTGTACTTATTTATAATTAGAACTGGCAATTTAACTACTAAAATTAAAAGAATACAAGGTTCATTTGTAGCAGTAATTTATCTGTGTACTTGTATAATTTTTCACCATTTGACATGACTGAAAATAATGTTGAAAGCCAGTTTTCAGACCTGTCTATAAAACCTGTAAGGAGTACTTTTTTTCTTAGCAGTGCTGCAGTACATAATTATTTAAATTTAAATAAAATACTGAGAAGCTTTTTTATTTTTGGTTTTTTTTTGGTTGGAAGATGGCTTCTTTTTTTTTAAAGTTATTATTTAACTGATAGCCTGCCAAACAAAAAAGTGGTCCTGACCAAACAGAAATTCATGGCAGAAAATGGGAAGTAGGGGTGTGTGACAATAATGTTGTGAAAATGGTTAAAATTGTAGCAGATATACTGCATGATATATCAAATTAAAGGAGATTGCACAGGGAACACGACAGTGTTAATAATTAATTGATAGGTTAGAAATATTATGACAATAATGAGAGGTTTAGTAATAACAATTTAAATTAAAGGGGTGACAGTTATGACAAATTTCCACTTACCAAGGCGTTATTTTGTATCCGCTGCAGATAATCCAGTTAAATTTACTGAATAATGTTAAATACACCACTTGTCTTCAATAATATCACAAGAACTGCTCCATAACACCAATAAAACACAATTAAAACATAATATTTTGAAGCACATAATTTTCACACAAAATGGAAAATGTCCGGGACACACTAGGCAGATTGTACTGAGATTGTACTGAGAAACAATATAAACACTATTTTCTATTTAGTTATAATTATTATTCTTTTAAATTTAATTATTTAAATACTCCTTAAATACTTTGTGATAGGCAAAGCAAATTTAGTGGCACAAGTGTGGCCCATTAGCGTAAGCGTAAGTCGGTATGTGCCATCATATTATGAGGAACTTTCACTGTTAGTTTTCTTTTAAATTATGACCGTCTTCTAAATAATTAACTGAATACTGCATGTGGTATTAGTTTTAGAATGTTTCACAAAGTCCTTTACATCACAATAACTATAATATAAAATTGTTTAAAACGGTAATTTTATTAAAATATATGAGGTCCAAAACCAGGAGGTGTTGTCATTTTGAAGTTCGAATCACAACAATCATTTTGAATCACAACAAACTCGTTTTCTAAACAAAATTGGATGCTAGAGCCTTGTTTCACACTGCAAAATCTTTCTGTCTCAATTTTAATTTACCGGAGCACTAAAAATTGCAGAAAAATAAGAGAACTGGAACAAATAACGCACTATCTATACCCAACCGACCTATCAGTTCACGGGTGCCAAAACCGTTCCATTGAACCGACCTATTGGTTCACGGCAGAGAATCAGTAAATTATTAATTGCTCACTTTTAGTTACAGAATAGTGTAATTATAGAACAGAAGTAGGAATCAATTATTAGCCATAGTGATTGCTTAATTTATGCAGCAGTTACAAATTTATTTACCTACATTATTGCAGGATATTTAATCAACAAAAGAAAGTTGTCGCAATGCAGGATACATCAAGACAATGTGAGTATATTTTCATGAAATGTTCTTTGACTTATAACAAACATTTCCCATGACATTTAATTAATATAGATAGGTGCTATTTTTAATCATTAATTAGGTCACAGCACATCCTATCGAAACAGAAATGTGGCCGTTAATTTCTTTTTACCAGTCCACATAATAAAATAGACATCTTGCCAGGTTTAGTTGCCAATAATTAGCAATGCACATGATATTTAATTAATATTAACCAATTTGCGGCTATGTTTTATTATTAATTAGGTCACGGCACATCCTGTAGAAAAATATATAACATGTCAAGTTAGGCCTTGCCACCCTCAACATAATAATATATGATTGACAATTATTATCTCTTTAACCGTTAATAACACACAAATGAAATTCAGACACAATGTTCATGCACATGTACAGCAAACATTCCTACTAAGATGGTGCCAGGTCTGGACTGTAAGGTGGATGGGGCAGTACATTCCACCACACTTTGTCGATTGCCTCCCTTGTTTGCAAACTTGTGTGAGGACGCACGTTGTCGTAAAGGAGAAGCAGTTGCTCTCGATTCTTGTGAGGCCTCACCATGCAGTAAAGAAGATTGAGGTTTGTTGAGTTTTTATGTAAATTTCCGAATTGATGGTTCCACCTTTTGACAGCACATCCACGAGAATAA
The DNA here is from genome assembly GCA_014155875.1 of Cepaea nemoralis. Taxonomy (NCBI): domain Eukaryota; kingdom Metazoa; phylum Mollusca; class Gastropoda; order Stylommatophora; family Helicidae; genus Cepaea; species Cepaea nemoralis. Next base: position 105,031 of record JACEFZ010027820.1, on the reverse strand, counting down.
CCCCATCAATTTCCAAAAAGAAAACAATGAGCATGACCTTACAGGCTGATTGAGTTGCTTTGAATTTTTTCCTCGCTGGTGATTGAAGATGATGCCACTCTAAAGACTGTCTTTTTGTCTCTGGCACAAAATTATGAAACCAAGTTTTGTCTCCTGTCACAATGTTTGACAAATAAAAACATCCTCATCTGTCTTGAACCGCTGCAACAATTCCAAACAAACTGTTTTCCTATAGGTCTTATGGTCCTTTGTGAGAGCTTGAGGGACCCATCTTGCACAAACCTTTGAATATTCCAGGTTTTTGAAAAATTCAATGCACTACATTTGCTTATTGAAAGCTGCATGGACAACTGTTGACTTGTGATTCGCCTATCTCTACGAATCATGATTTAGCACCTTCCAACAAGATCCAGCAGGTGGTTGTGGCAGGATGTTCAGAGCATGACTTATCAGCCAGCTCTACATCTCCACTTGCAGAAACCAAAACTCTTTGCGCCCAGCGACTGTGCTTCTATTGACTGAAAAAGTGCCATAAAAAGCATAACAAAGCGTTTATTCGCAGGGCCCTACGAATAAACAAAGCGTTTATTCGCAGGGCCCTACAAATAGACGCTTTGATTATTCGCAGGGCCCTATGAATTGATACTTTATACTTAGTTGAAGTATGGCTGTTTAAATATCAGGCGAGTTTAAGAATTGTTAACTTGCGTTTCTGTACAGGGATCCTTCTGTACACTTACTGTTTACAGGCATCCATCTTTGTTTACGTTACCGACCTACTATTCCTACTGTTTATGTCCTGATAATTCTGGTCCAAGCTGACAGTAATATGCGTCACCTCAGAGAGACATGATTAGGGTCGTCTGACTGCCTGCCTCTCTCTCTCTCTCTCTCTCTCTCTCTCTCTCTCTCTCTCTCTCTCTCTCTCTCTCTCTCTCTCTCTCTCTCTCTCTCTCGGTCGCTCGGCCGGTCAACCTGCCTGTTCAGAGTATTGCAGGGAGAGGTTGAAAGAGATGTATGAATTGGCATGGTGGAACACAGATGATCGACGAGCGAGTGTCGGGTTGGATCTAGCTACCCATCTACCTGCGTACCTACTCATCCACCTACCTGCCTAGCTACCCACATACCTGCTTACTTAACTACCTACCTGTCTACCTACCCACATATTTGCCTCTCTAACCATCTATCTGTCTAACAACCCACCTACCTGCCTACTTAACCACTTTCGTGTCTAACTACCCACCTACCTAACCAACTATGAATAATACAAAGAATTATCGCTGAAGCAACGGAGTACGTGCTTTGTGCTCGATACTTTTGACAACAGCCAGCGGGGAGAGAATGAAGCGGTGGAGAAGAGGTAGGGGAGAGGGGGAAGAAAAAGGAAGAAGAGGGCTGGAGCCAGAAGGGATAGAAGGAAAACGAATCGTTTGGGACTCAAAAATGTGTTGGTTGGGTATTGGAATTGTCATAGCGCAAAGCAACGAGGACCAATACTGGAGAAACTGGTACTAACTAACTTACACTCACTTTAAACAACACAATTCTAAATACCCAAAGAGATAAAGGATTGACTTTCACCCAATGAATTGCTGAACAATTAAAAAAAACATTGTCCGGCAAGGAAACGAACGATTGACATTTGACTTTCATCCAATTAATTGCTGAACAATTTTTAAAAAAAATGTCCGGCAAGGAAGCGAACCTCGAGCTCCCGCCCGTCAGGCAGGGACACTATCAACTATGCCACTGACGACACGTTTTCCAATCAACGAAAATGTATAATATAGCCGCAAACTTACGTTAAATCACGTGACCAGCCGTGCCCTATGAATAGACAGCTTTGTTTATTCGCAGGGCCGACCGTGCCCTGCGAATAGACGCTTTGTTTATTCGCAGGGCCCTGCGAATAGACACTTCCTAAAAAGCACACAAACGTTTGTGAATATTAACAATAGTTTCTTTCTCTACGATAAAAAATTCTATAACAATCCTCTGTCTGTAACATATGTCATTAATACGTGCCATTTCAACGGTTTTGTGTCGCGGTTTGAATAAAATTGGTTTACAGATGTGCAACTTGGTATACTCCTTCAAGAGATTATAAACTTAAACTGGTGAAAATGTAATGCTTCTATCTTTATTATTTGCTGAGATAACAATTGTGGTGCATAATTGTCTGGCCTACCCTCCAGAAAGCAAAATTGTATATTCTTAGTTCCCAATTTACTGGGCCGTGAGAAGAACTGCTCATTTGCCCAAGGGGCCAATTCCTCCTGTGCACTTCCTGGTTGTGTTGTATCTTAAAATTGACGTACAGTCTTCATTGAGAGAGCTTTGGATTCGTCTTGTCAATCTGTATCCAACTATGGTTTCACAAGTAACATTTTAAATCAAGAACAAAATTGATACCATCAACACATGCATCATACAACATACATAACTAGGAGTAGGAGGAGTCTAGGTTAGGTAGGACTAGGAGTAGGAGGGGAAGACGCTGGCTATGTAAAACTTTAACTAACAAACTGTCTGCGATTAACAATGATTGAGATTGTTGTTGTGTCCTCTGAGCTTCGAATTAAGCTGTTGAATATTATATTAGGATTAATAAAAACACAGTAACCTTACTTAAAGTCTGATGAAAGTATCCATCAGTCTGGAGTGTGCAAGCTTACTACAACTTGACAGCAGGGTTGCCACTTTGTTTTACCAAAAATATCTAGAAACGGCCCAAACAACATCCATAAATATCTAGATTTCGTTGGAAAGTATCTAGGAAAAATATCCAGATTGAGAAAGTGAGAAATTATATATGTATTGATGTGACCATCTGATGGCTGCAGAAATGTGGTTTCTGAGGAAAATGCAAAGAATACCATGGACAGACAGAAAAATCAATGACCAAGTACTACAGGAGACAAATGAACATCGTAAACTGATTAGAGAAATTAGACGTAGACAGTCAACATTTTTTGGACATGTTATGAGAAGAAATGGATTGGAGAACTTAGTGACAACTGGCAAGATCGAAGGGAACAGACCAAGAGGAAGACCGAGAGGAAAATACCTGGATGGCTTGGCCACATGGCATGGACGAGACAGGAACACTGAGCTGATCCACGACACTGGTGATCGAGTGAAATGGCGAGTCATGACCGCCCACGCTTTCCGGCATGGCACATGATTGATTGATTGATTGATTGATTGATGTGACTGCTGGTCTCCCTGTCGAAGAGGTTTACGGCTTTCGCCGTAACCCTGTATATTCTCGTGAGTAAAGCAGCTGCGCTATAACCGGCAGCGGTTCGAGCCGCGCTGATAACTTACGGGGGTATGTGAGCCGGTCGCTCAGAAATCAGTAAGTTAGTTAGTTAGTTAGTCGACAGATCAGATCATCCCCATTGCACATCGAACCATTCATTCATTGGCACCTTTCCGTCTTGACAGACGATAGTTTGGTACATTGTGCTTCAAAAAGGCTTAATAACTACGATCCATGGCGGTGGCGAGTGTGGCTGGTAAGGCCAATTCTTGCTGCAAATGTTTGCCCACAGTAGGTGCATGTGAAAACATGGTCATTTCCACCATTTTGCACCATCTTACGTCTCTCACGCTCTGTGTGTGCTTTATCTGCAATCATTTTCTCCTTTGTCTTTATTCCATTTCTGATAGTTGCCCTCCATGCAACACGTTCAGCGGCGACGTGCTCCCAATGTGCATTATCAATGCCTGTATCAATCATGTCCCGCTTACACACATCTTTGTATCGTAGTAGAGGCCGACCCTGAGATCTCCTACCCGTCTGTAATTCACCAAAAAAGATGTCCTTTGGTATTCTACCATCATCCATCCTCCTAACGTGTCCTATCCATCTAAGTCTACGAAGACTGAGCATGGAATACACCGTCACACAACCTGATCTTTCCAATACTTCAGTATTTGTGATTTTGTCTTGCCACTTAATACCAAGTATTCTTCGCAGACACCGCATATGAAAGCTGTTTAAACGTTTCTCTTGGCGTGAGTAAGTTGTCCAGGTTTCACTGCCATAAAGAAGAGTACTAAGGACACAGGCTTGGTAGACGAGGACTTTTGTTTTGGCAGTAAGCTTCCTGTTCTCCCAGACTCTTTGTGCTAACATGTTCATTGTTGTTGCTGCCTTGCCAATCCTGATGTTGATTTCCTGATCGAGGGATAATTTGCTATTTACCTCTGATCCTAGATATGTAAAATGGTCTACTATCTCCAGTTCGGCGTCGTCAATAAAGATTGATGGTACACCATGTGCACCTTGTGACATAATCTGTGTCTTCTTTTTGTTAATTGTTAAACCAAATTCAGAACAAGCATTGGAGAATGCAGATAGTAGATGTTGTAATTCTTCCTCAGAGTGGGTCGTAATCGCAGCATCATCCGCAAAAAGCAACTCTCTGATTAGTACCCTGCTAATTTTGGTCTTGGCCTTCAATCTCTGAGCATTATAGAGGCCACCATCTGAGCGTGAGTGAATGTATATACCGTCATCCTGATCACGAAAGGCATATTTCAGTAGAAGTGAAAAGTATATCCCAAAGAGGGTGGGGGATAGTACACAACCTTGCTTAACTCCACTCTTGATTTCAAACTCTTCTGAAGTTGAGCCATCAAACTTGATTATACCCTTCATGCCTGTGTGGAACGATTCCACAATGGACAGAAGAGTTGGTGGGCAGCCAATCTTCTTTAGTGCTTTGAACAGACCCTCACGACTGACCAAATCGAATGCCTTTGTGAGGTCGATGAAGGCAATAAACAGTGGCTGATTTTGTTCCCGGCATTTTTCTTGCATCTGTCGCAATGAGAATATCATATCAATGGTAGACCGGTTCTGACGGAAGCCGCACTGTGATTCGGGGTAGACTTGATCTCCCAGGACTTGAAGTCTGCGCAGGACAATTCTGGCAAATACTTTCCCAACAATACACAGAAGTGAGATACCCCTATAGTTGTTACAGTCGCTCCGATCTCCCTTGTTCTTGTACAGCTGTTATGATGTTTGAATCTTTGAAATCCTGTGGGACTTGTCCTTCTCGCCAGCATAGCTCTATTAGCTGGTGGATCTGTAGAGCGAGTGTGTCTTGCCCACTCCTGATTACCTCTATTGGAATCCCATCCTTACCTGGAGCCTTGCCAGATGCAAGCTCATTTATAGCACACTTAACTTCTGTTATAGTGGGAAGTGTGTCCAGGTGGTCAAGAGTTGGCAGGGCCTCTATGGCGTTGAGGGCATCATCCGCTAGCTTGGTCTCACTTGAGTAAAGCTCTAAATAGTGCTCGACCCATCTATCCATCTGCTGTTTCTTATCAGTGATGATTTCTCCAGTCAAGGTTTTCAGCGGTGCACTTCTTTTGATCATTGGACCACAGGCTTTCTTTATCCCTTCATACATGCTTCTGATGTTTCCCTTATCACTTGCGATTTGAATGGACTCACATAACTTGATCCAATAGTCATTCGCACACTGCCTGGCAGCCTTTTGTACATCCTTCCTGCTTGCTTCAGCTCACTCAGAGTGTTACGCGTTGGTCTTTCCTTGTTTCTTAAGAGAGCTATCTTCTTTTTATCAATCAAGGGCTGCAGTATCTGGCTGTTTGCCGCAAACCAGTCCTGCCTCTTATGATCCACAGTGCCGTAAACCCCTACCGCTGTTTTATAAATAGTTTCCTTAAGTTTACTCCATTTATCATTTACTATACAATTTTCTGATGTATCATTGAAAGCGTCTTCAAGTTGCTGTTGAAATTCAAAGCACTTTCCAGGATCGTGAGTGTTAATAATATTAATCCTCGGGGCTAGACTTGTGTTTAGCTGTGTAGATTCTCTTTGGTCTCAGTCTAACCCTTGCAACAACCAAAGAATGATCTGTATCACAGTCAGCACTGTGGTAACTTCGAGTTAATGATGTATGGTTCAGATGTTGTCTCCGTGTGATAATGAAGTCCAGCTGATGCCAATGGCTGGATCTTGGATGTTTCCATGTGACCTTATGCATCTCTTTTGTTTTAAAAAAGGAGTTTGTAATACATAGGTCATTTCTAGTGCAATGCTCCAGCAGCCTTTGCCCATTATCATTCATGCGACCGATGTTGTATTTTCCAAGGCACACTGGCCATGAACTCGAGTCCTTGCCCACACGAGCATTGAAATCACCGAGCATATAAATGTAGTCGGATTTTGGAACTGCCTTGATCGCAGAGTCTAGCTGCTCATAGAACGAATCCTTCACATCATCAGAGGAAGCGAGTGTCGGTGCATATGCAGTGAGAATGGTGGCAAATCCACAAGAGGTTGCCAAGCGCAGTGATAATAATCTTTCATTACCTCCAGCTGGGATATCAATCATTCCCAGTAGCGAATTCTTCACTGCAAAGCCCACACCATGTTGCCTTTTTTCTGCCTGCCCTCTTCCCTTCCAAAAAAGGTGTAATTGTTTTCCCTGAGTGACCCTTCCTCAGCGAGGCGAGTCTCCTGCAGGCCAGCAATATCAATGTTAAGACGATTGAGTTCAGCACCAATCACAGCCGTTTTTCTCACATCGTCAATATTTGTCAAGTCAGTGGAAAATCCTGGACACATGGTTCTCACGTTCCAGGTTGCAAGCCGTAGCTTGAGGTTTCTATTCTTTTTATTAGTACCTGGTGCATTGGTTTTACAGCCTGCGATTCAGATTTTGTCCTAGCCCCAAGCACCCATTGAAGCAGGCAGGCTGTGGCGGATCAGCACCCAATTGGCCGGGGGCTGCCCAGCTTGAGGCGGGCGGTAGCTGATCAGTGACACCTGTAGGTGTCTCCCACTGTCAGAGGCAACGCGTGGCGCCCCATGTCTACGCCAACTGACAAGGACTTATAACCCGTAACAGTTGCCTCTCGCTTTGATTCCGAGACCGGTTAAGACCAGGGATGGAGTTATTGCCTCTCCATAGCACAAAGCCTGGGCTAAAATAAAGAAACCATGTGTTGCCCATGCAGCATGATCCCTCTCTCGGCCTGCCTAGTTCACTACCAGAGGAAAGGTAACACCCTATACATCTGGAACAAGACAAGCTGCAGAAGCTGCCGGATCAGCAAAGCAATGCTCTAACTGTCCGCCTGTCGGAGCTTCGATCCTAGACCAGCTGCCAACCAAGGCTTAGGGCCTGGTCTGCCCTGCCATGACTTATTTTGTCTTTGGGTTGCATTTCCTCGCACCAGGATAAGGCTAGTACCCTCCCAATTGCGCTCTTCCGCCCGAAGCCGTTGGCTGGGGTGTCGGGTTTGGTAAGCGCCGCCCAACATTCGGCGCTGACAGACATCAGGTCGTACCGTCTACTGTCATACGGTAGCTCAGTCATATCTGACTAAGACCTGACATATGGACATATGGACATATATATACATCGAACCATTCAGTCCATAAGTGCTCGGATCCCCTCCTCAGCAAATCCCGCAGCGTGTAGCGGCTAACGACACCAGTTCTGTGTTGGTTTATCAATCTTCTTTGGCTTCCTGCGTAGTGTTCTTGTTTGGCCACCCCTCTTTTAATTTGCTGTTCTCGCAGTCTGGCCATGGTTGTAGATTCACAGTCATCACTTGGTTCACGCAAAAGTCTTACTTCTCGTAGAGCATTCAGAATGTCAGCCTGGTCCATGGCGCGTCCGCCCTCCACCGTAGCCTCACCTGCGAGCTTGTCAGCCCGCTCATTTCCTTGTACTCCCGCATGCTCTGGCACGAAGATGAAACTAATCTTTGCCAGCCGAGACCGCTCCAGAGGCAGCAACCATTCTCTTCGGATCGACCCCTCTCTATCCTCTTGATCATGTTCATTGAGTCGCTAAGGAAACATGCCCTAGTGAATGTCTGTGTCTCGAACCATGTTATTGCTTTACTTACTGCCATGATTCCATAGTCAGGCTACTTGTGGTTTCAGTGAAAGCACCAGAGTCCGCCTTCACAATTCTCCCTCCGGCCTGAGCCGTAAAGGCCCATGAGCTTCTCACATGTCGGACGACCGACCCATCTGTGTAGATGACATCATCACCGTCTAGCGAATTCTCGAAAATCAACGCTTGTACTTCAGCCTCCAAAGCAGCCGGATTTTCTTGTCTGCATTTTCTATCTAGTTGGATGCTCAGAAATCAATGGCAAACTACTGAGCGTAATCTTGCCTAGTACATCAACAGCAGCTGAAAAATGCTGATGTTGACTGCAACGTCCTTCCTGTAAGGGATATGCAACATTTAAAAAATTGATGTGACTTACCCTATAGAATCATGTCCTCATCTTCACTGATGTCTGTCTCACAAGATGCACTTAGCTTGGATGATGAAGTTGAAGCTTCAGATTCAAAATGACTCTGGTATGCTTTAGCTGTTCCAATTTCTTTTAATACACGATCAGGGAGCTGATAAGTTGAACAGCATTTTCCTGCTCTCATCAGGCCAAATCTTATTGTCAAGATAGCATTTAAGAGGTCAAGTTTCATCCTGTTTCTTAGTTTACATTTTGTATAATTCATAGTACTGAAAACTCTTTCCACATCAGCATTTGAATGGGGTAGTATCATGGCAGACATCGCACATTCAAAGAGCTCACAGAATGGACTGTTACCTGAGGCATCTTTAAATTGTCTTACTTCACTCCAAAAGGCTTCAGTTTCTGTTTTGTTTCTCCAGTCAACCAAATTTATTTTGGTTAACTGATATTCTGCTTCCGCCACACTATTATCAGTAGCCCCTAAAAATTTCATAACTTGACAATATTTTGATATGTCCTTTACTGGCTGAAGTATGTTGTTAACAGAAAAGAGTGAAATATTTTTCAATACATCTAAATTTTCAGGAAGTCTCTGCTTCAATTGCTTGAATAATGAGAGAAGAAAATCTTGACAGCGCTTTCTTAAGTTGTTCTCTTCATTTTCTGTTAACAGTCCTTTTGTTTTTAAACCATCAATTTTTGATTCGATTTGGTATCCCAGGTATGGCTTAGGAGCCAAATAGCTCTCTATAGTGCAAGTGAACAAGTCAGCTTTAGAAGTTGGCAATATAAGTCTTTTACCAATTGAGTGAAATAGCAAAGTGAGATCGTCAAGTAATTTAACTTTATCAACATTTTGAGATTCAAACAGTTTATTAACTTTTTGCACTTCACTTAAAATGGGTTGTAAAAAGAGAAGGAATGCCAATTTTTTTTCATCACTGTACATTCCATATAGTATTTCAGCTGTGTAGCACTTTTCACTTTGTCTTGTTATTTCGAAGTGTGTCTTCAACTCCAACCATTGGTTCACAATTACTTCAACAGCTGGTTGAATTGATAACCATCTAGGTTTGCAATATGAGAGAATTTTTAGTGGTGAGGAACTATCATTTAATGCTTTATATAAATTATTATATTGCTGTTGTCAAATAGATGATTTGAAGAACCAGTTATGTGTTTCAGCAATAAGGAATTCCAAATTCCTTGGCAAACATTCTAATGAGGCATGTAATAATGCTAGCTGCAAGGAATGACACGCACATTTTATGTGGATTAGAGATGGGATATCTTCCTTCAATTTTGCATAAACGCCATGGTTGATACCAACAATTATCGAGGCATTATCTGTACCAGTTGCAGCCAAATTCACATGAAAAGAATCGCAAAGTCGGCATCACAGCAATAAGTCGCAGCACAGTGAGTTTACAGTTCAAATAATGTTATTATAATTTATGCGCCCTTTTACTCATTACCGGGAGGTTGAGAGATTGTTGAGTGTTGAGTGTTGACTCAAGTCAGTTCAAAGTTTAAATAATGGCAGTTACCATAATTTACGCGCGTCCAGACCAAACAAAATAATGGGTAAATGACATCGAAAGAAAAGTAAAATCTAGAAAGTATCCTAAATATCCAACTCAAAATGAAAAGTATCTAGAATTGCATCCAGCATCCAAACGTCAGAAAACGGTATCCAGACGCCGGCAAAAATCTCTAGATCTGGATATAAAATATTTAGAATGGCAACCCTGCTCCCCGTATCTCGTCTGACGGAACCAGGGAAAACTCGTTTTCCAACATTTGAACAAATTCCCGGAAAGATACAGCGTCGGTCACGTGACGACTGCTGGTGTGTATTTATAGATCAGCCACAATATAGCATAGCTTCAGAGCATGGAGTAAGATACTTAGGCTGTCCGTACCTTCAAAGACACAGAGAAGTCTTAAAGTTCGCCATCACCACAAAGACACCATACAACGAAGTAATACGGAGGTGCGAGACAGCCATGGGTATTTCACAAGCTGAAAGAGATCAACTGCAAAAACAGATAGACGAGCTGAAGAAACAAGTCAAGGCACTGCTGACTCCAACCAGCGACAACGAAAAACTACTGACGGAAATGAAGGCGATCCAGCAAAACATCAAGCAAGAAGTGGAACATATGGCCGTGTTGAAGCAGGAAAACGAAGAAATACTACGCACCATAAAAGCGGAGAGAGAGAGAGAGAGAGAGAGAGAGAGAGAGAGAGAGAGAGAGAGAGAGAGAGAGAGAGAGAGAGAGAGAGAGAGAGAGAGAGGCTAAAAGCTGAAATGAAATCAAATCAAACAAACCAATTTAAGCCATGTAAGAGACCACAGAGAAACCGCAAGAAACCCATCAAAACACCGAGCCGGAATAGCATGATAAAACCAGCAGCCGAACCACGACGCCCGAGACACCCAAGAGGAAACTAACATCCCACCAGACAACCAAGAAAGACAAACTGAAGAACCTGACAAATTCAAGGAATGGCTTACAAAGGAACCTACCTTGGAGGAATTGGAGGAGTGCATAGTCATAGAAGCAGAAAAGAAACGGGCAATGCAAGAGGGACTCAGGCACGAGGAATACATAAGGAGACAGGAAGCAAAAGGAAAGAAGGTGAAGAAACCCAGGGGGGAACCGACATAATACCCTGTACTACTGTAACAGTACTATAGGAGAACAAGGCTGCTGTATACGATTGATGGCACGTGTCGATAGATAACAAAGTCCAACTTGCCGATGTATTCAAGTTTATTTGACATCAGTTTATAAAAATACGGTCCAGATGAAAATCATACGTCTTGTTCTTACAGACGGCTAATATGGAAGACTGTTTACGTCAACGCGTGAGCAACCCCAGTTAACTAAAACTAATCGTGCTCACGCGTTCACAAATCCATTTCCCCATTTTGCGCAGCATCTATTAACTCACCAAATCCCCAACAGAGATGGTGCTCTGTTACATTCCTCCCTATCCTCAACAAGACTTTTTCTTAAAAAGTCTTAATCCCTAACCTACTCACCTGATGCATTTCTCTCAACCCGCTTACTCATCCTAAACTAACCCTTTATTACCCATTGAACTTTAGTTATTACTCTTTCTATTCCTAAGAGTCTACTTGTCTACTTATATCCTACAGCAAACCGCTATGTTTCTTCACAGACCTTTGTGAAGTCATACTTCTTCTTCGTTTATATATACAAAATTTCATTTTTCTAAAACAATTTATAAGGAATCTATCTAGATATTTCATTTCATATATACATATGTTCATAAAAACCGTTGGTATATAAACACAATTGGAAATTTGTCGTGCGTTATGCAACCTCTCATATCCTCTCAACATCAACAAAACAACACAGGATAGACAGAAAAGATGGGGTGCGCACCCAGATATAAAGATATAAAGAAGTAGTCAGAAAGCAATCACATTTACCTCCTTTGCAATCACAAAAACTTTATAAATGAAGTTTTTTTAAAAACGCATCTTATAAACCATGAATATATACTTCTGTTTGTTATAAATTAAGTCGATCCAAAATGTCTTCCTTATATACTAAATATTAATATTTATGCTGCCACCCACAACCATTAACGACTATATTTCCCATGGCTCATATTTAATCATGATTAAACCATAAAAATAATATTGACAATGTTCATTTCTTATGAACATACTTTAAACCAATTAACGCTGCTTATCACAGCTCCTATATTTACCCCCTACATCCCATTATAACCATCCTTGTTCATGGGCGTATCTAACTTTGTACTAAACCATATGTGCTGCTATCTACAGCCCCAATAATGTCCACTCTCAATTAACTATCTCCTTATATTCCCATTGATGCTGACTAACGCAGCCTCTTTTTATACCACCTATAGACGTTAGTCACGCTAACTTCTTCTTCCTTAATATAACATGGCATCCAATCCATATATTTTCAATTAATGCTGACTTAATGCAGCTCCTATTTCAACCCCCCAGAACCATATATTTCTACTAATTTTTATTTGTGTAGGATAATTATAAAACTCTGTCACCCAAGCATGGCATGTGTTTCCAAACTTCATAGCCACCATGTAATTAACCTCCCCTATCCAAAAACATTAACGCTGACTGGCGCAGCAGCCTTCTTACTAGCACAAGACCAAAGTTTTTGGTACTCATGTTTACTACAACTTATTACTCACAAGGAGAATGTGTCTCTCTTCTAGTCCTCAGTCGTTTGTTAACTATTTTCTGAACAAAGGGTTTTAAATAAGGCCCCGTCTTATTACTCTTACTAATTCTATTCTATATTCAGAACAAACTAATAACGATTTTCTTGTTAACCAAGTCTTAACAATCATCAAATTAATATGGTGAACTCAATTAAGTCAAAATAACTGAAAGCACAAGTTACAAAAGTTATTAAACCAAGCGTAATCCAAACAGAACTCTTTCCCCCCAAATATATATATGGTTTTATCCCCAGCATAATGTACATAGTCACATTATCATCAATTTAAATCAATATAAACATTAACGGTCTCTTTTACGGACCGCTAAATTATCCCAAAATAAAGAAAACACAACAAGTCTTCTTCTAAAATCAAATAATAACCATTTCACAGAACCAATTCAATCAAAAATAATACACTGCAGTTTAAATTATGCAATGCATTATACTCTACGAAAACCTAACTTAACACATCTGTAATCTACAGCTACTATATATAAGAAGACTGTTTTGTCTTTCAACACAGGTCACGCATTTTAAATCCTCCTAAAAAAAATTCTCCTGCAATCTGCAGACTACTCCATCACCCTATTTACCATATCTCCACTTTTTCAATACGCTAGATTTCTCTCCCTTCATAATATTCCATCTCTTATAAAACTAACTCATAACGACACCACTGTATTTGAAATATGAAGGAAACAATTATTGTTAACTACAACTCAAATTGCTCCATTAACTAGTGTGGCTATTTCAGCGTACAACAACTCATCTATCTACTAAGGGAAATTGTAACTCGGCATTCTCATCATACGCAGAACAATATTTATTCCCCCAACAAAAGTCAATAATCAAAAATGACCATACTTTTTCTGGAAGTCGACCATCACCTCTCCTCCAGCAAATATAAGCGCAAACCAAGCCATTTATCATCTAACATCACTCTACCAATTAGTGTCAGTCTTACTTCTAATCGCACAGTCGCCGTCTCAAGCTCTACATTCTTCCGTAACATAATGTTTCTTCCCATTCATAATGTTTACTAACACCTGAGGTAAGAACCGCCACGTTCTCCAGTATTATTAATTCCTCAGGCTCTTATTAAGTCTCCCATTCTAACATGCTTCTAACGATTCACATGCATCTTACATAATATTTTCTCAGAATTACTCACTTCTGTCTCTCTCTCCATTACTCCTCAATTTCCTTTACCATCTTCACTCGCTTATTCAACGATCAATTTTCAACATCTTCTCTTCAGAACTTAACTCAGACAACCAATTCCTCACCAACCCCCATCATTCAATACCTTAATTCTGCTGTCTATACCTTTTACTCGCTGACAATCACTTTCTCTGCACACTCACATCTGCCAACGACAAGGAATCTGCTTCCTAAAACACAAACGGAACGTTACTTCCCTATCTTCATTATCTCTGTCATAGAATATTCATTAATTCTGTCCAACACCACACATTATATAAACAAAAGATATCACACATTTACAATCATCTTCTCTCTACCTCCCAACTTTCGCATACTCACTTACTCTGTCCTCCACGAAATCACCAGTGTGCTTTATCAGTGTCACTACTCAGCCATTCTTCGCATATTCTCACGGCAGTCGTATTTGCTCAATCAGTGACACAAGATATACCAAACGCCTCGTACATGCATGCGCTACTACTACTCACCTAACATCGTTATATCCATGCTTTCAACTATCTTTCACAACAACTTTCTCAGATTTAGTCGCCTTTTATTTCTCTACAAGCAACACGTAATTATTTCATCCCTCTCACCAAGAACTCGCATTCTTTAAGCATCGGCTTCCACAGTCTTTTACTCTTAATACTCTCTCGCGCTCAGCTGGCTATTTTACACAGGATACTCAATTCCTCCTCAATCTACATCTCCTTACCGGACACGCTCAGTTCATCTGCCAATGCTACTATACCTGCTTCTCAAACCAACAAGCGAAGCTATCTCAGACATCACGTCATAGCATTTTCATACTCCAGTTACTCTTTCAAAAGCTCTGAGTCAAGCCCTCCCAAACAACGCGTCAAGTTTAGTACGAGCATTCATCATTAGTTATCTCTCTCCGTGTAAATGCTGTGCTGAGTCTATCCAATTATACATTAATCATCATTATCAACCCACTCCATCCGGCCATTCCGGACAAGGGACATTCCATTTTCCAATTTGTCTATTCTCCCCATTTTGCACTACTACTAAACACAAGATAGATATTCTTTATAACGTATCCACGTAGAATATTCCACTACTCACCAGCTTTAGCTTTACTTGCTGTGACTCTCTATCCACAATAACACTATTGCCTGCCCTGCACCATATATTGTGATGCTATACCAAAACATTCATCTGCCTATTTTAGACAGAACATATGTATATGCTCAAACCGCAATTCACCTCGTAAGCCAAAACAATGCTCTTTCTCACTCTCGGAATTCTAACAGCCATAGAGCGCATCCAACCCAAATATTTCATTGTCTCCTACTGCTAGTGTGTGTCTCTCTTCAGCTATCTCATCTTCATTATCTATAACTGTTAGTCTGTCACTAAAGTACTCAGGTCTTAAGGTCATATATTCTCTGATTTTTCGTATGTCATCTTCCGTATTTGAGTAAATTTCTGCTATCTGTCTATTACTATTCTTCTTCTTAAGTGCTTTCTTTCTGTTTCCTTTATTTGCTATTCCTGTTTTTCCCACGTCTGTCTGCTCATTGTTTTCAGTATGTGTCCGATATATTTTATATCTTCCTCCCTCATCTTCAGAATAATCACTGTATATGGTCGTTCCAGCATATGTTGCAGAAAAGGAAGCAACATCTCTGTAGTCGGAACTCCTACAACCAATATTCTTTTTATTTATACCGTTACTTTTCATGACACAGCCAGGGAGAAACTCCATGTCTCCGTCTGAGGCATCTGTTACTACGTCAGTCGAACCCACGTTTACCAGCAAACTTTCAGATCTGGCTTTGACACTTTTTCTAACTTTCTGTCTGGTGTTTCTTGGTTTTAATGGCTTACCTACATTCTCTTTAATTTTAGCTGGCGGCAGCTTTTCAACTTGTACTGGTTTTGTAAGTTCTATAATAGTTTGTGTTCCCCTTCCTATCGTTTTAGTCGGTTGTACCGTGTCTACTTGAGTCTGCGTATTATTGTCTACCATTTCCATCATTTGCGTCTGTGTCTCTCTTTCTTGTCTACTTCTAACAACTGAAAATACCTGTCGATCATCAACTAAGGTTCTATTAGTCTGATGATGATTTTCAGTTTTGTTTGCCTTTGCGAGTGCATATTTCAGCTTTCTGATTTCTAACCATTGACTTCGCAATGTTCTCGCATCTTTATTATTGGATGGCCAGTCCCAGTTCCATCTTTTCTTATAAAAATTCTGTCTCTGCCAACCATTAAATTCTGGTCTGTTATGTTGTCTCTCTTCATACCTTCGTGTTCTCGTCACGTCGTTTACCTCCCGTCTGCGGTAGTTTCTGTTGTTGTTTTAAAGTGGTTGTCTTCTAAAGCAGTTTGAAGTTTGACGTGGCCTTAGCGTAATGGTATCATTCTGGCCATTCGATTGGAAACCCCAACTACTATGTTGCCCTCTACTATGTGTCCCTGTTTCTATATTATTTATACTAATTCGTCTCCAGCTATTTCCAGCGTATCTACTGTTCGTTGGTTGTTCTACTCTTTGTTTAATATTTCTCTGATTCCCTGTCCTTGGCCTTGTAGAATTTCTCTGTCTGTCTTCATAATTTCTACTTGGTCCACTGTTTCCACCTCTATTCTGTGCACCAACCTGAGCACGTCTGTTACCACAGAATCTAAAAGGGTGTCCCCTCTGACCACAGCTCCAACAAACCATATTTGTGCTATTTGCCGTCTCTCTTATAGGGTTTCTCGTTTGCCTTTCTCTAGTATTTTGATTATTATTTCCCTGCAGTGTCTGTATTTCTCCCCGTCTTCTCCATCCGTACCTCGCTTGTCCTATCTCCATGGGTTCTTCAATCCTCTCTTCTCTATTAGTTCCTATCTCTCGTCCTACCCTTAGTCTAAATCTCCTTCTCAAGCTCTCCTCCTGTACAGCTATATCCACAGCCTGTGATAATCTTGCAGGATTTTCCCTCATAAGTTTAAATTTAAGTCCATCTGACTTTATCCCACCAACAAAAATTCCAACCAGCATTCTCTCTACTTCCCCGCCTTGAACATTCTGCCCTATGAATGCTTCCTCTGCTAAATTAATCAGCCTGTCACTAAACAATTGAACACTTTCTCCATCATGTTGCTTAGATTGTCTTAATACTGAGAAAGCATGTTGTGGATCTGTGATCTCCGCATACTTGTGGGCTAAATCATCCTTAAATTGCTCCCACGTCTCATCAGTTCGTGCCTCTAATTTTCTTCGAATATGATCAGAGACAGGCGATGCACTAGTCCTATAAGCTAAATTTTTCTTGTCCTCATCTGTAGCGTCCACTAGATAAGCATGCTTTTCAATGGATACAACCCATTTCTTAAAATATTTCGCTTGTCCACTAAACTTCTCGATGTCAACAGCTACGCTTTGCTGTTTCAGTATTGTGTCTGGGAATGTCTGGCTCTCATGTGGGCAGTACAGAAATTTCAACCTTATCTGTATGGAGTACCGTTCAAAGTGCAATCCGACCATCAACCTCTGATGTTTTTGGCAACTTCTAAGAAACTGAACGCGAGGTTAATGAGATGGTCATTACTCCTACAACCGTATCAGTTCACGGTCGAATACATCCCCGGAAGGGAGAATGTGGGAGCTGATTTTCTTTCACGACATCCTATGGTTGAATGTGATGGTGGGGCCATTCGAACAGAACCTCTGTTAGTCGAAAGTTCGTAGGGTTCGACTTTCTTAAGAGGGGACCTATGTGGCGAACAGCCAGTGGCCCATGTCCTCATGCCTTCTTTGATTTTGGGTAAACAGTGGGATACAGCTTTCGGGAACCCTCAGTTCTCTTATTCGCTCAATCCCCATGGAAGATAGTTCTCTTGGTTACTTTTACAACCCGTTCTTCTTAAGAGAATTATTAGAAGTCTGCCTTTTCTTCGGGGAAACCCGATAGGGCGCCTTACACCAAATACGCACCAGTGAACTTCTGGTGCAATTCATGTCCGTTCCAACACGTACCGTTTGGTATTTGCAGCATGTCAAATTTAATTTAAAGATTAGGACAGAAGTGCAGCCTACTACTGGGGAATGGAAAGGT
This sequence comes from Cepaea nemoralis, assembly GCA_014155875.1. Taxonomy (NCBI): domain Eukaryota; kingdom Metazoa; phylum Mollusca; class Gastropoda; order Stylommatophora; family Helicidae; genus Cepaea; species Cepaea nemoralis. Next base: position 87,231 of record JACEFZ010027820.1, on the reverse strand, counting down.
AATAATTGGGTTTTAATTAGTCATGCCAGACCTTGGCTTGTGAATCTCTGTTGTCTCGACTGGTGAGACGAATTGGCGAAAAGCCGGTCATGCCCTATTGTGAGTGGGTTGTCAGTTGACCAATCTAGCTAAGAGTCGTGTTCTTGGCATGGCATGGGAACGAATCGGAGGAATATATTTCCCCAAATGATGTTGCTTGTTCTTGGCAGCAGATGGACGGGTGCTATCTTTCTTCTTACGGCCGGAACTCGGCATGGTATTGTCTGTAATTTGAGTATAAACACGAAATATATACGGTATGCCGGAAGGAGGGGAGGGCTCCGTGGGGACGGGTTCCACCCATCTATCTTCTTAAAACGGAAGAGGGTATCCACTGGGCTATCTCTTTCATCTTTTAGCGGATAGAGTGGCCAGGTGGACTGAATAGTTACTGGTCGATAAGATCATCTAGTTCTACGGGTAATGTGAGGCACTGCCGGTACATTGCGGCGACAGCTCAGACGAGAGCAGCGGCCGGAAGGGGTGGTTTCTTCTTTCCTATTCTTGCTGGGAATAGGGAACTACACTTCTTTCCATACAGACCCACTAATATAATATTAGTTAAGGGGGGAAACACACATAATTACGCACACAACACCACAAATGCTGTGTCGTGAGAAAGAGAGGGTTTGCAAGTGAGAGGGAAGCCGGGAAACGAATGTGCCCAATAATAATAAAGGCAGGGTATGAGTGTGGAGAGTGAGTCTTGTATGCAAAAGTTCATAGGGTAGCCAACAGGACGTCTACAAGCTGGAGGTCTACTCAAGCCAGGACGTAGCCAATCCAGGGGCTACCTGACATGTCAGGCCCATTCACTCGGGCCTCTTATCTAATTTATTTGGTAAGAACCAGGTTGACAAATTTAGTAACTGAGGCCCTATTGGTCCTCAGGATTGTGGTACTTGAGTCAGCCTAGTCGCTCACTAATCTCTGTCATCTCCAGGGTCCTCCTGGAATTGAAAGGAGCATAAGGGATCTGCAAGGCCACGCTAGAATCACCTTAAGACATTCTCAGGTGAACCATGGACTTTCAGGACGGCCACAGGCTAATGAATCCAAGCAAGGAATCAATGTCCGATTAGTCCTGATCTAGTGGCATCCTTCAGTACCCGCTCAATACAAATCCCACATCAACTACGAAGTGGTTGACCCTATGTTCCTGACTGGACCTACACCTCATTCTCGGTCCTACCCATCCGTGTCAGTGACATTGAAAGACCCATATCCATTCCACATTCATGAACTATTCCCATTATTTGAAAGCATTCCCAACCTTGTGCCAAATGAACTGTGAATTGACTATGTAGAGAAGTCCTCGCAAACCAGTGGCTTTGGTTCTACAGCAGCCTGTTGTTCGTACAACCGATCGGGAAGGAGGAAACTAACGAGGAACAGAATTGGTGAGGCAGATGTCGACTGACGGGACTTTGTAGTACTCTTCGGTCTAGGATGGAAAGCCATGAGGCTCTGTGTCAGAACCGAACTCTGTGTCCCTGTTTTGTCTGTAGTGATCTATCTGTTTTAACTGCCTTGATGTTATCCTGTGCTGTCCTTTATTCAGGTTATTAAAATTACTTTCTAGTTTACTCTGACGATCGCCATGTTATCTATGGGTCAGCCAGAAAGTACACTGCAGGGAATAGGCCCCGAGGTCGAAAGAGAGAGTGACAGTGAGTCCAGGGAACGGAGGAGGGTTGGCAAGCAAAGACCTATCCCAGCCAGAGCTATATAATATTATTGAAGCATTGTGACGGGTTAATTTGGGACCCTCCACGTAGCTTGTTGCAGCCAAAAAGATTGATAATGAAGTAGGTCAATACCAGCCTATTAAGAGAGGTGTATGTCAGGGATGTGTAATATTTCCAGATCTTTTTTCCCTATACAGTGAAAATATTTTCAGAAAGGTAGAAGATATGAGAGGAATCACCATTGGGGGACATAACATCAATAACATTAGATATGCGGATGATAAAGTATTGATTGCAGACAATCAACAACATTCAGTAGATGGGGTTGTTGCACACAGTGAACTAGAGTTAGAATTAAATTGTAAGAAGACACAAATTATGCTCGTCACTAAGAAGGAAATACCACAATGTAATAATAATATACAAGTAAATGGGAATCGACAAGTGAATTGGTACAATTATCTCGGAACAGTCATAATATCTGATGGGAGATGCCTTGAAGAGATTAGAACAAGAATCGCCATGACGAAGGTAGCCTTTTGCAAAATGGGAAAGATACTGACCAATAAATGGATGTCATTTGCAACTAGAAAAAGAGTGTTGCATTGCTACATAGAACCTGTACTTTTGTATGGGTGTGAAGTGTGGACAATGAGCAGACAAGCTGAAAAACATCTAATGGCTCTGAAAATGTGGTTTCTGAAGAAAATGCAAAGAATACCATGTGTCATCAAGTGACTTTTTGACACCGGACAGGGAACAAATCTGTCAAAATTCACGGATGCTGCCGCCAATTTGTCATACGTGACTTGGATTTATTGCCGATATAAAGTCCAATACGTCAGTTGACTAGTTTGATTCCAGACTTGCCGTCCAATATGTCAGTAGTCACTGCATCTCACACTGGGGTTTAATCCTGGGCGCTGGATCAGATTCCTAACATTCCAGATCTCACAGAGAAACTCAGGACACTTGTCTGCAATATGTATAAAGACAGAACTAGTCTCTGGATACCCGAAAGTACAGCTGTGAATGGCTCGTGAACAGTTATAAATAACTTGTCTTGGTATTCTCAAGAAGTGGGAAGTAGAAGGTTAAATACCCAGATTTATGTGTACCATTGGACTACTAGGCAGGGCAAGTTTTCCCTCCTTCTCTTGGTTACAATAAATCCCCCACCAAGGTGCACAACAATTGCTTCCCGTGGAAAAATAAGATATAACTATGAGTTGAACACAAACTATTCTGGTTTCGTCTTTTCTATGAAGATCAAAATTTAATAAATAAAACATGATGATGATATTGAATAATAATAATGTTTGTTGACATCAACATATGGTTTCGTCCCCCTGCTACTGAGTGAGTGCGTGGGCGACACCGTGAGCTGTAAAATTCGCGCGGAATGCTTTTACATCTGTCCTGTACAATGAACTGCATGTTCGGAACAATGGGTACCGGCGGTTGCTGAATTGATTGTTTTGTCCTTTCTGTTCACGAGTGCATTTTTCGGGAGACTCCTGGGAGTCGGCGCTGAAGCTGCGGAGTTCGTGCTTTGTGCGACACTTTCGGCGGGTCGCCCTGCGGTAAGAGACCGAGCCATGTGAGAAAACCCGGGTCAAGGAGGTCTTTCTGGTGACTGCCGAGTCCATCGACTGATGAACTGTGGTATTCGTGGATGAATTTTGTGTTGACATTCTGACGGCGGCATTATGCACAGTGTACCTGTGCGGGCTTGTTGGATTGCTGAGACTCCCGTCTATTCCACTTTTCACATTGGACAGTGGGGAGCATTTTGTGTGATATTCGCTGGCACGGGAATGGAGCATAATGGGGACGACCTGTTGCCGTGAAGGTGGAACCTCGACTAACTAACTAACTAAACTAAACTAACTAACTAACTAACTACCTACCTACCTACCTACCTACCTACCTACCTACCTACTATAACAGAGTGGCTCTGTTAAAGGGTTTAGATGGCATGGCGTGCAAAGGGAAAAGGGTCTAGTAGGTGATGCACGCGTGAGCACCCGGTAGTTAAGTAACTAGGGACGCTCACGCGCTGACGTGGAGGCAGGGATCGCATTAGTGACCACTAAGATCTCAGGCCAGTAGGACGTAGGTTTACATCTATACAATATGTTACGTTTTTGATAAGAAGATGTCTCCTGCAATAAACTTAGACAGTAACTACTGCTTGGCCTCTGCGTTCGTTCAGTTGCATTCGTGTCCCGTTGCTCTGTTATACGACCTACCTAACTAACTAACTAACTAACTAACTAACTAACTAACTAACTAACTAACTAACTAACTAAACTACCCTACCCTACCCTACCCTACCCTACACTACACTACATTTCACTTCACTTCACTTAACTTAACTTAACTAACTAACTAACTAACTAACTAACTAACTAACTAACTAACTAACTAACGAACGAACGACTGACATCAACATAAAAAATATAATATATAATTGATACTGATGGCTGTGGCATGACATCGGGAATCAAGGATTTCCATACAGGTGAGAATGTCCTCAGTTCCAATAGGATGGGATCAGCTGAGTCAGTGTTCAGGACAACTGCATTTCACTGAACAGGATTTAAACCTGGCGCTCTAGTTGAGAGCTAGGAATACATTATCAAGAATATGTAGTTCTAAGGTCTACCCATATACAATTCTATATCTTATATAACAACCACACACATTCACACACACACAATAGGATGTCTGGCAGTGTCTCTTTTCCAGCTTTACTGCTTCCAATCTCTTCTTTCTCTTCCGCCGAGTCTAGGAGGTCTTTCCAGTAGTCGAACAAGCTACGTATTTACATTCTCTGCCTTCCCGTCTGTCCCGTCATAAGAACTGAAATCTCCTACGTCCATGTCACTCAGTCAGACATAATGGTGCTTGACACCCGCTTCTTTGTTACAAGTTGTTTCGGCAAATTAAGTGTTCCATAGTGGTAATACAAAAGTGTATGATCGTCGGGCTACCTGCCGGCGATCAGTTTTTACGTCAAGCCTCATGCGAGTTACGATGAACGCTCGTACATCACGCACTTTTAATGGCTACGCACACTTTATACCTGCTACCTGGTTTGGGTAATGTATTTACCACAACACTTATTGATATTGCTTCAAACACAACCATGCTAGTAACATATAGCATTCACTGTGGAGTTAACATATTACATGTAGAGCCTACTACGGCAACAGACAATATGCCTATGACCGCTGCTCATAATAATAGCACCAACTATTCATTCTGGTGGGTTGCCAAATGACATCCAATAGCTCAAGCATATAATAAACATTATGCATGGAAACATGAACGTATGCATAGAAACCATTCAAAATATGCATGTAATGATATTCCTAATTAGTTAGTAAAAATATTATATACAGCAAAATGAGATAATAAACAGTTCTCATTGAAGCGATATACATCTGGTAAGATGAAATGAAAGTCCGCCAAATGTATCCATCCAGCATGTGCCATGCCGATAAGCGTTGGCGATCTCACTCGATCACCAGAGTTATAAATGATTCCATGCCGATAAGCGCCTGCGGTCATGTTTTGCCATTTCGCCATGTTGTGGATCAGCTCTGTGTTCCTGTCTCGACCATGCCACGTGGCCAAGCTATCCAGGTATTTACTTTTCGGTCTTCCACTTGGTCTCTTCCGTTCGATCTTGCCAGTTGTCACCAAGTTCATTTCTTCTCATAACATGCCCAAAATATTTTGACTGTCTACGTCTAATGTCTCTAATCAGTTTATAGTTTTTATTTGTTTCTTGAAGGACTTGTTCATTAGTTTTTCTATCTGTCCATGATATTCTTTGCATTTTCCTCAGAAACCACATTTCCACAGCCATCAGATGTTTTTCAGCCTGTCTGCTCATTGTCCACACTTCACATCCATACACAAGTGCAGGTTCTATGTAGCACTTCAACACTCTTTTTCTCGTTTCAGTTAATATCTTTTTATTGGTCATGAATGTTTTTCATCTTGCAAAAGACTACCTTCGCAATAGCAATTCTTGTTCTAATCTCTTCAAGGCATCTCCCATCAGATATTATGAGTGTTCCGAGATAACTGTACCGATTCACTTGTTTAGGAATATGCCCATTTACTTATATATTACATTGTGGTATTTCCTTCTTCACACCTGACGACCATAATCTATGTCTTCTTACAATTCAATTCTAACCCTAGTTGCTTCACTGTGTGCAACAACCGCATCTACTAAATGTTGCAGGTCCTGTTCATTGTCTTCAATCAAGACTGTATCATCTGCATATCTAATGTTATTGATGTATCGTCCCCCAATGTTGATTCCTTCCATATCTTCTATATTTCTGAAAATAGTTTCACTGTACAGGGAAAAAATATCTGGAGACATTACACATCCCTGTCTCACACCTCTCATAATAGGCTGATATTGACCTACTTCATTATCAATTCTTATGGCAGCTTGTTGCTTCCAATATATGTGTTTTTTTAAGTCTGAGGTCTTTTCCATCAATTTGTAGATCTTCAAGCATCCTTATCATGTCGACTTGTCCCACTTTATCGAAAGCCTTTGCGTAGTCAATAAAGCAAAGATGTAGAGCTTTGTTTACTTCTATAGAACGTTCAATTATTGTTCTCAGCATATATGTTGTTTGTCCATCAAGAATGATGATGACCATTAATTTCATCCAGTGGGGTTGTAAGTATGGAGCCGTGAGTTCTAAAATGGCTGATAAGGCCTATTTTGGCTCGAAATTTTCTTGGACAATGTGGGCAAAGAATGCTTGACGTTCCAGGAGGAGGATCTGTAGTTGTTTTTCTGTCCAGCCTTTTAGTCACAGCTCTTGCAGTCCTGGTTGCTTCACAAGTGACTGCACCCTTGTGTAATGATGTACGCCAGGAATTTCGGTCTTTGGCAGCAGTCTCCCAGGTGTCATGACGAATTCCAAAATCTTTCAGTGAGATTTTCAGTGTGTCTTTAAAGCGAATCTTCTTACCGCCTTGGGAGTGTTTACCACAACGCAGCTCGAGGTAAAAAATTCGTTTAGGGAGCCTGCGATCTGGCATTCGAATTAAGTGACCAGCCCAGCAAATCTGATTCTTCATTAGTAGAGTGTGGATACTTGGCATGGACGCTTTTTCTAGGACTTCGGTGTCTGGGATCTTGTCTTGCCATTTAATCTTCAGTAGCTTCCTAAGGCAGACTGTGTGTAAGTGGTTTAATTTCCTAGCGTGTCGCTGATAAACAGTCCATGTTTCACAACCATATAGTAGTGTGGATAATACAACTGCTTTGTAGACTTTTAGCTTTGTTTGCAGGCTTATTCAATTTATGTCCCATACATTCTTGTACAGTCTGCCAAAGGCCTCGCTGGCCTTGGAGATTCTTACATTCACTTCGTCATCAATGGTGGCAGCTTGTGACACAGTGCTGCCAAGATAGGTGAATTTGTCCACAACACTTAGTCTATGACCGTTCACCTTGATATTCGGCACGGTGTGATTATTCCCTGGAGCTGGCTCCACGGTGAATGCTATATGTTACTAGCATGGGTGTGTTTGAAGCAATATCAATAAGTGTTGTGGTAAATACATTACCCAAACTAGGTAGCAGGTCTTCTCCAAGTTGATATTGAGCCCAAAGTTGGCACAGGCATATGAGAAAGTTGAACATTCAGAGCGCAATCATAGGCAAACAGCAGTTCTCTGACGGTGTCGTTGTTAGTTTTTGTTTTGGCTTTCAGCCTTCTGAGATTGAACAACTTTCCATCCATGCGGTAGTTGATGTCTATTCCATGGTCATTGTTCTCGAAAGCATTCGTCAGCATAATTGAAAACATGAGGCTGAACAGTGTTGGTGCCAGGACACATCCTTGCTTCACTCCATTGGTGACAGGAAAGGGCTCAGACAGTTCAACATTTTCCTGTACTCTTGCCTGCATCATGAAATAACCGCACTATTTGGACAAATTTTTGTGGACAGCCATATTTTGCCATAATCTTGCACAGTCCTTCTCTGCTGACTATATCAAAAGCCTTGGTAAGGTCAATGAAAGTGGAGAACATTTCAGAGTTCTGTTCCTGATATTTCTCTTACAGCTGCCTTGCGGCGAATATCATGTCAACAGTTCCTAGTTCTTTTCTGAAGCCACATTGACTCTCAGGAAGAAGACCTTGATCGAGATGGACCGTGAGGCGATTGAAAAGAATTCTGGCGAGTATCTTCCTTGCGATTGAGAGCAAAGAGATGCTTCGGTGGTTGTCATAGGATTGGCTGTTTCCTTTACGTTTGTAAAATTATACTATTGACACGTCCTTGAAATCTTGAAGCATGTTCTCGTTCAGCTATATGTTTGTAAAGACTTGGTGAAGTTGCTCTATTAGGACCGGCCCACCTGCCTTGTATATCTCTGTTGGGATGGAGTCAGGACCAGGCGCCTTTCCACTGGAAATTTGCTGGATGGCTTTGTTTAGTTCCACTATGGTTGGCAGGTCATCAAGTGTATCATTAGTAGGTACTTGAGGAAGCCAGTTGATGGCTTCATCATCGAAGAAGGAAGTTGCATTTAAGATGTTGCTGAAATGCTCTGCCCAGCGTTGAAGGATTTCTTTCTTATCGGTGATTAATGTTCCTCCACCTGCACTGAGGAGGGGAACTATGCCTGGTGATGGAGGACCGTAAACCGCTTTCAGTGAGTCGTAGAAGTTTTTCATATTATGTCTGTCAGCAAAGCCTTGAATTTCACCAGCTTTGTTGCTCAGCCAGGAGTCCCGCATGTGCCGAAGTTTCTGCTGCACTACTCTCCGAATGTTATTGAAGGCATCTTTTTTTATGTTGACTTCGGGTCATTCAAATGTGCCTTGAGGAGAAGATGTTTCTCGGTCAGCAATTGGTTGATATCTTCAGAATTTTCATCAAACCAGTCTTTATGCTTTCGGGGGGCGGGGGGGGGGGGGGGGGGGGGGGCGATGTACCCAGGATTTCCATAGCAGTGTTGTAAATTATGTCCTTTAGGGCTCTCCACTCTGCTTCCGCATCCTGTTTAGCTGCAGCATTGGGCTTGAGGCGGTCTTCCAGCATGTTTTCAAACGACAGCTGCATTGTTTTGCTGTTTAGGCGGGTGACATTTAGTTGTTATTATTATTATTATTATTATTATTATTATTATTATTATTTTTGCATTGTCCTTGAGGACGCCGTGGTGGTTTGATGTGAATGTTTATTTTCGAGATAATGAGACGATGGTCTGTCCAATATTCGACACCACACATGGATTTTGTCACACGAACATCTTGTCTGTCACTCCTCCTGACGATGATATAGTCAATGAGGTGCCAGTGTTTCGAGCGAGGATGCATCCATGATGTCCTATATCTCGTGGGAAGACGGAAAATTGTCTTGGTGATCAGGAGATCGTGATATATGAAGTTGGATGAAGAATGACTTGCGTGTTGAATTGAATTAAAGTGAGGAAGAGTTGCTAAATTCGTCGACCTCACTCTCTCACCTGAGTACATCTGAGTCTAGTGGCAAGACAAGTCAAGACGACTGGAGACGAATACAAGCGCTGTGGATGACCAGGGCGCTCTACGTGCCTTGCCGTACTCATTACGTTCCACAACGCTTTGCAGGTAAACGCCATCTTGCCCGTTGAATCATCAGTGATTTCATCCGCGCAGTCTGCCGAATCCTGTCTTCACATGCTAATTAGGCATACCCTAGTTCACCGCTTGGTTTGACACCAAATCGGCTACCCACGTCTAGTTTAGCCAACCTCGTACAGCTGTTGCCCGAGGGGTGGCCACTGTCGCATGCTGACAGCTACTAGGAGCCACAGGCGTGAGCAGGATGTCAGACTTGAACCAGTGGGGGATGGGTCCTGAAGAGGACATGAGAGTCATCCTTACCAAAGGTGCTACCAATGCCCGACACCCCGTACCCCCTCCCCCCTTGCCTGCATAACCATCATGAAACAGCCACACTATTTGAAATTTGGAGTGGACAAACTTTCGTGGACAGCCATATTTTGTCAGTCTCCCACAGTCCTTCTCTGCTGACTGTATCAAATGCCTTGGTGAAATCAATGTATGTGGATAACATTTCAAAGCTCTGTTCCTGACATTTCTCTTGCAGCAGCCTTGCAGCGAAAATCATGTCAACAGTTCCTCGTTCTTTTCTGAAGCTACCAATTCCAATTCCAATTTTCAAAACAAAAATTCCAAATTCGGTCTCGTTCAACCTGCTTCCTCAGCGTAGGTTATTGTTGAGATCCGTGGTTTTTGTGGGTTAATTCCCCATGATTCTTGTCTTGTGCGCTCTTATAAGTTGGTCCGGATCCGGACAGGTTATATCGGCTTTTGTGTCTGTGACGTCAGCTGGGGGTATGGTGGCGGCTGTCCTTTGTTCCCGTCTCTGGTGGTTTTTTTTTTGTGCTAGTGAAGGCTCTTAGCTTGTCTGGATTGACTGGTTGCAATCCTTATAAGGACTTTTTATTTGGTATTTTTGCCTCCATTTCTGTGTAATGCCTGTAGAAGCTTTTCGGTGTTATTTACCTCCTTGAGCTTTTTTTTTCACTTTCACGTTCAATTTCTTGCTGTCTTTCGATTGCTTCCTCTGTGGTCATCCATGGGACGATCTCTCCGGCATCTGTATACTACTCGATGCCGGTATCATAGTCATAGTGTAGTGTAACAGAGCACCATCTCTGTTGGGGATTTGGTGAGTTAATAGATGCTGCGCAAAATGGGGAAATGGATTTGTGAACGCGTGAGCACGATTAGTTTTAGGTAACTGGGGTTGCTCACGCGTTGACGTAAACAGTCTTCCATATTAGCCGTCTGTAAGAACAAGACGTATGATTTTCATCTGGACGGTATTTTTATAAACTGATGTCAAATAAACTTGAATACATCGGCAAGTTGGACTTTGTTATCTATCGACACGTGCCATCAATCGTATACAGCAGCCTTGTTCTCCTATAGTACTGTTACACAGTCTATTTTGTTGCTGTCGACTCCAGGATTCCAACATATGGGTCGCTGCGGGGATCATCTTGCATAAGCGGAGACTTCTTTTGACCGCGTCTGGAAAATGGATGCATATTATTTTTGTTGATTATATTTGAGAGACGCAGCAACTAAAAGCCCGCCCAGGGGTAGTTGTTGTGATTTCTCGGGCTACTGAATTATCAAAATAGTCCTCTGTGAAGGTCAAGAAGCTACTCAAGCTACTTAGTATTGTTTAACTTGGATACCGATGTTCTGCGGCCATGCCTGGGTCATTGTTATACAGTAGCCTGATGTTTGATGTACAGTGATTTTTGTTGAACTCGAAGCCAATTGGAATAACTCACTGCTGCTTCACGTCGTCACTCTTGGATGATGCCGCTGGTGAATACATCATCCACCTTATAAACCTGGGGCGTTACTGTGAGAATTGTCTAGCTGCAGCCGGATAATCAGGTCTAATCGGACAGCAAAGACACGATAACGCTAAACCTTACACAGTATGAACATTGCCTCAGCTCAGTTAATTTTTTGAGGTCACTCAAGGTCGGCTGTTACCCCAGGTCAGTAAAATTTTTTGAGACTGCTCAAGTTATCTCAAGTCAGTAAAATTTTTGAGACTGCTCAAGTTATCTCAAGTCAGTAAAATTTTTGAGACTGCTCAAGTTATCTCAAGTCAGTAAAATTCTTGAGACTGTTCAGTCAGTAAAATTAAAATTTTCCAGAATGGCGATTAATTTGAACTGGTCGTTTTGTCGAGTCTCATCCAAAGTCGAAGCAATTTTTGAAAGCCACTGCAACTAAATTGTTTTGGTGAAGAGGTTTTTTTTTTAAATCAAGAGCCATCCAAAGGCGGCAGTCAAGAACCCGGCTAGGGGGCGAATTCTCAGTGAAGAAAAGCTTTCCATCAAAGATCCACCGAGAACCAGCAGTCAAATAGTTCATTAATCTGTCGATTGGGCCATATCTATTGGACGCTGCACTGCACTGTACTTTGTGAGCCTTAACGTCATTTTACCCAGGAACGTAAGACAGGCATCTGGTCAGTTTGTTAAGCTAAGAAACGATCGAGCAAACAACAGAACAATGTGTATAATTGAGGAATTGAAGCAAGTATAATAATTAACTTATGAAATTGGTTAGTTTAGAATAACGATATAAACAATATTACCAATTGAACAAAGTACAAACATAATAGTGTAAATTGATGAGAAGTTATAGAACTTGCTTAGTTTAGGATAATATTGTAATAATATATATTGGCATATTATATTGTGTTGTACTGGTGTATTTTGTATTTCAGATTTTAATATGGAAGCCCAGGACTTTTTCTTTAGGACAGGTGCTTAAGTGGTGTAGGTAACAACCCACACACAGACAAGAAAGACCTAACATCCTTTTTGGATTTAGGACGGAATGCGAGTCTGACCTTCTCAATATTCTTTTCTTCCGGTACCAGTCCCCCCCCTGGGTAATAGTATGTCCCAGAAATTCCAAGGATTGATACCCAATCATGCATTTGGCTGGACGGACGGTTAACCCCTCCTCTTTTAACCTTGTGAAGATCTGTACCAAGGACTTCAGGTGATCCCTCAGATTGTCAGGCGCGATGAGAATATCATCCATAAACGAGACCACAGAGGGATCCTTTAAAGGCTCTAATAACATTCTCATCATGCTGGTAAACACACTGGGTGCATTGCTCAGCCCAAATGGCATCACCTTGAATTCGTAATGCCCGCTCGGAGTACTGAAGGCGAGCAAGGGGCGAACCTCGGGCTTCACAGGGATCTGATAATATCCCCGGCTTAGATCAATTTTCGAAAAGTACTTTGCCTTATTTAGTCTGGCAAACAGTTGATTTGAGTTCGGTAACGGTTCAACTTGGAATGTCGTATAACTGTTTAAATGCCTGTAATCAATACATAGGCGGTGCTCCCCACTGGGCTTCCTCAACAAGACAACCCCGGCATTATAAGGAGAAGTCGAAGGAGTGATGATGTCATCGTCCAGAAGCTTCTGGATTTCGGCTTCCAGGGCCTTCTCTTTCGAAAAGGGCACTGGATATATTTTTTTGGCGAACAGGGTCTTGGGTAGTCAGAGTTATATCAAACTCGACTAACCCTATCCGCCCGTGGCCGATCGGGAAGAATCTGCTGATGGGACTCCAACAAACGGATGACCAGGTCTGTTTCTTCAGCCGACAGATCAGGATTTATATGTACATCCCTATAGGTTTCCCCAGGGATGTAAAGGATACTCCCTATCCGCGTCTTCGCCCGATTCAGTTTCCATCGCGACCGCCATAGTCATGAGTGAGAGAGAAGTACCATCAGATCGTTCTTCATACTTTTTGAGGAGGTTAATGTGGAAGATTTTGGATGTCCCCCTGATCCGGGTGGCATAGTTGGTGCGGGACACAACCCTTTCCACCGGGAAAGGCCCCTGCCAACCAATCTCGAGTTTATTGGAACCTACTGGAAGTAACAACATAACCCGATCCCCCACTTTAAGAGATCTATCTTTCGTCCTTCTATTGTAGTAGGCCGCGTGTCTCTTTCTGGCCGCCCTCAGATTCTGAGCTGCCAAAGCCCAACCCGTCTGGAGGTTCTTCTTTAACTCTTCGACGTATTTATATGAGGATACAACTTCTTCGGAAGTTTCTTCCTCTGTCCACATCTCAATAGGGCTTGTAAGGGACCCTTGATTGGCCTCCCGAATAGTAGAGTGGCTGGTGGCAACCCGGTCGACCCATGGGGAACCTCCCGATAGGCGAACAAGGCGGCTGGGATATACTCATCCCATCTGTCTGGTTTCTCTTGAGCCAGCTTCCGAAGCATGGTCATCAAGGTACCATTAAACCTCTCTACTTGCCCATTTGACTGAGGGTGGTATGGGCTTGTGTGAATGTGGTTAGTCTGGAAGATACGAAAGACTTCCTCCATCAGCTTACCACAGAACTGAGACCCATTGTCCGTTAGGATCTGGTTTGGAAATCCCAACCGAATAAAGGTCTCCATCAGTGCATCAGCCACTCGCTTAGAGTCGATTGTGGCCAACAGTATCGCCTCACCCCACATGGAACAGCAATCCACCATCGTAAGAATATACATATTCCTCTTCCTAGTCCGAGGAAGAGGACCAACAAGATCGATGGCAACTCTCTCGAAAGGAGAGTTCATAATGGGCATGTCGCCCAGGATTACCGGAGCCGTCCAGTGTTTTGGTGCCACACGCTGGCACTCTGGGCACGACTTGACGTACCGACGCACGTCTCCAGTCATCCCTGGCCAGTAGTAATGGCAGGAAATGCGCTGGAGTGTTGCCCCGACACCCATATGTCCACTGAATGAAATGGTGTGTCCCATATGAAGAAGCTGTTCCCGATAGGCCTTAGGAACTACCAGCTGTCCATGCTGGCGTTCCTCCACTCCGGCTCTCCGGAACAATAACCGATTCTTCATATAATACTGACCCCGTCTTGGTGGGTCAGAACTTTTTGGCAACTGGTTGAAGCAAGGTTGCAAAGTAGCATCCTGGCTTTGAGCAGCTCGTAACTCCCCAGGCAAGGGATTCACGATCAAGGCCGGCGTCTGCTCATCTCCCGATTGAGATCTGGTTTGCATTGCCCCTACGTACATGGGTTATGTTGGGATCCCTAGAAAGACGTATCGACAACCCAAGATCATTGGGAAGATCGGATCGAGCAGAACGGCTGCCTGGATAGTGCCGGTAACATATTTCGATTTGATGTCTACCTTCGCAATTGGAAGAGACATCGCTACCGCACTCTTGATCGCCGTTTGAATCTCAATAGACTCCCGGGTTAGCTGCTCTGGGCTCACTAAGTGTGATGAAATTACGGCCTCGAACTGCAGACCCGTGTCATAGAGACACTCGACTGGTTGTCCGTTCACAAGTATCGTCTCTACTACTGGTGGTTTCTCGGAATCTTTGTTCTCAAGACCCTTCCCTTCTACCTCCCTGTTAGACCCTTCCCCGTTTTCTACAAGACAGGCAGCATAGTGAGAGTCTTTCTGTTTGCGCCTGCAATCGGCCGTATTGTGTGTGGGAGATTTACAGTAGGCGCACCACTTTTCACTCCACTTTCTTTTAGGAGATCCAGGTGGACTCTTACCAGAGGGTTTCTTAATTGGAACTTTATCGAAAAGATCCTCCTTCTTGGTGTGTGCTGTTTTAGGGGTCTTCTTCTTTCCAGACCATGTGTCTGGTGGTCGGGGATTGGGTTGTGACAGTTCCCCATTATCCCCATGAGCTAGCACATACCTTTCCGCTAATGTATTGACTAAGTCTAACCTCTCTGCCCCATTTTCTAATAAGAAGGTTTGCAATGGCTTAGGCATCATTCTCTTCATTTGGTCTACGACCACTAATTCTTCTAAACTTTCATAGTCGTTAGCAAATCCAGCTAATGACATCCACTTCAAAAGGTAAGACTTAAGTCTAACACTGTAGGCTGCGAACATCTCCCCTGGCTCTTTCTTCGACTTTCTGAACTGCTGTCGGTATGTATGGGCTATCATCTGGAACCTTTTCAATAAGGCTTTTTCCAGGGCCTCATAGTCATTCTCCATACCAGGTGGCAACCTTGAGTAGACCTCGTACGCTGTCCCCCTCAGGCCCTGTGAGAGTTTCAAATTCCACTTCCTACGTTCCAATCCCATAGCCAAAGCCATCGACTGAAATCTGTGAAGATACGGGTCGATCTTATCTTTGTGTTCATCGAACGGGAGCAATGGGAACTTCATTGCCTGGTATGGACCGCCACTAGAAGTTGTTGAGTCAGGGAGAACTGCGATTCCAACTGCACCCTCGCTTTCCTTGGCAGTTTGAGCTTTCAGCTCCAACTTCCTCATATGGAACTCATGGTCTCTGACTGCCTGCTCTGCCTCCATCTTCCTAGCCTCAGCCTCAATTTTCTTAGCTTCACGCACAGCTTGTCTGAAGTCTCTTTCCACTTCTTGCACATATTTCTGTAACTCCTCCCCATCATAGCCCATCTCACGCCCTGTAGCCTGTACTTCAGCAACATTAAATTTAGCTGATGCCATCCTAAACTCATAGGGTAAGTGAATATGTAATTGTGTATTAAATTTCAATCTCAAGTACACAACTGGTTATATTACACGACCACAACACGTCGTATGTCGGTCAGTCTGTGTCAGGAAGAGTATAGACAATAGCCAGGCACGGTAGGCAGAACCTATTGATAGTAGACAAGAATATCTGTCCCCTATCATTATATCAACCAGAACTCCACCAGGATTTCAAATATCCCGGACGAGCCCCCAGAAATTGTACCAAGCTACGTGGAGAGTCCCAAATAGCCCTGTCACAATGTTTAAATAATCCTCTATAGCCCTGGCTGGGATAGGTCTTTGCTTGCCAACCCTCCTCCGTTCCCCGGACTCACTGTCACTCTCTCTTTCGACCTCGGGACCTATTCCCTGAGGTGTCTTTCTGGCTGATCCATAGACTAACACGGTGATCGTTGGAGTAAACTAAAACGTGATTTATTAAATTAATAAAGAACAGCACAGGAAAACATCAAGGCAGTTAAAACAGATAGTTCTAAACAGACACAACAAGGATAAAGTTCAGGCACAGAGCCTCAGGTAGCTTTTCTTCACAGACCGAGCTTAATACACTGTCCGGTCAGTCCACATACAGCTCACCGCATCATTCTTCAGGTCTTTCCTTTCCCCGTAGAAACAACAGGCCGATGTAGAACCAAAGCCACTGGTTTGTGAGGACTTCTATTCATAGTCAATTAAGTTCATTTGGCACAAGGTTTTCAATGATTGGGAAATGAATTATGATTTCAAATAATGGGAATTGTTCATGAAGGTGTAATGGATAGGTGCCTTTCACTGTCCTGTACAAAATGGGTATGCAGGATGATCATGCGTAGGCCCAGACAAGAAACTAACTGCTCTCGAGCCTATGTAGTTGAAAGGACTTGAGATGCGTCATCACCGCAAATTGTCATTTGCCCAAGACCAACCTTGCCTCTCTCTCAGAGTTAGTAACACCATGTGTGGTATGGTCAATACCTTGACCTGGCTTCATCAGGAGTATATAGCTTTAGCATAGAAGCTCTGTTGATACTGTCCGATTTAATCACGTCCAAAAGAAGAGGACCCTTTCCATTCCCCAGTAGTAGGCTGCAGTGTTGTCCTAATCTTTGAATTAAATAGACATGCTGCAAATACCAAACGGTAAGTCTTGGAACGGACATGAATTGCACCAGAAGTTGCACTGGTGTGTATTTGGTGTAAGGTGCCCTATCGGGTTTCCCCGAAGACAAGAAATATATCTAATCGTTCTATTAAATAGATCGTGTTGTTAAAGTATCCCAGAGAACTATCTTCTATGGTGATTGAGCGAATAATAGAACTGAGGGTTCCCGAAAGCTGTTTCCCCCTGTTTACCCAAACCCAAAGAAGGCCTGAGGACATGGGCCACTGACGTTTTGTCACAAGGGATGCGCAGGAAACCCCTCCTACCCTGGACAATGAGGAGACGATAGGAAACCTCCCCAACGATGGAAAAGAGAGATGCGTCAGTCCCTCTCCTATGCTGGACGATAGACCCAAGCACGAAGACAACCTGAAGGTGAGCCCGCACAGGTGCTCAACGCGAGATAACAAAAACAGAAATCAAAAGACGAGCCATTTTCAGGGCTCGAAACAAGTTAACAAGCACATAAACTAAAAGACGAGCCCTTTTCAGGGCTCACCTCAAGTAAACCCAAGAATCACTCAAGCCAATTCTTAGGCTCAAGGTGATGCAGGCGAAGGCATACCTCAGAGTAGCTGCAGACACAGACCACCCACTGCATGAGGCGCTGGACGCAGTTAAGGGTCAGCGACTGATAAGAGGGAAATCATGTATGGCTCAGGCGGAGGATACGATCAGACTGGTGTGCCCCTTGGAGAACATTAGGCGTGGAGAGGAGTGGGTCAGAGTGCCAGCGGAGCAGTCAGACTTGTGCAGAATTATAATCACATTAAGCCGGGAGTGCAGGGAGTGGCCAGCAGGGGCCACAGAAGTGGAAATCCAGCAACTAATTCAGGACAATGCTAACTCGAGTGATGTGATTATCTACAAAGATGGTTCGGTGGCAAGAGGTGAGAGAAGTGGCTGGGGGTTCATAGCCAAAGCTAATGGTCGATGTTTGGGGCAGGAGAGCCTGGCATATGATACCACAACATCCAGCTTAAGAATGGAAGTGGAGGCAGTCACTGCGGCTCTTCGCTGGATGGAGAATACGACACACACACACACATTGTGATTGTAACTGACTCAGAAAGCATGCTGACGAGGGTGAGGACGGGCAGACTTCGTGCGGAGTGGCTTGCTTCGCTTCGGAGGTCACGGGTGACAAGCATCGCCTGGATCTTTTCTCCGGGGCATGCCGGTGTGCTGGGAAATGAACAGGCGGATAGATTTGCTGGCTCTTCAGAACTTGGTGGAGTATTGATACATGACAAGGCAGACGTGGTTGCGGCCTTGTGGGAGCACGTGCAAACCTCGGAGGAGCAAATGGATTACCATGGTCTGGCAAGAATGAGACAACGATGAGTGACGAAGGGATCTGGCCGACGCTCAACGCTTAGAGGAAAGGCGAGACGGACTTATAATCAGATTGCTACTGGTACTATTAGTGTTGGGACTCTTCGCTCGCTACTGAGGATGGGGACGGAGCACTTATGAGAATGCCCCGAATGCTGTAATGTCGATTCCTAAATGAATCAATCAATCAATCAACATGTTGGTGTTGACTGCAACGCCCTGTAAAGGATATGTAACTAATTTTATTTTTTTTGTGATACAAGGAAAATAATTGCATGTAGGGTGAAGTCATATTACGGCTTTAGCAATCAAGGGGAACAATTATAGATTTCACTATACTTGTACTTAACAGCTATTTTGCAAGTGAAGTATATATTTATTCCTGTAGCAATTTTATTCATATCATGGAAAGTACAAATTGAAAGTTACCGTCATAAAGCTATACACAGTTTTAAATATTATTTGAAAATGTAGGCACCAAATTGTTGCATAATAAATATTGTTTAGTAAATTATTTATTTCTTTATCTGCTAGGCCGCGTCTGTCTAAATAGACGTTAGGGTTTACTCTGGTTTCTCTTCACAACGTATACATCTTTCTATCAAGAATTTGCAAATAGGACATTGGCGTTCTTGTGTACACCTTGTAAATATGCATTGCTTTGTATGAAATAAACGATTAAAAAAAAAAACAAGAAAAAAAGACGAAGACAAATCATCGAAAAAAAATACATGTGGGAAAAAATGCACCCCAAAAAAAGTGTCTCCTGGACAAGCAGGTCAAGAATGTACCCAGGGTATCCGAGTCTATTAGGAAGAGGAGGGCGGCGATTGCTGCCAGCAAGACCAGGACCAGTAAGAATTAGCAGCTTACAAAAAGAAACAAGCAGCCAAGAAGAAGGTGGTGTTCCAGCGAGCTGAGAAATACTCCAAGGAGTACCAGGCCAAGGAGCACAATGTAATCAGACTTGCCCGCATCGCTAAAAAGAGTGGCAATTTCTACGTGCCCGCTGAGCCCAAGTTGGCTTTCGTCATTAGGATCAGAGGTATCAATAGCATCCACCCACGGCCCAGTAAAGTCCTGCAGCTGTTCAGACTGCGTCAGATCAACAACGGCGTCTTCGTCAGACTTAACAAGGCCACACTGAACATGCTCAAGATTGCTGAGCCCTACGTTGCTTGGGGTTTCCCCAACCAGAAGACCGTGCGTGAGCTCATCTACAAGCGAGGCGTTGGCAAGGTCAACCACCAGCGGATTGCCCTGACTGAGAACTCCATTGTGGAGAAGGAACTGGGTAAGTGGGACATTATTTGTGTTGAGGACCTCATCCATGAGATCATGACTGTTGGCCCCAACTTCAAGTATGCCTCAATCTTCCTCTGGCCGTTCAAGCTGTCCTCTCCTCTGGGAGGCTGGCGCCGCAAGTACAACCACTTTAACGATGGTGGTGATTACGGCTTCAGGGACACCAAGATTGATGCCCTGGTTAGACAGATGCTGTAAGCGCAGTGGTGGAAGCAGCCAGTTCAAGACTAGCAGATAGTTCACTATAATGTTCATGTGAATTATTGATGATAATAAATTTCATTGCCCCCCCTCCCCACCCCTTAAAAAAGTGTCTCCTGTGTGTAATATACAGTGGTGGTGGAAATTTTGCCACCTTGTGTAGCGAACTAAACAAATCCAATCTACGCGCCCTCCCTTTCTCTCTCTCCCCTTCTCTCCCCCTCCCTCCCCCGGCTCTCTCTCCCTCTTTGTTGACCGCTTTCCCGGTCTCAACCCAGCCCGCCACAAACAAATCCTTTGCACTTGTGATTAAGGGAGTGATTGTGATTCAGTAATACTATTACACTTGTTTACAGGAAACTAAGCTTGCATGAGGTTGCCTGCAGTGTGAAAGTTCCAGTTAAATGGTTTGGTATGCATGGGAGCAAATGATTACTACACCATGCCAAGAATATAACGTCACATGTACATGAATGTATACGCTGTATTCGCAAATGTAAAAAGACACTGTTTTTGTACATAATAAACGGGAAAAAAATATACACAGGCGATTTCTTGGGTCGGGATGATCACCCAACAGAACCGACACCTAGTGGGGTGGCTCTGGCCCCTCTGGGAACCTTGAGCCCTTCTAATAAATAAAATTTACTAAAGATTTCCGTGGAGAGGAGCAATATTATCACAATCATCAATCAATATAATCACATGACAATCACAAGAGGAGTCTAAAGACTATTTTTCTAAGCCCTAACCTGTAGGGCATCCGTCAACAAATCATGAATGACACTGATCTCTGGGTAGTATTGCATATTGTGGAGTACTGTGAGAACTATCCCACCGATGGACAAGAGGGACGCGCAGGAAACCCCTCCTACCCTGGATAATGAGGAGACGGTAGGAAACCTCCCCAACGATGGAAAAGAGAGATGCGACAGTCCCTCTCCTATGCTGGACGATAGACCCAAGCACGAAGACAACCTGAAGGTGAGCCCGCCCAGGTGCTCAACGCGAGAAAACAAACACAGAAATCAACAGACGAGCGCTTTTCAGGGCTCGAAGCAAGTTAACAAGCACATAAACTAAAAGACGAGCCCTTTTCAGGGCTCACCTCAAGTAAACAAGTACAGACAGTAAATAATGAGCCCTTTTTAGGGATAAACCCAAGAATCACTCAAGCCAAACAAGAACGGGAAGCAAAGTAAACAAACATCGTCCCGACCTCTCAAGAAGCCCCAGCTTCAGCACACCAAGTACTTATGAGTTGGAGTTCGGTTTGCAGTTCCACGACAACCTGATCTCTATCCTTACCAGTGACGATACACTAAAACATCGTCTGCTTATTACAATGTCCTCCCCGGTCCATGTGACCTACTCGCTGATGATTCACACAGTGTAGGCGTTAAACAGCAACTGAGATAATGGTGATTCCCTGTGGTAGGCCAGGATATATTGTTGTTGGTTCCGACGTCCAACTGCCACATCTAAAAGCTACTTTCCGTTGGAAGAGGGCTGCAGCGATCCAACTAAGGAGGAACGGACTAATCTTGAGTTCAAGAAGCTGAAGCATTAACAAATAAAATAGTACTCTGTTGTACGCGTTCTTAAGATCAATCGCTGCAGCAAAGGTTTCAATGCCTGACTGGAAACCTTCATAAACATCATGGGCAAACACTGCTGCATTGGTACAGGTTTCTCTTTTGGGACGGTGACCTTCCATGGTGGGTGGGAAAACACCTTGCTTCTCTAGCTGGCTTGATATTTTTCTGGCAATTAACTTCTCCAGCAGCTTGCCTATTGTATTTTGCATGGTTATTACTCGATATTCCTGAATGTTTGTGTGGTCTTTGCCAGGCTTCGGCAAAGGAATCAGATAGCTGTGTAACCACTCCTCCTTGATGCTAGCACTCCCTATACTGTTGTTGCTACATGTCTGCTAGTTTCTCTAGCTTGTTGTCGGGTACACCTATTGATGTCATATCTTATGCCATCTGGCCCTGGAGCGCTGCTATTTGATCGTCGAAGCACAGCCTTGATTTCTTTCACTGTCACTGTGTCTTCATCCGAAATGTTATGGGCCTTGCATCTGTCTGAGATGACCTCCTTGGCAAGATTTCAGCCTCCAATGTCTGTCTGGTTGCTCTGCTCCAGATATCGTTCAAAGAGGGCTTTGCCCTTGTTCTCGTCAGTCCCCTGCCAGATGAGGTCAGCACCTTGGAGGTCAGAAATTATCTTATTATTGACTACCCCACTCATGCTTTTATGTAGTCGCCAGAACAGTTTCAGTGACTTGTCTGTGCTTACTCTTTGACATACCTCTGCCCATTTTTCACTTTTAACCACCTTAACCAGTTCTTTGAAATAGCTTACTTTTTGTGCATCTCTCTTTCTAAGTGCGTGTATTGAATAAGTATGGGCAACTTTGTTCTTCTTGGCGTTTGCCATCTCCTTACAGCACTACGCTTATCCATCCAGGCCTTCTCCACCTAAAATTCCACCAAGGTGGCTGCTCACAGCTTTTTTTCATGCCCTGAAACTTTCTGCGCTTGTCGCGCCTTATTTTACTCACCACATTTTGCCCTGTACTGTCATACTGGAAAGTGTCTCAACTCAGTGATTGCTGAAAATAAATAATTTGTTTGTCCAAATAAATAAATAAATAAATAAATAAATAAATAAATAAACAGTTAGATGCTTCCCTGTCGGCCCAGTAGTCATGGGTTTCGATCCGCATTTCACAAACGAACCTGGGCTCCCAGCCAAAATATCACAAAGAAGTGCCTTGTCGGCTGGCATGGGCGATCTCCGACGACATGGAACAACTAACATGTTTGACTCCCTTCCGTGCCATGACACAAGACTCACGAATTTTTCTCTCGCTGTCTTCCTCTATCTCTCTCTTTCCACAAATCTCTCCGGTTTTCACATGTTCCAGTGTTTGTCGTCTTATGATATGGCCAACAAATTATGACTGCCTCCTGCTGATGTTTGTAATAAGTTGTCTTTGAGACTTCTCCCTCAAAGTTCCTAGATTGCTCATTTTGGCTGTTTCATATTGACTGTGAACATATCTGACATACCTTCTTGTGTTCTTACTGCACTTTGGCTCGAGTGGTACATGGTTATGTCATAATCATGCAAAAAAAAATAAATAACTACATAAATAAATAAAATACAGAGGTTCCAAGGAAGCTGACAGGGGAAACAACTGAGGACATCAGAGGACAAGCTAAACACCAACCTTAACAAGATGTCTGTACAGAATGGTTTGTTAGTACCAATCATTTTGTTTTTCTCGCTTCGAGGCGAAGGAGTTACGGACGCAATTCGTAATCCCGCATACCCGCGTTCGAAACACAGCTGCAGGCGATTTGGCAGCAAACCGTCTTGCAGTTGGCTTTTTACGAAATGGTATGGATGCCGGTCGTTCAGAAAGCAATGGGAAACTATTGAACGTAAACTTACCAAGAGATCACAACAGCAAAACATGCTGGTGTGGGAATCGTCGCCGGAGCTTCGGAGCACGTGCTCTGCGCTTGACACATCCCTCAGAGGCTAGCGAAGAGAGAGTGAGGAGGAGAAGAGGAAATGGTGTGAGACGACGGCATAGAAATAGCAGGGCAGACGCCAGGAGAACAAGACGAAAAGTGGAGAGACTAGGTTTCAACTATGTAAGAGTGGGATACTGGAATTGTCGCAGTGCCAAACAGAGAGGGCATGTATTGGAGAGACTAATATATCATTTTGACGTCCTCATGCTCCAGGAACTAAGTACAGACAAATACCATTGCCCTGGGTACGCCAGTTAAATAAACCCTACTGGGCAGAAGAGACATGGACAAGGTTTGCTGGTGAAGGAGGGAGTGAAACATGTGGTACTTGACTTGAGCCAGTGGAATCACAGTGCAAGAGAGGTCCAGGGTATACAAATGGAGATTGGTAGCCTAAGTTGGAACATCATAAACGTATATGCCATAGTGGACGGTTTTGTCAGAAAGGAACATTGGGACTGGCTTAAGGAACTGGAGGAATTACCAGGTGATAGGCTACTCATATGTGGAAACTTCAATGCAAGGAACAGAGATTGGGATAGTAGTGGAGAAAACCGAGAGGGAATTGCCCTAGCAGATGCCATGGTGGACTCCGATGTGGTCTGCATAAATGATGGTAGGCCGACAAGAATGGCAATGAGGCCTGGCGATGGAGACACAGCTATTGACTTGGCACTTGTCTCCCAGTCATCTGTCCTTGATGTAAAGTGGAATGTTTTGAATTACCATGGGAGTGATCACATGCCATCATCAGTCCTGATCTCTAAACTCAGGAAAGTTAAAGCTGGGAGAGCGCGCAAGACCTTCCGGTATGAGTGGACCGATTGCCTTCTTGGACGCCTGAGAAAAGGGGCATGCAACTGGACTGTTAAAACTCCCTTTTTGCAGCCCCCATGGTGGAACCCAGAAGTAGACCATGCTTGGAAAGCAAAGAGAGCAGCAGTGAAGCAGCTAAAGAAAGTGCGACAGACACTTCGAAACTCACAAGAGGAAGTGGACACAGCGGAAAATGCCAAGAAAGACAAGGTGGAGGTGTTCAAGCGCTGTGCTGCAGAGGCCAAAAAAGCAAAATGGGACTTTTTCATGAAGGAGATTGGAGGTGATAAAACACTGCGAAAATTCTGGAAACTGCACAGGCAAATGCAGAGAAAAGATCGGCCGATGACAGTGGGAACAATCTATAGAGATGATGGTGTGCGCGTGACAACAGACAAAGAGAAAGGGGAGGCGTTTCTCCAGAGATTTTTAGAGCAGACCAATCATAATGATGCGGACACCAGGGATGCAGTTAGAGAGGAGCTATCTGGCACCACGAAGAATATGCAGTATGAAGACATCATACGGGTGGAAGATGTTAAACACATTTTGAAAAAGGCAAAAGACACGGCACCAGGGCCCGATGGGGTCAGGTATGGCCACATGAAGGGTTTGAGCGAAGCAGGCCTGGAGGAGACGACCGACTGCTTTAACCAGAGCATTAGGACAGCATCAGTACCGCAGGATTGGGTGCACATCTATCACATCCCTCTCCCAAAACCATTCAAGGATCATTCAAAACTTAGCGGCTTTAGGATCATCACCCTTCAAAATACATTTGGGAAGGTTTTAGAGAAGATAGTCGCTGTTAAGCTGCAGGATTTTTTGGAAAGGGGGAAGTTTCTTCCAAGAGGCCTGGGGAGCTACAGGCTAGGAAAAGATACCTGGTCAAATGCAGCCACTTTTGCCTTTGATGTTTATGAGGGGTTCCAGAGTAGACAGGAAACTATGGCGGTAGCGCTTGATCTCGAGGATGCGTACAATAGAGTTCGATATGATATTTTAATGACCGCACTGATGGAGAAGGGGGTCAATCCCTGGTTGATGAACTGGATAGCAACGGTCCTGCACTCTCGTCGGGTTGCTCTCCGTCTGGGCGCATGGACCTCAGTGCCACATATGTTAACCCCGGGTCTGCCACAGGGATCTGCAGTATCACCGGTGCTCTTTACTGTGTATACGAGCAAGATTGCAAACCTAGAAGCACCAGGGGTTGGAAGAATACTAACATTTGCAGATGATATTCTTGCATATAGGCAGGGGAGAGATAGGGAGCAAACAGCCAAGGAGTTACAGGCGACAGTAGATAAAGTGATTGACTGGTGCACAGAAATGAGTGCTGTCATCCACCCGGAACAGGCGGCTGTTTTGTGGTGCTCTCTGGACAACAGGATTGTAAGAGCTGAAGTCCCAAGCGTCTCGATAGATGGTAGAAATATCAGCAGAGAGAGCAAACTTAAGTATCTTGGGATCACATTTGACAGGAGGCTATCCTTCAAGGACCATGTGGAGATGGTCGTGACAAGATCTCAAAAGGGACTCAATGCACTTAAAACTATGGCTGCAATGGACATAGAGCAGAGAATGCTTTTCACACTATACCAGCACTTTATCCTCTCAGTAATTGATTATGTATTAGGTCTGCTCACTGTCTCAGAGAGGCAGCTGGTGAAGTTAGAGCGCATACAGAAAGAAGCTATGCGGGTCATTCTAGGATACACTAGAGACACCCCAGTAGTGTTTGTGCGTTACATCCTTGGTCTGCCGACTGTTGCTGGTAGGCTCAAGGTGATGCAGGCGAAGGCATACCTCAGAGTAGCTGCAGACACAGACCACCCACTGCATGAGGCGCTGGACGCAGTTAAGGGTCAGCGACTGATAAGAGGGAAATCATGGATGGCTCAGGCGGAGGATACGATCAGACAGGTGTGACCCTTGGATAACATTAGGCGTGGAGAGGAGTGGGTCAGAGTGCCAGCGGAGCAGTCAGGCTTGTGCAGAGTTATAATCACATTAAGCCGTGAGTGCAGGGAGTGGCCAGCAGGGGCCACAGAAGTGGAAATCCAGCAAATAGTTCAGGACAATGCTAACTCGAGTGATGTAGTTATCTACACAGATGGTTCGGTGTCAAGAGGTGAGAGAAGTGGCTGGGTTAGTTAGTTAGTTAGTTAGTCGACAGATCATCCTCGTTGCACATCGAACCATTCAGTCCATAAGTGCTCGGATCCCCTCCTCAGCAAATCCCGCAGCGCGTAGCGGCTAACGACGCCAGTTCTGTGTTGGTTTATCAATCTTCTTTGGCTTCCTACGTAGTGTTCTTGTTTGGCCACCCCTCTTTTAATTTGCTGCTCCCGCAGTCTGGCCATTGTTGTAGATTCACAGTCATCACTTGGTTCTCGCAAAAGTCTCACTTCTCGTAGAGCATTCAGAATGTCAGCCTGGTCCATGGCGCGTCCGCCCTCCACAGTAGCCTCACCTGCGAGCTTGTCAGCCCGCTCATTTCCTTGTACTCCCGCATGACCTGGCACGAAGATGAAACTAATCTTTGCCAGCCGAGACCGCTTCAGAGGCAGCAACCATTCTCTTCGGATCGACCCCTCCTCTATCCTCTTGATCATGTTCATTGAGTCGCTAAGGAAACAAGCCCTAGTGAATGTCTGTGTCTCGAGCCATGTTATTGCTTTACTTACTGCCATGACTTCCATGGTCAGGCTACTTGTGGTTTCAGTGAAAGCACCAGAGTCCTCCTTCACAATTCTCCCTCCGGCCCGAGCTGTAAAGGCCCATGAGCTTCTCACATGTCGGACGACCGACCCATCTGTGTAGATGACCGCGTCACCGTCTAGCGAATTCTCGAAAATCAACGCTTGTACTTCAGCCTCAACAGCAGCCGGATTTTCTTGTCTGCATTTTCTATCTAGTTGGATGCAAACTGAAAAGGATGTGCAGAAATCTGTTGGCACTTGCACCCACTCCTCGCCAGGTTCTAAGTCCTCAAGTGAACACACCTGTTGAAGAATGTCTTCGGCTTGACCCATCCACGACCGTCCTCTTTTTAACCTGCTGCCCTTCACCTTCCTAATTTCACTATGCAGTGGATGTTGTGTGTTTGCGTTAATTCTGAGGTAGGCGCGTGCCCTGCAAACTTGTATTCTCTCTTCAATGGTTGGAAAATCAAGAAGGTAGCGCATCGCCCTGCATGCTGTATCTCTTGTACATCCAAGAATAATGCGCATAGCTTCATTCTGTATCCTTTCCATCCTTTCTATCTGCTTATGGCTGAGAGTCAGGATTGCCATTGCATACTCCAAAACAGACATGACCAGCCCCTCGTACAGTAGACATAGATGGCGCTGCTCACAGTTTGCTGCCGCCATCACCCGCATCGCTGCCAAACCCCGCTTGGCCTTTGTTATCACCTGGTCTATGTGCACATTATAAGCAAGGCTTCGATCAAACCGTATCCCCAGGTAATTCATTGCCTGCGTTCTTTCCACCGTCTCTGAACACAGCATTACAGTTGGTGTTGGATTGTTGACAATATGATTATTCAACGAGAACCAAGTCACTGTTGCCTTTGTTGGGTTGACCATTGCCCCAGCTTCATCACACCAAGTACTTATGCGATTGAGTTCGGTTTGTAGTTCCACAGCAACCTCCTCTCTATCCTTACCCTGACGATACACTAAAACATCATCGGCATACGACAATGTCCTGCCAGGTCCAGTGATCTGCTCACTGGTGATTCTCACTGTGTAGGCGTTGAACAGTACCGGAGATAATGGTGATCCCTGTGGTAGGCCAGGATATATTGTTGTTGGTTCCGAAGTCCAACTGCCACATCTAAAAACTACTTTCCGTTGGTAGAGGGCTGCAGCGATCCAACTAAGGAGGAATGGACTTACGTCTAGTTCAAGAAGCTGAAACATTAAAAAATCCAGTGGTACTCTGTTGTATGCGTCCTCAAGATCAATCGCTGCAGCAACGGTTTCAGTGCCTGAGTGGAAACCTTCATAGACATCATGGGCAAAGACTGCTGCATTGGTCCAGGTTTCTCTTTTTGGACGGTACCCACCCAGGGTAGGTGGGAAAACACCTTGCCTCTCTAGTTGGCTTGATATTTTCCTGGCAATTACCTTCTCCAGCAGCTTGCCTATTGTATTCTGCATGGTTATAATTCGATATCCCTGAATTTTTTTGTGGTCTTTGTCAGGCTTCGGCAAGGGAATCAGATAGCTGTGTAACCATTCCTCCTTGATGCTAGCACTCCCTATACTGTTGTTGTACATGTCTGCTAGTTTCTCTAGCTCATTGTCGGTACACCTATTTATGTCGTCGTATCTTATGCCATCAGGACCTGGAGCACTGTTTTTTGATCGTCGAAGCACAGCCTTGATTTCTTTCACTGTCACTGTGTCTTCCTCCGAAGTGTTCTGGGCCTTGCATCTGTCTGAGGTGACCTCCTTGGCCAGATTTCGGCCTCCCATGTCTGTCTGGTTGCCCTGCTCAAGGTAGTGTTCAAAGAGGGCTTTGCCCTTGTCCTCGCCAGTCCTCTGCCAGGTTAGGTCAGCACCTTGGAAGTCTGAAATGCTCTTATTCTTGACTACACCACTCATGCTTTTATGTAGTCGCCAGAACAATTTCAGTGACTTGTCTGTGCTTACTCTTTGACACACCTCTGCCCATTTTTCGCTTTTAACCACCTTGACCAGTTTTTTGAAATAGCTTACTTTTGTGTGCATCTCTCTTTCTAAGTGCAAGCAGGGACTAGGATGACCAGCTCTGTTCTTCTTGGCATTTTGCCATCTCCTTACAGCACTACGCTTATCCACCCAAGCCTTCTCCACCTCGAAACTCCACCACGGTGGCTGCTCCCAGCTTTTTTTCCTGCCCTGAAACGTTCTGCGCTTGTCACGTCTTATTTTACTCACCACATCTTGCCCTGTACTGTCATACTGGAACGTCTTTACCTTTAGCTTGTGCTGCCTGGTTCTGCCTTTCTCCACCAATATGCTGCATGGGTGGTGGTCGCTGCCATGGTGTCCTAGGACACCCCATCTACACACTGTAGTGAGTGAAGGTGAAACTAGCGCCAGATCAATAGCACTGTCCTCATCGCCTGGACGGCTTGCTGTCCTGGTGACACAGCCACTGTTAATACAAACCAGGTCGATGGTTTCCAGTGCCGTCTCGAGCTCCTCCCCTTGTGTATTGGAGGAAGTGTTTCCCCATGCTCTGCCTTTAGCGTTGAAGTCACCACAGAAAATAACATTTCTCTCGTGGCCTAATATGCCACTTAAGCACTGCCACTTCTGGGCGTCCATACTCGCATTGCGGGCATAAACATTAACCAACACGAATGGTATACTGGAATGAACTCTCAACGCCTGTATTTGTATATCGTCACTGTCCCAACTGGACATGTCTAGCTCTGACGCCACCATGCTGTCGCGAACGAGAATCGCCGTTCCCAGATGTCGTCTGTTGTAGAAACATTTGAAGCCGGCAATTCGGAGTAGCTGATCGCCCAGTCTCGTCTCCTGGAGTGCTACAATGTCGTTCCTGTAAACTAGGGTTTCTAAAATAGAGCCCCGTTGTTTTACACTGGCACAGTTCCAATATAGAATACGGATATTCCTGAGTCCTAGACGGTGACACTTGAGTCTAAAACGCCTCAAACCACCGCGCTTACCTTGCTTCTTTGTCCCTGCGCGGCTACCACGCCGCTTCGGTATGTTGACTGCTGACCGCTCGAAAAAAAAACACGTTCTTCCGCCATGTTGAAAAAACGTAAACACAGACTGGAACCACACACGCTGCTGAAAATTCACTCAAGGATGGCTTCGCTCGATGCACGAACTCCGTAGCACCCGCGCAGATCTTGAGTAGAAACTCCTGGTTTTACATCCTGGCACACCAATTACACGCAAGAGATGAATAAATCCATCCCCTACGCGAAAAAGTTGACGAACACAAAACAACACGACCGTCCGTCGCCATCTTGAAACCGGAAGTCTGCCAGTTGGGTTCATAGCCAAAGCTAATGGTCGATGTTTGGGGCAGGAGAGCCTGGCATATGATACCACAACATCCAGCTTAAGAATGGAAGTGGAGGCAGTCACTGCGGCTCTTCCGCTGGATGGAGAATACGACACACACACACATCGTGATTGTAACTGACTCAGAAAGCATGCTGACGAGGGTGAGGACGGGCAGACTTCGTGTGGAGTGGCTTGCTTCGCTTCGGAGGTCACGGGTGACAAGCATCGCCTGGATCTTTTCTCCGGGGCATGCCGGTGTGCTGGGAAATGAACAGGCGGACAGATTGGCTGGCTCTGCAGAACTTGGTGGAGTATTGATACATGACAAGGCAGACGTGGTTGCGGCCTTGTGGGAGCACGTGCACACCTCGGAGGAGCAAATGGATTACCATGGATCTGGCAAGAATGAGACAGACGAGGAGTGACGAAGGGATCTGGCCGACGCTCAACGCTCAGAGGAAAGGCGAGACGGACTTAATAATCAGATTGCTACTGGTACTATTAGTGTTGGAACTCTTCGCTGGCTGCTGAGGATGGGGACGGAGCACTTATGGGAATGCCCCGAATGCTTTGATGTCGATTCCTAAATCAATCAATTTTCAATCAATCAATCAATCAACATACTGGTGTTGACTGCAACGCCCTGTAAAGGATATGTAACTAATTTTATTTTTTTGTGATACAAGGAAAATAATTGCATGTAGGGTGAAGTCATATTACGGCTTTAGCAATCAAGGGGAACAATTATAGATTTCACTATACTTGTACTGACAGCTATTTTGCAAGTAGAAGTATATATTTATTCTTGTAGCAATTTTATTCATATCAGGGAAAGTACAAATTGAATGTTACCGTCATAAAAGCTATACACAGTTTTGAATATTACTTGAAAATTTAGGCACCAAATTGTTGTATAATAAATATTGTTTAGTAAATTATTTATTTCTTTATCTGCTAGGCCGCGTCTGTCTAAATAGACGTTAGGTTTACTCTGGTTTCTCTTCACAACGTATGCATCTTTCTATCAAGAATTTACATATTCCACATTGGAGTTCTTGTGACAATAAAAAATACGAAGACAAATCATCGAAAAAAATCCATGTGGGAAAAAATGCACCCAAAAAAAAAGTGTCTCCTGGACAAGCAGGTCAAGAATGTACCCAGGGTATCCGAGTCTATTAGGAAGATGAGGGCGGCGATTGCTGCCAGCAAGACCAGGACCAGTAAGAATTAGCAGCTTATAAAAAGAAACAAGCAGCCAAGAAGAAGGTGGTGTTTTAGCGAGCTGAGAAATACTCCACGGATTACCAGGCCAAGGAGCACAATGAAATCAGACTTGCCCGCATCGTTAAAAAGAGTGGCAATTTCTACGTACCCGCTGAGCCGAAGTTGGCTTTCGTCATTAGGATCAGAGGTATCAATGGCATCCACCCACGGCCCAGGAAAGTCCTGCAGCTGTTCAGACTGCGTCAGATCAACAACGGCTATTCGTCAGACTTAACAAGGCCACACTGAACATGCTCAAGATGGCTGAGTCCTACGTTACTTGGGGTGTCCCCAACCTGAAGACCGTGCGTGAGCTCATCTACAAGCGAGGCGTTGGCAAGGTCAACCACCAGCGGATTGCCCTGACTGAGAACTCCATTGTGGAGAAGGAACTGGGTAAGTGGGACATTATTTGTGTTGAGGACCTCATCCATGAGATCATGACTGTTGGCCCCAACTTCAAGTATGCCTCAAACTTCCTCTGGTCGTTCAAGCTGTCCTCTCCTCTGGGAGGCTGGCGCCGCAAGTACAAACACTTTAACGATGGTATTGATTACGGCTTCAGGGACACCAAGATTGATGCCCTGGTTAGACAGATGCTGTTAGCGCAGTGGTGGAAGCAGCCAGTTCAAGAATAGCAGATAGTTCACTATAATGTTCATGTGAATTATTGATGATAATAAATTTCACTGCCCTCCTCCCCACAAAAAAAAAAGTGTCTCCTGTGTGTAATATACAGTGGTGGTGGAAATTTTGCCGTCTTGTGTAGTGAACTAAACACATTCCAATCTACGCGCCCTCCCTTTCTCTCTCTTCCCCTCCCTCACCCGGCTCGCTTTCCCTTTACTGTTGACCACTTTCCCGGTCTCAACCCAGCCCCACAAACAAATCCTTTGCACTTGTGATTAAGGGAGTGATTGTGATTCAGTAATACTATTGAACTTGTTTCCAGGAAACTAAGCTTGCGTGAGGTTGCCTGCAGTGTGAAAGTTTCGGTTAAATGGTTTGGTATGCATGAGAGCAAATGATTACTACACCATGCCATGAATATAACGTCACATGTACATGAATGTATACGCTGTATTCACAAATGTAAAAAAACACTGTTTTTATCTTATATATAAAAAAGGATGTGTGGGTGGGTGGGTGGATGTGTATGTCCTTTAT
The DNA here is from genome assembly GCA_014155875.1 of Cepaea nemoralis. Classification (NCBI taxonomy): domain Eukaryota; kingdom Metazoa; phylum Mollusca; class Gastropoda; order Stylommatophora; family Helicidae; genus Cepaea; species Cepaea nemoralis. The sequence goes on along the minus strand of JACEFZ010027820.1, from coordinate 54,543 downwards.
GCGTTCGCGAACGGCCCATCCGATTGAGATGAAATTTTCTACACGTCTTCCTTTCATTCCAGCGCTGCCAACTGTCGTATATTTTTCTTCTTCCTCCTCCTCCCTCCTCCCCCTCCCAAAATACGTACGTAAATATATGATGATGATGATGAAAGAATCTCCGAACCAAAACGCTAGGGAAAGCGAAGAAAATGACGTGACTACACAGAATCGTCACACGGCAATCATCATCATCATCAAGTGCCGTGCCGGCTGGCGTAGGCATTCATGGCTCTCAATAGATCTCGGTCTTTGGTTTTCTGGATCAACTCTGCTGCTGATATTCCTCCATGCCACGGCAATATCAATAACAATTCATCTTTTTATGTGTAAGGAAGATATCTACAGTCATGTAGAAGGGAGGAACAATCAATGGAAGGACCTAAATCACAGAACCTAGACGAGTATGAATTCGGAATGGCGAACTCCCTCCTCCTCTCTTCTCCTCCTCCCTCTACCTAATCCCTCTACCTCCTCCTCCTCCTACTCCTCCTTCTCCCTCTTCCTCTCCCTTCCTCCTCCATCCTCCTCCCTCTTACTCCTTCCTCCTTCTCCCTCCGCCTCCTCCCTCCTCTTCCCTCCTCCTCCCTCCTCCTTCTCCTGCCTCCTTCTCCCTCATCCTCCTCCTGCCTCCTTCTCCCTCATCCTCCACCCTCCTCCTCCTTCTCCCTCTTCCTCCTCCCTCCTACTCCCTCCTCCTCCCTTCTCATCCTCCCTCCTCCTCCTCCCTCTACCTCCTCCTCCTCCCTCCTCCTCCCTTTTCATCCTCCCTCCTCCTTCTACCTCCTCTCTCCACCCTCCTCCTCCTCTTCCTCCTCCCTTTCCTTCCTCCTCCTTCTCCCTCTACCTCCTTCCTCCACCCTCCTCCTCCTCCCTCCTAATCCACTTCCCACCTCCCTTTCCTTCCTCCCCTCCTCATTCTACCTCCTCCTCCCTCCCCCCTCTCCCTCCTCCTTCTCCCTCCGCCTCCTCCCTCCTCTCCCCTCCTCCTCCCTCCTTCCCCTCCTCCTCACTTCCCCTCCTCCCTCCTCCTCCCTTCTCCTCCTCCCTCCTTCTCCCTCCTCCTCTCCCTCCTCCAATTCCTACCCTCTTCCGCTTCCCCTCCCCCTCCTCCCTCTCCCTCCTCTTCCTCCTCCATCGTCCACCTCCCTCTTCCTCCTCCTCCCCCTTCCTCATCCTCCCTCTTCCTCCTCCTCCTTCCTCCTCCTCCACCCTCCTCCTCCCTCTACCTAATCCTTCCTCCTCTCTCCTCCTCCTTCCTCCACATCCCTCCTCCTTCCTCTCCCCATCTCCTCCTCCTACCCTCTTCCTCTTCCCCTCCCCCTCCTCCCTCTCCCTCCTCTTCCTCCTCCATCCTCCTCCTCCTCCTTCTCCCTCCTTCTCCCTCTTCCTCCTCCCCCTCTTCCCTCTCCCTCCTCCTCCCTCCTCCATCCTCCTTCTCCCTCCTCCTAATACCTCCTCCTCTCTCTTCCTCCTCCTTCTTCCTCCTCCTCCCTCTTCCTCCTCCTCCCTCCTCCTCCCTCCTCCTCCTTCTCCTCTTCCCCTCCTCCTAATCCTCCTCCTCCCTCCTATCCTCCCTACTTCTCCTCCTCCCTCCTCCTCCTCCTCCTCCTCTCTCCGCCTCTTCCTCCTACCTCCTCCCTCCTCTTCCTCTTCCCTCTACCACCTCCCTCCTCCTCCCTCCTCCTCCTTCCTCCACATCCCTCCTCCTCCATCTTCCTCCTCCTCCCTCCTCATCATTCTTCCTCCTCCTCCTTCTCCCCCTCCTCCCTCCTCCTCACTCCTCCTTCTACCTCTCCCTCCCTCCTCCTTCTCCCTCCTCCTCCTCCCTCCTCCTCCCTCCTCCTCCTCCTCCCTCCTCCTCCTCCTCCCTCCTCCTTCTCCCTCCTCCTCCCTCTCCCTCCTCCTCCCCCTCCTCCTCCTGCGTTCTCCTCCTCCTTCTCCCTCTTCCTCCTCCCTCTTCCTCCTCCCTCTTCCTCCTCTCCTCCTCCCTCTTCCTCCTCCTTCTTCCTCCTCCTCCTTCTCCCTCCTCCTCCCTCCTCCTCCTCTCTACTCCTCCTCCTCTCTCCTCCTTCCTCCTCCTCCCTCTTCCTCCTCCTCCCTCCTCCTCCTTCTCCTCTTTCCTCCTCCTCCTCCTAATCCCTCCTCCTCCCTCCTCCTCCCTCCTATTCCTCCGTACTCCTCCTCCTCTCTCCGCCTATCTCTTCCTCCTCCTCCTCCTCCCTCCTCCACCCTCTTCCTCCTCCTTCCTCCTACTCCTCCTTTTTCTTCTTCTTCTGCTGCTGCTGCCGCTGTTCCATATACCCAAGTTAATTGTTGGGGGAATATGTACAGATCTTTCAAGTGCACTTTCTAATGCTTTTTGCAAGTTGGTCTTCGTTTATCTAAGGCTGTTCTAACCGCAACCAATAAATGATTAGACAGACAGACAGACAGAACAGACAGACAGACAGATAGTCGGGAACGGGAACTTATATGAATTAAATGAGATGCTCCCCATCAGGGTCTGGGCGAAGCCGGGCCGGGTCAGACAGACAGACAGACAGACAGACAGACAGACAGATAGACAGACAGACAGATAGATAGTCGGGAACGGGAACGGGAGCTTATATGACTACTTATATGAATTAAATGAGATGCTCCACACTAGGAGCCAGGCGATGCCGGGCAGGGTCAGACAGACAGACAGACAGACAGACAGACAGACAGACAGACAGACAGGAACGGGAACGGGAGCTTATATGACTACTTATATGAATTAAATGAGATGCTCACCACCAGGGACTGGGCGAAGCCGGGCCGGGTCTGCTAGTACATAATAAACGGGAAAAAAATATACACAGGCGATTTCTTGGGTCGGGATGATCACTCAACACAACCGACACCTAGTGGGGTGGCTCTGGCCCCTCTGGGAACCTTGAGCCCTTCTAATAAATAAAATTTACTAAAGATTTCCGTGGAGAGGAGCAATATTATCACAATCATCAATCAATATAATCACAAGCATCAATCAACATAATCACATGACAATCACAAGAGGAGTCTAAAGACTATTTTTCTAAGCCCTACCCTGTAGGGCACCCATCAACAAATCATGAATGGTACTGATCTCTGGGTAGTATTGCATATTGTGGAAGTACTATGAGAACTATCCCACCGATGGATAAGGGGGATGCGCAGGAAACCCCTCCCACGCTGGAGAAAAGAGGAAGCGATAGGAAACCTCCCCAACGATGGACAAGAGGGATGCGCAGGAAACCCCTCCTACGCTGGACAATGAGGAGACGGTAGGAAACCTCCCCAACGATGGAAAAGAGAGATGCGACAGTCCCTCTCCTACGCTGGACGATAGACCCAAGCACGAAGACAATCTAAGGTGAGCACGCACAGGTGCTCAACGCGAGATAACAAAAACAGAAATCAAAAGACGAGCCCTTGTCAGGGCTCGAAGCAAGTTAACAACTACAGAAGCTAAAAGACGCGCCCTTTTCAGGGCTCACCTCAAGTAAACAAGCACAGATAGTAAATAATGGGCCCTTTTAGGGCTAAACCCAAGAATCACTAAAGCTCAAGCAAGAACGGGAACCAAAGTAAACAAACATCGTCCCGACCGCTCAAGAACCCCCAGCTTCAGCACACCAAGTACTTATGAGTTGGAGTTCGGTTTGCAGTTCCACGACAACCTGATCTCTATCCTTACCATGGCGATACACTAAAACATCGTCGGCTTATGACAATGTCCTCCCCGGTCCAGTGATCTGCTCGCTGGTGATTCTCACAGTGTAGGCGTTGAACAGCACCGGATATAATGGTAATCCCTGTGGTAGGCCAGGATATATTGTTGTTGGATCCGACGTCCAACTGCCACATCTAAAAACTACTTTCCGTTGTAAGAGGGCTGCAGCGGTCCAACTAAGGAGGAACGGACTTATCTTGAGTTCAAGAAGCTGAAGCATTAACAAATCCAATGGTACTCTGTTGTACGCGTTCTCAAGATCAATCGCTGCAGCAAAGGTTTTAATGCCTGACTGGAAACCTTCATAAACATCATGGGCAAACACTGCTGCATTGGTACAGGTTTCTCTTTTGGGACGGTGACCTTCCAGGGTGGGAGGGAAAACACCTTGCTTCTCTAGCTGGCTTGATATTTTTCTAGCAATTAACTTCTCCAGCAGCTAGCCTATTGTATTTTACATGGTTATTACTCCATATCCCTGAATGTTTGTGTGGTCTTTGCCAGGCTTCGGCAAGGGAATCAGATAGCTGTGTAACCATTCCTCCTTGATGCTAGCACTCCCTATACTGTTGTTGTACATGTCTGCCAGTTTCTCTAGCTCGTTGTCGGTACACCTATTGATGTCATATCTTATGTCATCTGGCTCTGGAGCGCTGCTATTTGATCGTGGAAGCACAGCCTTGATTTCTTTCACTGTCGCTGTGTCTTCATCCGAAATGTTCTGGGCCTTGCACCTGTCTGAGGTGACCTCCTTGGCAAGATTTCGACCTCCCATGTCTGTCTGGTTGCTCTGCTCCAGATATCGTTCAAAGAGGGCTTTGCCCTTATTCTCGTCAGTCCCCTGTCAGATGAGGTCAGCACCTTGGAGGTCAGAAATTATCTTATTATTGACTACCCCACTCATGCTTTTATGTAGTCGCCAGAACAGTTTCAGTGACTTGTCTGTGCTTACTCTTTGACATACCTCTGCACATTTTTCACTTTTAACCACCTTAACCAGTTCTTTGAAATAGCTTACTTTTTTGTGCATCTTTCTTGCTAAGTGCGTTTATTGAATAGTATGGACAACTTTGTTCTCTTGGCGTTTTGCCATCTCCTTACAGCACTACGCTTATCCATCCAGGCCTTCACCACCTAAAAATTCCACCAAGGTGGCTGCTCACCGTTTATTTTCATGCCTTGAAACTTTCTGCGCTTGTATCGCCTTTTTTTTACTCACCACATTTTGCCCTGTACTGTCATACTGTCTCAACTAAGTGATTGCTGAAAAAAAAAAATCATTTGTTTGTCCACATAATAAATAAATAAATAAATAAATAAATAAATAAATAAATAAACAGTTAGATGCTTCCCTGTCGGCCCAGTAGTCATGGGTTTCGATCCGCATTTCACAAACGAACCTGGCCTCCCAGCCAAAATAATACAAAGAAGTGTCTTGTCGGCTGGCATGGGCGATCTCCGGCGATCTCGGAACACCTAACATGTTGACTCCCTTCCATGCCTGCCACGAATTTTTCTCTCGCTGTCTTCCTCTATCTCTTTCTTTCCCCAAATCTATCTATGTTTACATGTTCCAGTGTTTGTCGTCTTATGATATGGCCAACAAATTATGACTGCCTGCTGATGATGTTTGTGATAAGTTGTCTTTGAGACTTAGTCTCCCTCAAAGTGCCTAGATTGCTCATTTTGGCTGTTTCATATTGACTGTGAACATATCTGACATACCTTCTTGTGTTCTTACTGCACTTTGGCTCGAGTGGTACATGATTATGTCATAATCATGAAAAAAAAATAACTAACTACATAAATAAATAAAATACAGAGGTTCCAAGGAAGCTGACAGGGGAAACAACTGAGGACATCAGAGGACAAGCTAAACACCAACCTTAACAAGATGTCTGTACAGAATGGTTTGTTAGTACCAATCATTTTGTTTTTCTCGCTTCGAGGCGAAGGAGTTACGGACGAAATTCGTAATCCCGCATACCCGCGTTCGAAACACAGCTGCAGGCGATTTGGCAGCAAACCGTCATGCATTGGCTTTTTACGAAATGGTATGGATGCCGGTCGTTCAGAAAGCAATGGGAAACTATTGAACGTAAACTTACCAAGAGATCACAATAGCAAAACATGCTGGTGTTGACTGCAACGCCCTGTAAAGGATATGTAACTAATTTTATTTTTTTTGTAATAAAGGGAGAATAATTGCATGTAGTGTGAAGTCATATTACGGCTTTAGCAACCAAGGGGAACAATTATAGATTTCACTATATTTGTACTGACAGCTATTTTGCAAGAGAAGTATATATTTATTCCTGTAGCAATTTTATTCATATCCTGGAAAGTACAAATTGAATGTTACCGTCATAAAGCTATACACAGTTTTGAATATTATTTGAAAATTTAGGCACCAAATTTTTGCATAATAAATATTGTTTAGTAAATTATTTATTTCTTTATCTGCTAGGCCGCGTCTGTCTAAATAGACGTTAGGTTTACTCTGGTTTCTTTTCACAACGTATAAATCTTTCTATCTAGAATTTGCATATCGGACATTCGAGATGTTCTTTTGTACACCTTGTAAATATACATTGCTTTTTATGAAATAAACGTTTAAAATAAAAGACGAAGACAAATCATCGAAAAAAATACATGTGCGAAAAAATGCACCAAATTAAAAAAAAAAGTGTCTCCTGGACAAGCAGGTCAAGAATGCACCCAGGGACCCGAGTCTATTAGGAAACGGAGGGCGGCGATTGCTGCCAGCAAGACCAGGACCAGTAAGAATTAGCAGCTTACAAAAAGAAACAAGCAGCCAAGAAGAAAGTGGTGTTCCAGCGAGATGAGAAATACTCCTAGGAGCCCCAGGCCAAGGAGCGCAATGAAATCAGACATGCCCGCATCGCTAAAAAGAGTGGCAATTTCTACGTGCCCGCTGAGCCCAAGTTGGCTTTCGTCATTAGGATCAGAGGTATCAATGACATCCACCCACGCCCCAGGAAAGTCCTGCAGCTGTTCAGACTGCGTCAGATCAACAACGGCTATTCGTCAGACTTAACAAGGCCACACTGAACATGCTCAAGATTGCTGAGCCCTACGTTGCTTGGGGTGTCCCCAACCTGAAGACCGTGAGTGAGCTCATCTACAAGCGAGGCTTTGGCAAGGTCAACCACCAGCGGATTGCCCCCTGACTGAGAACTCCATTGTGGAGAAGGAACTGGGTAAGAGGGACATTATTTGTCATAAGATCATGACTGTTGGCCCCAACTTCAAGTATGCCTCAAACTTCCTCTGGCCGTTCAAGCTTCCTCTCCTCTGGGAGGCTGGCGCCGCAAATACAACCACTTTAACGATGGTGGTGATTACGGCTTCAGGGACACCAAGATTGATGCCCTGATTAGACAGATGCTGTAAGTGCAGTGGTGGAAGCAGCCAGTTCAAGACTAGCAGATAGTTCACTATAATGTTCATGTGAATTATTGATGATAATAAATTTCATTGCTCCCCCCCCCCCCCCCCCAAAAAAAAAAAGTGTCTCCTGAGTGTAATATACAGTGGTGGTGGAAATTTTGCCATCTTGTGTAGCGAACTAAACAAATTCCAATCTACGCGCCCTCCCTTTCTCTCTCTCCCCTTCTCTCCCCCTCCCTCCCCCGGCTCTCTCTCCCTCTTTGTTGACCACTTTCCCGGTCTCAACCCAGCCCGCCACAAACAAATCCTTTGCACTTGTGATTAAGGGAGTGATTGTGATTCAGTAATACTATTGAACTTGTTTTAAGGAAACTAAGCTTGCATGAGGTTGCCTGCAGTGTGAAAGTTCCAGTTAAATGGTTTGGTATGCATGGGAGCAAATGATTACTACACCATGCCTAGAATATAACGTCACATGTACATGAATGTATACGCTGTATTCGCAAATGTAAAAAGACACTGTTTTTGTACATAATAAACGGGGGAAAAATATACACAGGCGATTTCTTGGGTCGGGATGATCACTCAACACAACCGACACCTAGTGGGGTGGCTCTGGCCCCTCTGGGAACCTTGAGCCCTTCTAATAAATAAAATTTACTAAAGATTTCCGTGGAGAGGAGCAATATTATCACAATCATCAATCAATATAATCACATGACAATCACAAGAGGAGTCTAAAGACTATTTTTCTAAGCCCTACCCTGTAGGGCACCCATCAACAAATCATGAATGGTACTGATCTCTGGGTAGTATTGCATATTGTGGAGTACTGTGAGAACTATCCCACCGATGGATAAGGGGGATGCGCAGGAAACCCCTCCCACGCTGGAGAAATGAGGAGGCGATAGGAAACCTCCCCAATGATGGACAAGAGGGAGGCGCATGAAACCCCTCCTACGCTGGACAATGAGGAGACGGTAGGAAGCCTCCCCAACGATGGAAAAGAGAGATGCAACAGTCCCTCTCCTACGCTGGACGATAGACCCAAGCACGAAGACAACCTGAAGGTGAGCCCTCCCAGGGTTCAACGCGAGAAAACAAAAACAGAGATCAACAGACGAGCCCTTTTCAGGGCTCGAAGCAAGTTATCAAGCACAGAAGCTAAAAGACGAGCCCTTTTCATGGCTCACCTCAAGTAAACAAGCACAGCCAGTAAATAATGGGCCCTTTTAGGGCTAAACCCAAGAATCAATCAAGTGAAGCAAGAACGGGAACCAACGTAAACAAACATCGACACGGCCTCTCAAGAAAACGCAACCCAATAAGGAGGAGGGGGGGGGAAGGGTGTAAGGCATACAACGGAACAGGGGGTACAAGGACGTGTCCACCACGAGAGCAAGACCGACGCCCGAGCACAGCAGAGAAACCACTCACAAGGAGGAGGTACAAAGCGGAGCATGCAACTAATAACACAAAATAACTAAATAAATAAATTAGGAAATAAATAAACCGACATCCCTAACTAACGAAAAGCGTGAACAACAGTATATCCAACTAGGATGCAAATTGATAAAGGAAAACAACAATAAAACCACAAAACAACTTACCACAGCAAAGAAACAGTAAACGCCAGGAATAAAGATAGTAGGAACGGAAATAGTTAATACCACAATTTTGCAACCAACACCACGAACTTTACAATGTCTCGTTTCAGATCTTTAGCCCTTACTTCGAATGTGGTGACGAGTCCCATTGCAGTCAATCACGAAAATGTTGGCCGACGTCCAACCTCCACAATATAGCGATAATCGACCGTAGTCCGAGCGCATTTAACAAAGCTGCCATAATAACCCCCACCTCACATTGTCACGAGATATGCATACTACGTGGTCTAGTCAGTTGCAGATAGACCAAGAGGTGAGTCCGAGTAGAAAGGAAGAATCCGGCTTCCTATGAGGGTGTGGCGCCGTGAACGGGGCACTAGGAAGGCACACGGCAACGGAGATAAGTGGAGGCGACGTGACGTGGGAGTCCGTGGCGTGGGTTGAAGCTAGCATCCCACGACCACACGTGTCAAGGGGCAGGCATAGATTGCAAGGGGTCTCCCCACCGAGGGAGCAAAGGGACAAGCTTACAATCAGGGAGAACGAATATAACCGAAAGAACGTCTCCATGGCAGGGGACAGACGCCCGAAGTCATGACCCGGGCGGGACGGTCCCCAGAGAGTATTAAGAAATTGAAGGTGCGAAATGCTTGGGGAAGGGGGTTGCTTCTGATGACCTGAAGCCCTATGCCGTATTTGCTCCGCGTCGGAGTTCCTATGATTAACTTGTGGCTGGTCCACCAGACATGCTTGGACAGATGGGCTACTGCTGATGCTGACCAGTACAGCTCAGTGGCAAACTGACCCCACCGGAGATCTACACAATCGGGGCAGACAGCGGACCGGGCTGATAACCCCTAACGGTGTATAAACCTCAGTATCAATCAACAAACATGGATACACAACTAACAGAAAAACACCCACAGGATGCTGCGAATGAAGGATCCACTGGACGTTGGTCTGGCCATGCATTTGTGGTAGGAACTTCCCGTCCTTCCGGGGAATGAGAATTCACGATGGAAAGAAGAAGTGCGGGAGTGCGGCACAGGAGGCACGACAGTGCAGTCCCAATAGGGATGATGAGACGCAAGAGGATTTCGGCGGGGACGAACCCCACGGAGCTGATAAGATTCAAGTTGTCATAGGTGACGATGTCACCCGTGACGGTGTCACCTGTGACGTACCCGTACAATCTTCCGAAAGGGTGAAGATCAAGTTCCCTAATGCCACCAGGAAGGCAGAGTGGGCGTCACTAGATGCAAAGTTGTCCCGTCTTTAGAGCAGGGGTGGACAAACTTTTTGTGCGTAGGGCCGCATTGAGAAATGTAAAGCATATATATAATGTCCATTTTATTTACAGCAACCTATCACAATAAGTAATTAATTATTATTGATAGGTTATTAAGCAGTATAAATAACTAATTATTGCAATTTTATTTTACTTATTATTTTACTTATATTTTATTTTACTTATGCACTTATACATTATATTTGACAAAATGGACTACAACGTTTACTAATTTGTTAACAAGAGTTTACAACTTCTTATTATAACAGGTATTCTTTATTATCTATCAATGGCTTTAATTTAGACACAAACCGACGACATAGTCACTATAATTGTTGATTTCTAATGAGATGTATGTAACTGCTTGCACTTTTTGACAATAAGAACCTATTCTTAGATGTGTTGATCTTCAAGCATGAGAATGCTTGCTCCCAAATGTATGTTGATACAAACAATGATCAAAGTTTAGCTGCAAAGTTTTTCAAGTTAGGAAATGATTCTTGTGATAAAGATCCATAGAAATCCAGCAAACCATCTGACTTGAATTTCTCTTTCAGGTCATGATATGCTTGTAAGTCAAATAGCTCCAACTGTACGTCCTCTGTGGCTGTATCAGCTTCTGCACTAAAAGGGGAACTGAGAATATTGAACTGTGGCTCTAAGTTCTTGAAATCTTGTAATCTCCATCCAAATTCTTAAATTAATGCATCTAATTGGGATTTGTACTTTTCAGTCATTTCACCAGAAATGGTTTCTTGTTTCAGCAAAAGGAATTGACAAAATCTTTTATCACTTGCTTGTCTGGAGAACAGTGAGAGGGTTTGCCTGAAACGATTTTACATGTACATACAATTCATGTGCAAACACACCATTGCCCTGAAATTTGACATTCAGTTCATTTAAAGTTTCCATAATTTCAATGGCAAACATAAAGTCTAACTTCCACTCTTTATTGACAATGTTAGTATTAAAGTCATATTCAATGCCCTTCGTTTCTTGGAACATCATTATCTCTTATCTGAGTTCTCACACTCGCCTCAACACCTTGCCGAGACTCAGCCATAGAACACTGGTGTGGTACAGGACATCGGAATGTTCAGTTTCCACATCGTCAAGTAATACCTTGAACTGTCTGTGATTAAGTTTTCTTGATCTTATGAGGTTGATGATACTGACAACTGGGTCAATAACATGCTTGATATTCAAAACAGTTTTACACAGACTTTCTTGATGAATCACACAGTGAAGTGGTAATAATGTGTGGTCTGGATATGCTGCTTTAATCTTATCACTTATGAAGTTTACCAAACCTACATATTTTCCAGTCAAAGGACGAGCTCCGTCAGTTGTTACACTTGCCATCTCGTTTCCAAACCTACCCAGTTCTTTCAATACAATTAGTAACAACATTGAATATATCATGGCCTGTGGTTGTGTCTTTGAGTGACTCAACACTCAGCAACTCTTCAGTGAGTTTGAAAGAAGTGTTTATTCCATGAATGATTAAAAATAATTAATTCAAATTGTCACTTATCTTGTCAAAACGTCTGACCACAGTTAAAGTAATGTTGTCAAATCTGATTTTTTGTTGGTTCTGGACACATAATTTTTGCAAGTATTAGTTGATGAACTCGCCATCAGAAAATGGCTTGTTCTGTTTTACAATTCTGTATGACAGCACAAGACTAGCTTCAGTTGCAGCATCTTGAATTGAAGACTGTTTAGTGAAAACAATTTGCTGTTTCTCCAAATTTTTCACCAACTCCGGGAATTTCCTTTCCCTCCCTTCGGTTGTTAAATTGTATCCGACATGTTTTGTTTGATAATGTCTTTTTAAATTGTACTCCTTGAAGACAGCCAATGACTCACGAGTGAGTGTGTGGGCGACACTGTGAGCTGTGAAATTCGCGTGAAATGCTTTTACATCTGTCCTGTACAGTGACCTGCATGTTCGGAACAATGGCTACCGGCTGTTGCTGAATTGACTGAATTGCCTTTTCGGTTCACGGGTCCATTTTTCAGGAGACTCCTGGGAAGTCGGCGCTGAAGATGCGGATTTCGTGCTTTATGCGACGTTTTCGGTGGGAGGCCCTGCGGTAAAGGATCCGAGCCATGTGAGAAAACCCGGGTCAATGAGGTCTTTCTGGTGACTGCCGAGTCCATCGACGATGAACTGTGGTTTCCGTGGATGAATCTTGTTGGCATTCTGGCGGCGACATTATGCACAGTGCATCTGTGTGGGCTGTTGTATTTCCGAAACTCCTGTCTATTCCACTTTTCACATTGGACAGTGGGGAGCATTTTGTCTGATATTCACTGGCACATGAATGGAGCATAATGGGTCGACCCATGGTTGTGAAGTTGGAACCTCGACTAACTACTGACTGACTGACTGACTGACTGACTACTGACTGACTGACTGACTGCTGACTGACTGACTGACTGACTGACTGACTGACTAAATAACTAACTGACTCACGAGACAACAAGCAAACTGATTTGCTACCAACTTTTATAAAACAGTACTTAGTGTCCATTCATCATTAGAAACATGCATTCATATTCAATCTTACGTTTGTTATTGACACTCATTGTTTTAATAAAATTCGAACAGTTAGAATTGTACAAAACTTTGAAACGGAAATGAAACAAAACCTACTTCCGGCTATGTGTGAAAATAAAATATTCGGAAAACAAGTAGTATACTCAGAATAAATTTCAGAAATATATCAAGATTACTACAACAAATAAATTAATTTGAACATTGTAAATGTGGATATAATTTATAACAGCGGAAACCTTTTTAATTTAATATTTTCTTGCAAAATAAATCATTTTATTCACCGGAGAAATATCTTTTTTCTCATAAAATCGTCCTTATTAACTTTTTACATGTCGATAAATATTTCTCTATATGAAAATCGATAAATTCGCATTTTAGCATTGCATGGTTCCAAATGTTGCTGTATGTAGCCGGGCGGGGTTGAGGTGAGTCCCTAACCTTGCATAAATACCCCAATGGCTCGTGCATTCATCACCTATGCAGCAAAAGTCCACTGGCCTTCTCGTGGCGGAACTGTTTTAACTAACAGGAGAATGGGCGGCGGCGAGTCACTGGCGCCGAGAAATAACCAGAATCGCTCTAGATGTGTATGCACGTACATGCATGCGCAGGACATGTGTGTGCGTGCCTACACACATAAACTCGAGTAAAATCTTGTCTAGCAGAGGAAAGGTGCTGAAGACCGAGGCAACCAGCCAGGAGTCGCACCACAGAAATCAGGATGCCACGCAATCACGCGTAATGAAATACGTCGACTACTGCTAAATGTTATGGTGCTCGCCCTGCTTTGGACCCCCAGGCAGGTGCAGTGCCGGGCCTTATGCCTCGAAAGGGTCCAACCACAGCTACTGGAGGCCCTTCTCAGATGTCCTGTGGAGCCAGTGGACCTTGGAATAGAGCGTCTGGCCATACAAAAAAAAAGAAAAAAAGACTAAAACTAATGCAGTGGAATGCGAAGGGAGTCAGCAAAACAATTGAAAAAAAAAAATCCAACTAGAAAACATCTTGGACCAAGAAAAGGTAAGCGTATGTTGCTTACAAGAAACTCACCTCAACGAAAACGAAATTATGTCTGGGAAATTGCCAGTACTAAGGACACTACTTTCTGAACTTAGCTGTCAGCTTAAGGTCACCATACAGTGGATACCATCCCACTGTGGAGTACCCGGAAACGACAGAACTGATCGATTGGCTAAGGAAGGAGCAAAAGAAGAACAGCCTGATGTGCCCGTTACACACCACCAAAAGAAAAGAATAATCAAATCAGTCAGAAGGCCACCAAACCCTGCTCAAGACGACTACCACGTTATGGACAGACCAGAACAAGTCATTATTCTGCGCCTCAGAACAGGACATACTAGATTACGCAACCACATGTATACAAGATTCAAGATTGGTGAATCAGCCATGTGCACATGTGGATTGGCGTCGCAGACAGCAGAGCACATACTCAAAGACAGCCCAAATTACAACATATCTAGGCAAACCTTCTGGCCTAGGGAGACGACAGTGGACGATAAACTCTATGGACTGTGAGTGAACTAAAAAGGACAGTTAAATTCATATAAGAGGCAACATTGCAGTTATAGACATATTTAAGGCGAACGAAAGAAGAAGAAGAAGCATTACATTACGAAGATCAAGGACTGTTTACAAAAATAGATAATTAGAAAGAAATTTTATCAAAAATATTAACATAATCATAACTGTACATGCAATTCTGTAAATTCAACAAAATAACTTAAAAACGAAGTAAACATTTTTATTTCTAAATGCCCTCGCTGGCCGCATAAAATCAGTTGCCGGTCTCATGCGGCCGCGGGCCGTAGTTTGCCCACCCCTGGCTTAGGCAAATGGAAAAATAAGACTGATTTTCCATTTGACTTAACATCAAACAATCTTATAAAATTGTACGGAATAGTCTTCCCATGTCAACCAAATCAGACACACAAAGACACATGGCAAAATCTAGAGAAGAAAATAACAGATATGTTACAGAGGCACAAATACAAAACAACCACCATATTTGGTAGAAGTACCATTGTTAATACATATATAATTCCAAAAATACTATATCTATGCACAGTACTAGACTCCCCACGTCAGACTGTCAAAAACATAAACAAAGAGATCAGACGCTTTGTGTTTGGCAGCACCATCTACAGTATCAAACATACTACACTCAGACAAGACAAAAAAGATGGAGGTATCGCCCTCCAACCAAAATACAAGCACTTAGGATCGGACACGTAGGCGAAATCCTACAACAGCCAGAAAAACACTCTTTAGCACACTTTATATTGGAATTGGCTATCTTATTTAAAACCTATTAGGAATATATTCTCACATTACTTTGGCACTCTCCCAACGTTTAAGACAACATGTATTTCAGCCATTAAAGGACACGAAAAATTACTACACAAGAAAACACACACAATCTACAAGCATTTAGTTAAACTACAAGCAACTCCAGTACATCTCAGAATTAAAAGAGGACATAGATATTTCAGAAAAGATTATATCGAAACTTTCTCTAGTATTCACAACAAGCAGATGACCCCAAAAGCAAAGGAAATTACAGCATGACACCAACAACAGAGAGTACAGAAAAAATAACAAACAAATACTATAGTAGTCAGCTTTGTAGACGGAACGTCCAAGAATCAGAAGAGCACATCTATTACGAATGCAACACAAACATGCCAACAAGAAATCTCTTATAAAACATCCTAAACACTCATACGAAACAAAGAACAGATGTTTACAAAGCAATCATGATAAATTCAATTCCTTACTCCACACAAGACATCCACACAAAGCTACTTGTTCTATTGGCAGAGTACAGAAATCTTGTATGGACATTAAGAAACAAAGCATTTTACAATTACAGAACAATCAACAAAGAAATTGTCCAACAACTTTATCAACAAAAAGTCTCAAACATTCTAATCTTAGCCCCACAAGCGCAAATCCCGCAAGAGATTTGCCTGAACACAGCGCATATTACAGAAGAAGCAAATAACTTGTTTTAAACAAAGGATAATTTGAATAACGAAGACACAAACAATAGATTGCACGATTTATTGCCTGGCATATTTCGCTGCATCTATTCAGGTACATACTGCAGAAATCACACAACTTACGTGAATTAATTAGATAAATCCTTCAAACTGAAATATACACATGTTCGCACAGTAATGTCGATTGTCTACCACGGTAATTTTAAACTGACTAACATGTCTTTTTGCTTGCATAAGGACGGCTTACGAAGGTTGATTATTATAGCTTCAGCAAACTTTAACAATCGACTACTTTGTGTGTTGAACAACTACACGGAAGGCACTGTCTCTTTCAACCACGTGACCGCTCTCGGGCACATGTCTCGCGACCGATGAAGCAGGACTGTTCCGATGTGTCGGCCTGCCTTGGCTACCATATTCTGTGTGTAGTATCTTGTCCACCCAATTCGGAATGTGTTCCGAAACCCTGCAATGTAACTGTCGCTCAGTTATACCTATGTAGATGGCCTCGCATCTGCATGTAATTTGGTAAATACAATTTGATTTGGCGTACAAAGCTACAGGTTCTTTACTGCTGGGATAGGGATCGGTGTATTTCAGTACCTGATGACTAGAGATGCAGCACAGAATGTTCACCCGACTGCTGTGGTGAGCCTGTCCCGCAGACGTTGCATTACGTCATCTCCTCGGAAGGTTAGCTGGATGAATACCTTGAGTTTAGGTACTGTAGTTACTTCTGGTTTCGGTTTGGGCTGTTGGCAGAGGCGCTTTATAAATCCTGTGGAGTACCCATTCAGGTTTAAGGCATTCTTCAGAGTTTCAAATTCCTCTGTCAGTGTGTCCGGGGTGCATATCTTCCTAGCACGGTCAAACAGGGTCCGTACTAAGCCTCGTTTGTACTGGACAGGTGCGAAGCTCTGAAAATTTAAGTATTGGCCAGTCCATGTTTCTTTGCGGCACACCGATCTTTGAATTGTGCCTGTCTGCTCTACGTCTCATTATGATACCTAGAAACGGCAACGATTCGTTGTGTTCGTGTTCCATAGAGAGATGTTTTTATGTGTCTCGTTCATCTATTGCGTTCATCTATGCAATCTATTGTTTGTGTCTTCGTTATTCAAATTCATCACGAGAAAACATTGTTTTGAAAGGATAATTTGTTTTACACAAAGGATACCACAACTGTAAATGTGTTTATTGATGGTATTAATAATCTTACAATTATATTACTACTACTACTACTACTACTACTACTACTACTACTACTACTACTACTACTACTACTACTACTACTACTACTACTACTACTACTACTACTACTACTACTACTACTACTAGTACTACTACTATAACTACTACTAATTCTACAACTACTACTACTACTACTACTACTACTACTACTACTACTACTACTACTACTACTACTACTACTACTACTACTACTACTACTACTACTACTACTACTACTACTACTACTACTACTACTATTATTATTACTGGTACCATTATTATTAATTTTCCCAATTATTATATTTGAATGTGCAACATGAAATATATTGTGGATGTGTGTCTGTGTCATTGGCAGTAACATTGTATGCGTCTGTGTGTGGATGCAGGTGTGTGTGTGTGTGTGTGTGTGTGTGTGTGTGTGTGTGGTGCATGTTTTTGCACGTGTATGTGCATGAGTGTGTGTATGTGTTTGTGTGTGTGTGTGTGTGTGTGTGTGTGTGCGCGCGCGCGCGTATAGTAGCCTTTAAACCAAGGCGATATCTCAAGTATTAAAATGATGTTATATGGTAATATGTTTGAAAAAGAAATATGCACCACCATCTATAAACAAATTAAATGAGCCTTTAAGTACCCAGTAAGCTAAGGTGGCTTGTAGTGGTCAGGTTTTAAGTCCTTCCCATTGTATCTGAAACCCAGATACTATCACAGCTTTGGACCAATTAACTAACTGGGGACAGGCCATGGACTCTAATTGCTAGTTATAAATCCCTGATTCTTGAACCCAAGCAAAAGGTATCATGGACATTTACAGGGCACTAGAGCGTCACCCTGTAATTTGACATCAGGCCAACAACACCAACAAAGAGAGCCTTCACCTAGGTAGCTAAGTGATCCAGAAATTACAAAGAAGCCACATTTTAATGGGAATGATAATTTAAAGTTTATTGCCAAGCTCGCGGCATTCAATGTACAGCTGCCTCCAGAAAGCACGAGATAGATCAAGATAAAATGTGTGTGTGTGTAAGTGTGTGTATGTGTGTGTGGGTGTGTGTGCAAGTGTGGGAGTGTGTGGGTGTGAGATAGAGGACAGGGAGAGATGGACAGGTGTTACATGCATTCCGCTTGTGCACGTGGAAATGATGCATATGCAAGGAATGTGTGTTTACATGCACTATGCCATAAATGTCATATTATCATAACTGTATATATGTGTGTATTTGTTTCATTGACACAAGTGACACTTAACACTAACAAACGGCAACGCTCTGTAATATACACAAACAAAAGAAACACACATTACACCTGGTAAATATACATTGCTTTGTATGAAATAAACGTTTAAAAAAAAACATTACTAAAGATCTTTTTAAAATCATGTTTGCGGTGTCAATCGGATACATAATGTACATACTACGGCCGTTTGGGTCGGGATGATCACCCAACACAACCGACACTAGTGAGGCGGCTCTGGCCACTCTGGGAACCGTGGGCCCTTTTAAAATTTTTTTACCAATGATTTCCGTGGAGAGGAGCAATATAATGAGTTAAAAGACTATTTTTCTAAGCCCTACCCTGTAGGGCACCCGTCAACAAATCATGAATGGTACTGATCTCTGGGTGGTATTGCATATTGTGGAGTACTGTGAGAACTATCCCACCGATGGATAAGGGGGGTGCGCAGGAAACCACTCCCATGATGCAGAAAAGAGGAGGCGATAGGAAACCTCCCCAACGATGGACAAGATGGATGCGCAGGAAACCCCTCCTTCACTGGACAATGAACAGACGGTAAGAAACCTCCCCAACGATGGAAAAGAGAGATGCGACAGACCCTCTCCTACGCTGGATGATAGACCAAAGCACGAAGACAACCTGCAGGTGAGCCCGCCCAGGGGCTCAACGCGAGAAAACAAACAAAGAAATCAACAGAAGAGCCCTTCTCAGGGCTCGAAGCAAGTTAACAAGCACAGAAACTAAAAGACGGACCTTTTCAGGGCTCACCTCAAGTAAACAAGCACAGACAGTAAATAATGGGCCCTTTCTATGGCTAAACCCAAGAATCACTCAAGCCAAGCAAGAACGGGAACCAAAGTAAACAAACATCGTCCCGACCTCTCAAGAAGCCCCAGCTTCAGCACACCAAGTACTTATGAGTTGGAGTTCGGTTTCCAGTTCCACGACAACCTGATCTCTATCCTTACCATGACGATACACTAAAACATCGTCGGTTTATGACAATGTCCTTCCCGGTCCTGTGATCTAACTCGCTGATGATTCTCACAGTGTAGGCGTTAAACAGCAACTGAGATAATGGTGATCCCTGTGGTAGGCCAGGCTATATTGTTGTTGGTTCCGACGTCGAACTGCCACATCTAAAAACTACTTTCCGTTGGAAGAGG
Source organism: Cepaea nemoralis (assembly GCA_014155875.1). Lineage (NCBI taxonomy): Eukaryota > Metazoa > Mollusca > Gastropoda > Stylommatophora > Helicidae > Cepaea > Cepaea nemoralis. The sequence goes on along the minus strand of JACEFZ010027820.1, from coordinate 35,250 downwards.
GCTGCAGCGATCCAACTAAGGAAGAACGGACTTATCTTGAGTTCAAGAAGCTGAAGCATTAAAAAATCCAATGGTACTCTGTTGTACGCGATCTCAAGATCTATCGCTGCAGCAAAGGTTTCAATGCCTGACTGGAAACCTTCATAAACATCATGGGCAAAAACTGCTGCATTGGTCCAGGTTTCTATTTTGGGGCGGTGCCCGGGTGGATGGGAAAACATCTTGCTTCTCTAGCTGGCTTGATATTTTTCTGGCAATTAACTTCTCCAGAGCTTGCCTATTGTATTCTGCATGGTTATTACTCGATATCCCTGAATGATTGTGTGGTCTTTGCCAGGCTTCGGCAAGGGAATACGATATCTGTGTAACCATTCCTCCTTGATGCTAGCACTCCCTATACCGTTGTTGTACATGTCTGCTAGTTTCTCTAGCTCGTTGTCAGTACACCTATTGATGTCATATCTTATGCTATCTGGCTCTGGAGCGCTGTATTTTGATCGTCGAAGCACAGCCTTGATTTCTTTCACTGTCACTGTGTCTTCATCCGAAATGTTCTGGGCCTTGCATCTGTCTGAGGTTACCTCCATGGTAAGATTTCGACCTCTCATGTCTGTCTGATTGCTCTGCTCCAGATAGCGTTCGAAGAGGGCTTTGCCCTTGTTCTCGTCAGTCCTCTGCCAGATGAGGTCAGCACCTTGGAAGGTCAGAAATGATCTTATTCTTGATTACCCCACTCATGCTATTATGTAGTCGCCAGAACAGTTTCAGTGGCTTGTCTGTGCTTACTCTTTGACATACCTCTGCCCATTTTTCTCTTGTTACAACCTTAACCAGTTCTTTGAAATAGGTTACTTTTTTGTGCATCTCTCTTTCTAAGTGCGTGTATTGAATAGTATGGGCAACTTTGTTCTTCTTGGCGTTTTGCCATCACCTTACAGCACTACGTTTATCCACCCAGGCCTTCTCCACCTAAAAATTCCACCAAGGTGGCTACTCACAGCTTTTTTTCATGCCCTGAAACTTTCTGCGCTTCTAGCGCTTTATGTTACTCACCACATTTTGCCATGTACTGTCATACTGGAAAGTGTCTCAACTCAGTGATTGCTGAAAATAAATAATTTGTTTGTCAAAAAATAAATAAATAAATAAAAAAATTTCCCGCGTTTTTATCCTGTTTCAGGATATTGCGGTCAACACCAATATCTTTCAGCTGTATGTTGATTCCTAGGCTACGCTCATCAGCACGCCACAACTTTCTGAGCGACCGGCTCCATACTCTCATAAATCACTGGCGCGACTCGAACCACTTGCGCTCACATCAGCCACGAGAGTATTCGCGGTTAACGGAGAAAGTTGCTAACTCCTCGGCCAGGGAGCCGGCAAATAAATAAATAAATAAATGAAATAAATAAATAAATAAATAAATAAACAAGTTAGATGCTTCCCTGTCGGCCCAGTAGTAATGGGTTTCGATCCAAATTTGACAAACGTACCTGGGCTCCCAGCCAAAATATCACAAAGAAGTGCCTTGTCGGCTGGCATGGGCGATCTCCGACAACATGGAACAATTAATGTGTTGACTCTCTTCCGTGCCATGACACAAGACTCACGAATTTTTCTCTCGCTGTCTTCCTCTATCCCTCTCTTTCCACAAATATATCCGGTTTTCACATGTTCCAGTATTTGTTGTCTTATGATATGGCCAACAAATTATGACTGACCTCCTGCTGATGTTTGTGATAAGTTGTCTTTGAGACTTAATCTCCCTCAAAGTGCCTAGATTGCTCATTTTGGCTGTTTCATATTGACTGTGAACATATCTGACATACCTTCTTGTGTTCTTACTGCACTTTGGCTCGAGTGGTACATGGTTATGTCATAATCATGCCAAAATATAACTAAATACATACATAAATAAAATACAGAGGTGCCAAGGAAGCTGACAGGGGAAACAAATGTGGACATCAGAGGACAAGCTAAACACCAACCTTAAAAAGATGTCGTGTACAGAATGGTTTGTTAGTAACGAATAATTTTGTTTTTCTCGCTTCGAGGCGAAGGAGTTACAGACGCAATTCGTAATCCCGCATACCCGCGTTCGAAACACAGCTGCAGGCGATATGGCAGAAAACCGTCTTGCGTTGGTTTTTTACGAAATGGTATGGATGCCGGTCGTTCAGAAAGCAATGAGAAACTATTGAACGTAAACTACAAGAGATAACAATAGCAAAACATGCTGGTGTTGGCTGCAACGCCCTGTAAAGGATATGTAACTATTTTTTTTTACATACAAGGGAAATAATTGCATGTACGGTAAAATCATATTACGACTTTAGCAATCAAGGGGAACAATTATAGATTTCACTATATTTGTACTGACAGCTATTTTGCAAGAGAAGTATATATTTATTCCTGTAACAATTTTATTCATATTCTGGAAAGTAGAAATTGAATGTTACCATCATAAAAGCTATATACAGTTTTGAATATTATTTGAAAATTTAGGCACCAAATTGTTGTATAATAAATATTCTTTAGTAAATTATTTATTTCTTTATCTGCTAGGCCGCGTCTGTCTAAATAGAGGTTAGGTTTACTCTGGTTTCTCTTCACAACGTAAACAATCTAATCTTTCTTCGCAGTGTTACTCTTCTTATGTAATCATAGTTGATAATAACTTTACGTGTGATTCTACACACTTATTTTATCTCATTCATTCGTTTGTACTTAAATTATAATGACTAGTGATTTAGTTATTATTACTTTAAACATTTGTGGTATACGTACAAAATTACAACATATTATCACACTAATAAACAAACACAAACCAGATTTTCTACTACTACAAGAAACAAATATATGTTCAAAAACATTCGCACAACAATTCACCACACAGCTAGGCCTCAGACATTCATGCTTTAGTTTAGGCACACACAAAATTGGGTCAGGAACAGCTATTCTGCAGACATCAGACAGGTGGGACAAAATTAAAACACACACGGATAACCAGGGACGAATCTCCATAATACAGGTAGAAAACACTATACATGCATACACCATAGTGATCATACATGCACCACCTAATTACAATCATCAACCAAATTTTTACCAAGAATTAGACACCTTACTTATACAAACATACAGAGGGCAAAATGTTATCCTTGCAGGGGATTTCAATTTTGTACTCTCAGATTTGGATATCGTATGGGCAGGCAAAGCAGGAATCAAGACACAATTAAGGAGAAATGACAGGAATGGAATACATCAACTGGATATACTAAAGAATACTCTAGACACTCACAGTTCAATAGACGCTTTCCGATACAGACACCCTAATAACATTGCAACAACACACAAATATAGGGCTTACAATAGATCAGCCAGATTAGATAGAGTATACACACCTTCAACACACCACATAATACACATAAAACATCTACAAGAGACATTACAATACACAGATCACAAAGCAGTACTAACACATATCACTACAGACACTACAAACACAAGGCCATCAAAAAGATCACAACATTGGAAGTTCAATAATTCCTTACTCCAAAATACAGGTTATTTACAACATGTGACACAACTTATTCTAACATACACTAATAGTACACCCACGGACAACATAACACAAATTTGGGATTTACTAAAGAATACAATACGGTATAGAACACAACAGTTAGCATCCATCATACATAAAGCCAGACTACAACAAGAACATTTCATACAGACAGCAATACAACTCACAAAACAGACTGACAGGAATGCACCACGCCTAAACACACTAGAATCACAATTAGAACAACACCAGCAACACACATTCCGTGGTGCACTCCTTCGAACTAAGCTTACTAACATATCAGAAGAAAGTCCCAATAGACAACACCTTGCATTAGAGCAAAACATTCAACGCAACAGACAAATAGGAGCAATAACAGACATGCAAGGAAACACACAAACAGAGACAGTACATATACTAGAAACATTCCAACAGTACTACACTGACCTATATACAGCAGAACCCGTCAACACACAAACACAAAATAGGTTCCTAAAATACACAAAGAAATTGTCAGACACAGATAAAGACACACTAGACACAGAGCTTACATTAGCAGACATAACACATGCACTCAATCAAATGCAAAAAGACAAAACACCGGGACCAGATGGACTCACAGTAGAATTCTACCAACACTTCTTTCCTATCCTAGGCAATTTCCTTCTAAAAGTCTACCAAGAAGCTTTTAACAAACAAGAACTCCCAAACACTTGCAACATGTCATATATAACACTCATACCTAAAGACAACACAGACAAAACACAGCTGAAAAACTATAGACCCATCTCATTATTAAACACAGACTACAAAATTCTAGCAAAATCACTTGCAAACAAAATAAAAAACTTCATGCCATCACTCATTCACCCAGATCAACATTGCAGTATTCAACACAGAAACATACACCAACATACACACTTCATTAGGGATTTCATTACATTAACCCACCAGAAAGACTGTCAATCCTCTCTTTTATCTTTAGACCAGGAGAAGGCCTTTGGCAGAATCTCACACTCATACTTACACAAAACACCAACACACTGTAACATAGGACAGTACTATAGACAATTATAGAAATATTGTATAAAAATCCTGAAAGTAAGGTACTGGTGAATCATTCACTCACTGGCAGTTTCAGAATCACTAGAATCTGTCAGACAAGGGTGTCCACTATCACCAGTCCTATATGTACCAACACTAGAACCACTCTTAGAAGCAATTAGACAGGACACTAACATTAAAGGTACATTTATACAAGGGTCAGGAGAGCGGAAATTAATTGCTTATGCAGATGACACCGCTTTCTTCCCTACAACCAACACTTCCATAACGAACATACTTCACACCTTCAGACAGTTTGGCGAAGGAAGTGAGGCCAAAATAAACATACAGAAGTCTAAAATAATGGGTCTTGGGAAGTGGAAGAATAAAGCAGATTTCCCCCCGGATCTAACAATCATAGATAACATGAAGATTTATGGGATCACGTTTCCATCAAATCCCAGAAAAACACACACAGAAACATGACAATCACTGACAAAACAAATTATAGACATACTACATAGGTTCAAATACAAGACATCAACAATTTTTGTACGAAGCACAATTGTAAACACCTTCATCATTCCTAAAATAATATTTTTAGCCACAGTTTTAGACCCCCCAAAGCAAACAATCACAGACATAAACAAACACATCAGACGTTTCATCTTCAGCAACACAATTCACAGTATAAAGCATAAGACTCTAATACAAGAGAAGAAACGAGGGGGAGTAGCATTACAAGACCTTAACACAAAAATGCAAGCATTAAGAATCAACCACATAGGACGCATCATCAATCATCCAGATCAACACTCGCTAGCATTATACTATATTGCAATTAGATTACACAGAATTAAGAAAATAGACAAAACAACACCGCACTATTACGGCACACTACCGCAATTCTACAGAACATGTATGCAAGAAATTCAAGGTAATGAACACTGAATACAACAGACAACCAAGCAGATATACAAATATTTAGTGAAACAACAAGCCCCACCACTACACATGAGAATCAAAAGAGGATACAAATATCATATGAAAGACTACAGCTGCACCTTCACCAACTTAGAGAACAAACATATAACATCGAAATCCAAAGAATTAACATACAGGCTAATTTATAATATGACCCCGACAACAGAGAGAGCAGCACAGACATCAAAGCGAATAGCCCCATGTCATTTATGTAGACACAATATTCAGGAAACAGAGGACCATCTGTTTTATGGATGCCCAACAATCTGCACTACAACAGTTAATAGAAACACACACAAACAATATAACCGACGTTTACAAAGCAATATTCCTTAATACAATCCCTACAACCACAAAACACACACACACACACACACACACACACACACAAAACTCCTAGTAGCATTAGCGGAGTATAGAAACGTAATATGGTCGAGTAGAAACTCGGCCACCCACAATCACCAAACAATACAACCACACATACTAGCAAAGATTTTTCAACAGAAAATCGCCCAGCTATTCGCAGATTAAGGCAAGAGCCACCCCCATCAAGGTCACACTACATAACATACATGTTCAAACACACACTCTCACAGTATATTTCTATACTCCGCATGTGTACCACTAAGCCCAATCATTGGGGAACAAAGGGCCAAATAACTGAATAAATGTCCCTTCTTTGTTACTGAGTCTCGGGGCCCAACCTAGACAGAACAATGGGATGGTGCCCTTTGTGAGTCAGTGGTCTTTTCGACCGAGATTTGACCTCGGTAGGAAGAGCTCAGGTAAACTCTTTGTAGTGGTGGAAATGTGCCATCTTGTGTAGTGAACTAAATAAATTCCCCTCTCTCTCTCTTTCTCCCTACCCCCCCCCCCCCCCCCCACCCCCACCCCCAAAACATGAATGACTATACGCTGTATTCGCAATGTAAAAGCCTGTTTTTGTACATAATAAACGGGATATTATTGTATACGCTGTATTCGCAAATGGACAACTTAACAAATTCCAATCTGTTTACGCGCTCTCTCTTTATCCCTTTCCCATCTCTCCCCCTCCCCAGCTCCCTCTCTCTCCCTCCCTCTTTGTTGACCGCTTTCCCGGTTTCAGCCCAACCCACAACAAGCAAATCCTTCGCACTTGCGATTAAGGCGAGGGCTGTGATTCAGCAATAATATTGAATTCGCTTACAGGAAACTAAGCTTGCATGAGGATGCCTGCAGTGTGTAAGCCGACACGCACGCCGCGGCCCGCGAGGACGGCGTGGGGCGGCTTTTGCCGTTTCGACCTTGACACCAACGGAAAAAAAAGTAATCTTACGTCTTTTTTTTATCAAGGGTATATTCATATATACCCAGACAACGCGTCAAATGTATATTGTATTTATCTTTATATACTTCTCTTCTCTCTATGTGTATTTATGTTCATCTAAGTGCATTCCACTGTGGAGATGGAAATGAAACGAGGAATGTGTGTTTACATTATACATGTATTATGTGTGCACGTCATAAATGTCATTATCATAACTGTATATGTATGTTTTTGTTTCATTAACGCATGTGACATAACACTAACAAACGGCAACGCTCTGTAATATACACAAACAAAAAAACACGCATTGCACCTTGTAAATATGCATTGCTTTGTATGAAATAAACGTTAAAAAAAAAAAAAAAGAATTTGCAAATCGGACATTGCAGGTCGTTTGTACACCTTGTTAATATAAATTGTTTTGTATGAAATAAACGTTAAAAAAAAAAAAAAGACGAAGACAACTCATCGAAATAAATACATGCGGGAAAAAAAAATTCACCAAAAAAAAAAAAAAGTGTTTCCTGGACAAGCAGGTCAAGAATGTACCCAGTGTACCCAGGGCTGGATTAAGCCATCTTGGTGCCCTAGGCACAAACCCACATGGGTGCCCCCTACTGCCCCGGGCCCCCGATCCTCCACTGAATGCTGGTATGTTCAATATTATGCAACAAATTAACAAAGAAAAACAGTTGTGAAATGTAAACACATATGTTTCTACTACTTATCACTCATATAAAACCTACAATAAGGTATTTCTGTATTAAAATTAATAGTTAATTAATTTTGTAATAATAGTAGACAAAAATACTGTAACTTTTTTGATAGATAAGAAAGTCAGAGAGAGCACACATTTACATTTTAAAGTTCTTTTTTCTAGATTTATCAGTTATCAGTTCAGGTATCAGTTGGGGTATCTTCGTTGCACTCCGGACATGTCCATAGGTGCTCAGATCCTCCCCCCAGCATATGCATCAGAGTTCGGTGGCTAATAGTGCCAGTTCTGTGTTGGTTGACGAGGCACTTTGTTTTCCCGATGTACCTCTCGCGTCTGGCTGTGCCGATTCTTACTCCCAGGTCTTTCATCCTGGACAGCGAATGTGGAATCACTGACGTCAAAATCCTCTGTTCTCGCCAAATCTTTAAGGACGTTAATAACATCGGCATGATCCATGGGCTGGCCATCTACTGGGGGTGCAGAGCCAGCCAGTTTGTCAGCTCGTTCATTTCCCTCGACTCCCGCATGTCCCGGGACGAAGATGAAGGTGACTTTACGGACAACAGACTTCCGCAGCAATTTCTTGAGTACACCATCAAAGTTAATTTTGCGCAACAAGTCTGCCTCAATCATCAGCAAAGATAAGGAATCAAGCCTTTCTTGTTTCATTGTCGATCTACTTGGAATTTTTGTACGTTTCAACTGAGAAAAAGAGCGATTCAGTTGAACAGTTCGTAACCATTAATGTTAAAAATATGCGCAAGGCGATTTCTACATTTGGAAAAGCACACTCGATGTTGTCTCTAACTATTACTTTGTAGAGTTCTGCATGACTGAACGTGTTGTTGTCAGATTTTGATGCACGAAACTTGTGGCGAATATATGAGTGGAACGGTTGTAGTTCAGTATATAAATTATTGTTCAGATCTTCAGGATAAGCATTTATTAGTCCTTCACAACACTGAGATGTTTGTGGTACATCGACCAAACAAGAAAATCGAACTGCTAGATCATTATATACCTGTCCTCGTCTACTCATCTCTGTCTCAAGTTTGTCAACAATGGTGTAGAAAGCAGATATACGAAATTTGTCTCTGGCATTCTGAGATACCTCAGGGAATCACCATCAATGACCACTGTCTTTCGTTTACGATTACGGGTCAAAGTTTACTTATAATCCACACCTGGTGTTATTTCTTTTGCAGCTTCTTCAAATCTTTCAAATTCATTCCTAGATTCATGCAAGTGATCTCCTAGTGAAGAATGCAAATCAGCACACGTTTTCAAGTTCACGTGCTCATTTTGTAGAGCTTGACTGACCCTGTGAAAATGTTGTAACACTTCTTCCCAAAAGACAAGCATGAAAGCAAATTCTAATTCTTGCATCTTCTTTGCAATGTTTTCTGCTTCTCTTCTGGTGTCCCCATTCTGTGACTGGTCTTCTTGTAAACATTCTAACGCTTCTATAATCTGAGGATGCGACATTAGACTGGCTTCAGTTGCAACAGCATGTGCTTCCCATCTAGTATCGGAAAGGGACTTTACCAGCTTTTCATTCACAAGGCATCCTTTCAGAATCTTCCATCTTTTGGTTGAAGCTGAGAAAAAAGTAGTAGATCAGTTGCACTGTATGGAAGAAGTTTACTGCCTCTAAACAAGAGTCAACGGCACTTCTGCCTACCAGATTTAGTGAATGGGAAGCACAGGGTATGTATATATAAATAATGTGCGATTCAATATTACATTTGCGATTTGCTTATGCCATGCAATTACGCTACCGGGACAATATACAAATATTTCTTAAGGACTTGTGGTGCCCCCCAAATGCTTGGTGCCCAAGGCACGTGCCTTGTTTGCCTAATGGTTAATCCATCCATGAGTGTACCCGAGTCTATTAGGAAGAGGAGGGCGGCGATTGCTGCCAGCAAGACCAGGACCAGTAAGAATTAGCAGCTTACAAAAAGAAACAAGCAGCGAAGAAGAAGGTGGTGTTCCAGCGAGCTGAGAAATACTCCAAGGAGTACCAGGCCAAGAAGCGCAATGAAATCAGACTTGCCCGCATCGCTAAAAAGAGTGGCAATTTCTACGTGCCCGCTGAGCCCAAGTTGGCTTTCGTCATTAGGATCAGAGGTATCAATGCATCCACCCACGGCCCAGGAAAGTCCTGCAGCTGTTCAGACTGCGTCAGATCAACAACGGCGTCTTCGTCAGACTTAACAAGGCCACACTGAACATGCTCAAGATTGCTGAGCCCTACGTTGCTTGGGGTGTCCCCAACCTGAAGACCGTGACGTGAGCTCATCTACAAGCGAGGCTTTGGCAAGGTCAACCACCAGCGGATTGCCCTGACTGAGAACTCCATTGTGGAGAAGGAACTGGGTAAGAGGGACATTATTTGTGTTGAGGAATTCATCCATGAGATCATGACTGTTGGCCCCAACTTCAAGTATGCCTCAAACTTCCTCTGACCGTTCAAGCTGTCCTCTCCTCTGGGAGGCTGGCGCCGCAAGTACAACCACTTTACGATGGTGGTGATTACGGCTTCAGGGACACCAAGATTGATGCCCTGGTTAGACAGATGCTGTAAGCGCAGTGGTGGAAGCAACCAGTTCAAGACTAGCAGATAGTTCACTATAATGTTCATGTGAATTATTGATGATAATAAATTTTATTGCCCCCCCCCCCTCCAAAAAAAAGTGTCTCCTGTGTGTAATATACAGTGGTGGTGGAAATTTTGCCATCTTGTGTAGCGAACTAAACAAATTCCAATCTACGCGCCCTCCCTTTCTCTCTCTCCCCTTCTCTCTCCCCTCCCTCCCCCGGCTCTCTCTCCCTCTTTGTTTACCGCTTTCCCGGTCTCAACCCAGCCCGCCACAAACATGGCGGCGACGGCGGTGGCGGGTTCGAGTCCCAGTGTGTGTGTGTGTGTGTGTGTGTGTGTGTGTGTGTGTGTGTGTGTGTGTGTGTGTGTGTCACGTGGTGTAATCGAACCCCAGTCATGTAGATCCCCTCCTTCGATGAGGAGATCGAAATCCAATATGACAGAAAATTGATTTATTCCATCTCTCGAGTTAACCCGAATAGGTCAAGTAATGACCGCCTTAATAAACTTTCCACCATGATACTTAATTCGGTAGAAGTCCCGACCGAGGTATCAACATTAAGCGCCTGGTGAAAATCTGGTTTAAACATATACTAGACAACTATAGAATAATACTAAAAATTAACCCTAAAACTTAATTAAACACCAAAATTTCTTGTATGTATAGTGTAGAATAGTAATGTCAATATAAAACTACTCTTTTCCATTAATTTAAACCATAAGTTCCCGAGATAATCATAAAAATATGTAATGAAACACCACAAATAACTTCCCTTGATAAACATAATTATCTCCCCTTCATTGCACCATAACAAATACAACAGGTCGCCCAAAGGTCAAACATGTGAATTACTGTCGAGTGACGAAAAGTCTAGTTTCTATCAGGGAGTCTTAAAATATACTAAGCGGACCCTGTGTATGTCAGTTTATTTTCTCACTTTTATTCTCTTTATATGATTATTTTCTTTATTATCTTTATTCTTCTGTCTTTCATTACCTCTCTCTCTCTCTCTCTCTCTCTCTCTCTCTCTCTCTCTCTCTCTCTCTCTCTCTCTCTCTCTCTCTCTGTCAGTGGACTTCGCACACGCCTCAGTAGCTTTAGAACCGCTGTGCACGACCTTGACATCTTAGATGCCCTGTTCGTGGTCGGTCAACCATGAGTCAGTGCTGAAAACATGTCTGAACACGTTATGTAGGTACTCTACAGCAGTGTTGTCGTAGTAAAATTGCCATGTCAGCAGTTGTCTATCTAGCTATAAACCAGTGTAAACTGGTTTAAACCAGCCTAAACTGGTTATGGCTATAGCCATATCACGTGACTTAGGTGCTATAAAACAGCCAATACGCCATGGCTAAGGCCTCATCTATTGCTGACCACTGAAGAGAGCCATCCTCGAGACGTTTACAGCCCTACCGGAGAGACAGAAGCCATCTTACAGAACACACGGCCTGCTCTGATCACAGAACCCACAGCCCGCCGGAGAGATAGAAAAAAAGAGGTGAGTATCATAATTATTAATGTGTCCCATCCGACATGTTGCCATTCGGCTCGAGCACCATATATCCCACGTGGCTACGTCATCAACCCAACTATGAATATATCCCTCACCCGCTGCTTCAACATACATAAACTTCCTTCTTATTTTGTAAAAATCTAAATTATAACGTCTTTCTGAATTTTAGAACCGCTGTTTTCTGTGTACAACGTGAACTGACCAAACCTGATGTTAATTACTGATAAACACACACCGCAGGGAGCCTCTCGCCGTGCAACGCTGGTCACCGTTAATCTCGCACAGCGATCAAAACAGCTCGGGGTCATTCCACATGGCGCTAATCAGATATCGCCTCGGCGTTCAAGCGAGGGAGTCAAACGAGGAATTTTTTGCAACGTGGGATGAAGCGTAGTTAAACTTTAGAAAGAATATAGTAATATACGGCTGTTTTTTTGACAAGGTTGTTTGTTTGTTTACTGTGTATGATACATTGAGGAATAAATAATATGAATCTAGAGCCACTGTTTGTTGGCACACACATAGACTATTTACACGTATGACCATCTCATTTCTCTCTATTCAGTATCAGGTGTCATGCCGACTAGCGCACGTAGGTAACCACGGCTCGCTGTAGCATAGGAAAAGCCTTAAAATATACCGCTATACTGAGGTATCAATTCAGCTGAACGAAGGCGATGTATGCCCAAATGCGTGGCCAGTCATCAGCATCAGGTGCCACGACTATCTCAGACAGGCCACCACGGCTCTCTGTAGCATCGGAAACCCAATATTCTTTCTATGCTTGTAAATCTTGGTAAGATTGCCAGTGATTTCTGAAGGACCCGCCATTCGTGTCAATCGTCCTATGTGTCTAATGCTTTTGTGTCTAATACCTCTGGCATTTATAGTTATGTATTTGTAATGTAAGCGATCATCACTCTAGGCTCACGTGCCTCTTTCGATTGTTATTACAGAGTGAAACTGCTAAAACCGAGGGACAGTGGAAGCGACAGCGCCGAAGACAACAACAGAAAAACCACAAGGAAGGACTGCTCAAAAGGTAAATATCTAATACTGCATGACATCATCACCGTCTCATCATCATATTGGCGTCTACCACTGGTGTAAAGCGGAGACATGAAAACCATCAACCTCTCTTACGGTGGTGTGCTGGTGTGTGTGTGTGTGTTGCCTACTTTACTAGCTTGCTATCTGACTAGCGCCTCTGTTGTGTGGGTACCTCCAATGTTGTGTGTATATCAGACATAAATATGTATCATATTCTGTGTAATTTACAATACATGTGCTATATGGCTCATATTATTCCTTCTACAGATTCACACGGTCTACAACAGACAATAGAGGTGGTCAATTGAGAACTGCTTACAACGAAAAGTCAACCATATGAGGTATGTAAGCTGTCTTTTTCTCACTGTTCTGTGTTATAGATCATAAGTAGTATAGCAGGTGTAAACTAAGAAATCCGGTGCCACCACTGACGTCATATTATATTATATAAAGGATCTATAATATAAAATAGTGTTATGGGTAATAAGTAGTATGCGCTGTCTTAACTAAGTTAGAAATCAGGTGCCAACTACAGCAAAGTCATATTCTATTATATAAAGACTCTAGCAGCAAAAAGTACGAAATACCCCTTCATTAATAGTACTACAGGTCATGTGACATTCCAAATTGCTGTTTCTTAGTGAAGTAATTTTATATAACCATATAATCAATATAGGGGATGTAACCTGTGTGTTAAATGTCTTTTCTCCACAGCATTTTGACCTCCCTATCATATAAGTGTAAAAGAAGATATTGCTCATTGTAACCGTTGGAGCTACACACACACACCACGTCATATACTACGCGAGAAATAGTGGTGGAAATACTACTATTGTGTATACAGCCAGACCACAACCAGTACTGAAGACGACCGGAAGTGCTCTACTGCTATATCTATCACTGCTTTTATTGTCTCATCACTATCATCATATACTACTCCTTGCTCTACTATGGCTTCTATCAGAAATCTGTCTTTCTCTATCCTATCTGTGGTGAGGTCTTCACTGAAAAACACAGTCTAACACGCCACATTAAGACAGTACACACTACCACAATGCATACATGCCACGTATGTGGCAACTTATACAGTAGAAAAGATGCACTACAAGGATACATGAAAACACATCAGCAGACATCACCCTCAACATCTAGTACTACAGCATCAAACACTACACCATCAACAACGGATACATCATCACGTAAAAGAAAAGCACCAGCAGACACACAACCAAGTAAAAAAACAGAAACTTGAACAAGTGGAAACAGAGGAAGCCGTCATAGTTGACGAAGTAGATGAGAAATTAAAGACTGTAGACATCATCCGCGACCCTGACGTTCAGCAGAAATATATAGACGTCTGGCCCTATCTTAAGACACATCAGAACATCCACAAATATGTGTCGACCTACAATTTTTTTTCATCTACCAGACTCAACACAACCAATTGACTGGACCGAGACCTTAAAACCAATATTTACTAGTCAGACATTTAGGTTCAAAGTAAATTATTCTCATCACATGATCTTACGTCATAAGAAGACAGACGAACTTAGGTTTTTTCATTCTTCATCGAACAATTCATGCCAACTCGACGTCCCCCACCTTGTTTACCACGAAAAAGACTTTAACGATTGTATAGAAATATTTCAGGACAGTGACATGTTTAACTACGCCCTACATAACAGACCTGATACTAAGTACATGGTAGAGACAATCCCCGCGACTAGTTTTTATATATATCACATAAATGAGGACCCAATAGGTTGTTGTTTAGACGACTTACCTACTCACATACGACACAATTACGGCATCAATATTTTACCGCATGACTCAAGCCTTAAGCCATACACTTACATGTTATGTCTCTTTCGATGTCTGGCGGTATTCAACGGAAAACCTGTTAGGGATCTTAGGAAACCAACAAAGCGTTTAGCAAACAAGTGGCAGAAGTATCAAAAGCTAGAATCATTAGACAGCTTCCCTGGGGTTAGACTTATTGACATGCCAGCAATAGAAAACTGTTTTGGGGTAAATGTAGATATTTTTGAATTCAATGAGACCCAGGTCTTGGTCTCCAAACTTCGTAGTAGTGGGAAACATCATAAGACTATGAAGGGTATTACTGTATAAGGATTATTTCATGTCATTCGGGTGTAGTGAGTGTGGGAAATTGTGGAATACATTCTGGGAGATGGATAATCATACTCAGACCTGTAATGGGGGAATAACGGTTAACAGTTATAAAGGAGGTGTGTACTCCGTGACAGAAACTGTCTGGGAAGCCATCAGCTCATTGGGGGTCAAGGTAGATACTGATTATATCTACTCCTATAGAGCGGCCTATGATTATGAGGCGTAGTTTGTGAAAAGTAATTTACCAGGGGTAACCAAGTCTACCAAATTTTGAAGAAAGCATGTCCCCCTTAGTTGGTCTATAGCCTCTAATGTCCCTGGTTTCAAGGACCCTGTCTTTCACATCACAGCGGGTAATCCTCAGGGCTTTGTGAGGCAGATGGTTGACTATCTGACTCAAATCGCTGATGCAGCCGAATTACGAAAAGAGCATGATTAGGTGTATACAGCTGTCACAGCCTCACAGTATCCACATTATCGGGTAACCCAACATGAGTAATAAATATTAGCCAAGGGCTACAACTCCCGCCCAAGGGAAAGAAGTAAGACCCTCGAAGGCCAGAGTAATCCAGAACCTTCTCGAAGGACTGGTCAGTGAGTCCACTGTCCCGTGGACACTGATGTGGCCCGCCTATTGCGGGGTCCACGAGGAACTCGAACAGAGTTTCCACCCGTGTCGGATTGCGACACGTGTGAAACCGGCAGAGGACAGACGGACCATCGGAGAGGCAACAGGGCCTGCCTTAGAGGGACTCAATAGATTAGACCCATGTGTATTTGGGGTTCATAGACATATGCTAGATAGTTTGCTTAGGATGTTTGTGATAACTATGTGTGATGATGTTAAACCTCTGTGATATGCAAACCAGTGCGGGCTTGTTAAACCCACTGCGCCAACGCACTGTATATTGAAATACAATAAATGTTAGATATTATATTTAACGGAGTTATTGTTGCCTGTGTGAACCCGAGCTCAGATACCTAGACATGAGCTAGACGCTGACAGGCTTTTTGGGGGCTATTCTCCGGTTTTGGCATAAGCTTTAACTTTACACGGCTAGTTAATGCCAAGTAAAACAGTAAATTAACGATATCAAATTGATTTCTGTACAACAAATTGATAACTGTACAAGTTTAACATATTTGCATCTATCTAGCATAAAATAGTATTAATATGAGTCCCTCTGCAGTTAGTCTCTCATTGATGTGAATTCTATAAACTATTTTGACATGACTGTGACATGTTTTGACTGTTACTAATGTTTTCTCATTCTACGAGCAGATTGTTCCGCGAATAGTGGTGCGTGTAACCTATGTAACCTTTCCATCAGTGGCGAGAGTACAAGACAACATCCGCAAATTCTTCTAATATGACTTCTCACTTACTTACACTCAAACAAGTCTTCAACCAAATCTTTCTTTTTGGACTTACTATCAAACCTTCCAAGGTTGAAATAGGCTATAAACAAATAGACTTCCTTGGTCATAGAATTTCTGAAGGCAAATTGTTGACAGATGATAAAATTGCGTCGAAGATTCTCAATCTAGAAGTTCCTACCACAAAGAAACAAATTAGAAGTTTACTAGGTCTTATAAACTATTATTCTAAATTTATACCAAATTGGGCAGAACTTACATCAGTCTTTTCTGATATGTTAACTAAAAATCATCCACCAAAAATGTGTAAAAGTACTCGCTTAGAGGATGCAATAAGCAGATTGAAACGTATTTTTTCTAATCCACCAGTCTTACGATTACCCAACATAAATTTACCCTTTATTTTGACCACAGATTCGAGTGCTATCGCAATAGGAGGATGTTTAATGCAAGAAGTGGATGGAGTGAGACACCCAATTCTCTACGTAAGCCGGAAGCTGAAGAAGGCAGAGATCCGGTATTCTACGGTGAAATTGGAAGCATTAAGTCTATTATTTTGTGTGTTAAGATTATCTAAGTTCCTCTTAGGTGCCCACTTCGTTGTACTCTCTGATAATTCGCCATTGTTGGTGCTGAAGCAAGGTGCCCCGAAAAACCATCGTTTACAGATATGGTGTCTTCTTCTTCAAGATTTCGACTTCGAAATCCGCCATATCAGAGGCACTGACAACATTATTGCTGATATTTTATCACGGCAAACGAATGCGCCAGCAGAATAACATTTGGCACATCGACCATTCGCCATACTAGAAACTGTGATATTTTAGTCTGTATCATATAACAGTGTAACTCTACACCTACTAGAGTACTTTCATTTAGAAGTAATAACACCTCAGTGAATAGGTTACTTATGACACCCACGAACATAAAACTTTAAGAGCTATACTTTAAGAACTATACTTTAAGAGCTACACTACCAGTTGCCCAAGCTCTATAACGATCCGAGCGACATTAACTGTGTAATGATTTCAACCAGTGAACTGACTCTGAGAACTGTAAGAACACTTTATACGAGACATTGAGAACAGTCCATACTTGCTGTTGCTACGAGACTTTGCAAACAGCCGAAAAGAACTACGTAGACTACAACACTCAAGAGACAGCCATACTAACTTTTAACATTCATGGCACGACACACTAACAACAGGAGGACAACGCGCACATCATCGTTGGATTTAGTTACTTAGTTAATTAATTAATTTAGTATTAAATATGTATTATATTTGCATTAAATTATGTATATAAAATGTGTTACCTGTAATTTGTACATATTCTACCATAATATTACAGGTGGTTCCATTCATAGGCTAAAGAACCTTCCTATGCAATTGTCTCTGTGTAAATTATAACCCATTTTTGAGTCATCGTACAAAAAGTACGTATTATCTTAAAGGGCAAATATCGCCTATTCCTTTTTTTTTCTAAGGGCAATAACACTTACCTCAACTTTAATTATATATGTTAACCAAATACTATTTTGAGTGAAAGGTGAGTGAATGACAGCGTGAATGAATTAAATAAGAACGATATACTGAGCGGACAAATTGTACGCAAAACGTATTTATTTTAATTTGTCTGCGTCTTTCATGTAAATTGTATGACTTGTCTAAATTGTTGATACATGTTTAGTAGTTAGCTTAATACTCTTAGTTTAGGAATTAGGATACTACATCTAAGCACCACTACTTGGAATGCCTGATCATGCATTACACACATTGGAGTAATTCATGATTAAGGATATCCCAACTCGTGACGCTTGGAAATAAGCCACGCATTCAGCACACACTTTACACAAAACTTAAAACTGAACACTATCAATTTAAAATGCAGTCACTTTATTAGAAGCAGCAACTTATTAGTCAACACACTAACAAGCCAACAGGGACACATGTAGTCTGATGGGATAATATAACAACGTAACTACATATTTAGCATTATACAACATACGAGAGTAAAAGTGTATTGAAATGCACACACAGATCAAGATTTGAAGGTGTACTTAATTAGCCAGGACTTTGGTCTTGTTAATCCTCTTTAATACAGAGGTTAATTGTCTTGGTATCAGTAGGATACTATGAGAAGGACGGGTTGTAGACAGAAATAGTAAACGTCACGTAACTTCGGTCAGATAAGCATTTTTAAGGACACAGGAGAGAGAGAGTGATCTCTTCACCAAATCAGAGAAGTGGTGTATGGGAGAATACATGAGTTTTGATGCCAGTATGTAGGTTACCAAGTTACTGTCCACCAAACTACAAACACCGACTTTATGTGATTCTGTGACAGAATTAGAGCAGAACTAATTACCCTATAACAACCCATCAAATCAGGGGAGAGGGGGGACTCCTGTCACAGCCTCACAGTATCCACATTATCGGGTAACCCAACATGAGTAATAATATTAGCCAAGGGCTACAACTCCAGCCCAAGGGAAAGAAGTAAGACCCTCGAAGGCCAGAGTAATCCAGAACCTTCTCGAAGGACTGGTCAGTGAGTCCACTGTCCCGTGGACACTGATGTGGCCCGCCTATTGCGGGGTCCACGAGGAACTCGAACAGAGTTACCACCCGTGTCGGATTGCGACACGTGTGAAACCGGCAGAGGACAGACGGACCATCGGAGAGGCAACAGGGCCTGCCTTAGAGGGACTCAATAGATTAGACCCATGTGTATTTGGGGTTCATAGACATATGCTAGATAGTTTGCTTAGAATGTTTGTGATAACTATGTGTGATGATGTTAAACCTCTGTGATATGCAAACCAGTGCGGGCTTGTTAAACCCACTGCGCCAACGCACTGTATATTGAAATACAATAAATGTTAGATATTATATTTAACGGAGTTATTGTTGCCTGTGTGAAGCCGAGCTCAGATACCTAGACATGAGCTAGACGCTGACAACAGCCTTAGAGGCTATAAGTGAGCACAAGCTTGTGGCTAGGCTAGACGAGTACCGGAATGCCGGTGCTGGGGTTCAACTCAGGGCTTTATGACATTAACTTAGTGAAGCCTTATCTGATAGAGTCCTTCATCTCTGCCACGATCACCCCTTTATCTATGTAGTGAAAAGGAATAATAATTTAATGGTCATATCCACCAAAAAGCTTTGATTTCTAGATATTGTTAACTATTTAGCCCCGGGATTTAGTTATTCTAAATATTTAGCGGCGTATGACACAGAAGAGCGAAAGGGGTGTTTTGCTATGAGTATGTCACCTCCTTGGCTAGACTAGCGGAGACTCGCTTACCCCCACACGAGGCATTTCATTCCAGCTGAAAAACACCAATATTTCAGTTGCCGAATACGAAGAATGCCAACGAGTATGGAGCGAGAACCATATGTCCACACTGGCAGACTTTTTGCGCTGGTACAACAATAAGGACGTGAAGCCTTCTTTTGGGGCATTAGATAAACAAGTGGAATTTTACAAAGGGTTAGGTGTAGATATTTTCAAGGATGCCATTTCTGTCCCCGGGGTGACCCTTAGGTATTTGTTTAAAACCATACACATGTTTTCATTGAGTGCTATTGAAAAATACTGAATATTATGCAAACGATGTTTTATTGGAAAAATAAAAATTATTAAACGAAAAATATGTGTTTTGTTGGTTTATTAAGTGGTATGCTTGACATGTTTTCTTGTTTATTCATGTTGTCGACTTTCTGGCTGTCGTGTTATAATCTTTCATGGTACTCGAGGATGTTTCTTCATGTTGATTGTAGCTGTGGAATATACTATGGAAAAACAAATGAGCTGCCAGAGGCAGCGCAGAAACACCACATAGAAACAAACCAAGATGACACAATTTTTTTCATTTTTTCTTCTTTTTTTTATTTTCAAAACTTTATACACATTGATTCTTCACATAATTGTCTCCTGTGGGCTGTCATCTGAACTTGGTAGACACACATCTGACTGTCGGATACACATCTGGGATTGGTCACACATCTGGGGTACATCACACATCTGAGGTACATCACACATCTGGGGTTGATCACATATCTGCTTGGGTAGAGTCTTTTGACTTGGGTATCTTCGATTAGTGCCCTTTTTGACCTGGAAATTCTTTCTTCGGTTAGTTTCTTGTTTACTGACTTGAATAGGTTGCTGGTTGAGTCTATCAAAGTCAGTTAGGATCTCGCGATGCAGAGCTATCAACTGTTCATATTCTTGACGAGTAAATGTCATTCCCTATCGGGCAGGAAACCTGGTCTCGGATTCACCAAAGAATCGACGGATGTGTAACTTGGTTATTCCTCTGTAGGATGAGACAAATACAGCCTTGACGCCATCTCCCACTGGTCTAACAATGTCCACCATTACGATTCAGGTAGACCCAGTTAGCTGTGTTGCGTTCTGTAGTCATCTCAGAATGAGCTAATGGTACTCCTGTCGGGTTTATATACTAGGGTGTAAACTGGTTATACCGTCTCAGCTGCATTACGTCTGGCATGACTAGGCGACGTATTAGCCGATCGTTTGACCCCATTGTTTGCTTGAAAAAGGTTGGAGAATGCGGGTCATGCTCGCCCCACGACTTCTCATCAGGATGAAATAGATAGCATAGAGGCCACAGGCGTTGCTTAACACATTTTGTAAGACCCGTGTATTATACATGAGCAGTGTGTCTGAATGATGGTCAATAAAATTGTACAGGTCACTGTTTAAGGGTGGCAGACCAAATGATTCAAAGTACTCGCATTTGCCTGACCCGTTAAAGTACATGGCGACCCAGTGGGAACCTGGTTTATAGCTAGGGTCAGTGTTTACAATAAACACCGCTGGTTTGCTGCTATCTAGATGTCGGGGTAGCTGATCTCGAGCGCACACTCTGATCTGTAGTCGACGAGCATACGTATCAGCTATTAGTATTCTTGTAATCTGCTGCGTGTTCATTATGAAGCGTAATCTGTTAGCACTTGTCTGGTCTTGGATACTTCAATTATCCGTTGTGCTCGGCGTAGACGATGACTTGTAATGGCTCTGGGGTGGATGTGTTGAACTTAAATTCCAGTGTTAAAGGTCGCGTCCTCGGCATCTCAAACTGGTCTCCGTCCAGTAATCTGAGACTCAGATCAAAGGCATACAGCGTATAGCCATACTTGAATTGATTATAGTCAGTTGAGTTGCCGGTGTCTTTGCCTACTAGACCCATGGCTAGGTTAGTACCAAAATTCGCTGGTACGTATTGGTTGCGCTCAAAGTCCATGGTCAGCGGTTTGCTGGTGGCAGCTCGACCGTCGACGGTTACGTTCAGGTACGTCAAAACAAAAGTTTGAAAATTATACGTGTTATAGCTGTAGGAACCGTTACAAGCTGCTGATGTAACAAGTCCAATCACGACGCGAGTGGGCGTTTGACTCATAAACAGATTGTCTTGAGTGTGAGATAGCATACCCTGGGGGATAGCGATGGCCGGATTCAGTCTGGCTTTACTAAACACCAGTGTTGCATGCGTTATAATAGGCTGAGAGATGACTCTTTTTGGCTTCTTCCCCATGGTTCAACGTCGCTTCCAAGTAGGCTAAATAGATCCAGACCAGAATGAAGACATTCGCAGGAATGAGGGTGAATCAGAGCCATTATGCAAAGATATCTGAGAGCTGCTGTTTCTTCTTATGAGCTCGACGATGTGTGGGGGCTAGTTTTATACGTTTACTGGGCTCCCCAGGTGGCGCTGCACGTCTCTTTCTTCTGATACCGCTACCTGATTGGCTAACGTGGTTGACAGCTCCTTGCAGTAGACGCTGACCGGCTTGCTTGGCGTGTTCTTTGAAAGAATCCACAACATTCCTACCAGCCAAAGCATCTTGGGCCACTCGCAGACCCGTCCCGAGACCTTCTCTGAGTAGGGCCTTACCCCGCTTCGAATATTTTCACGATGACTTTCTTTGAGGTATTGTCGAAATAGAATCTGACTCGCGTCTGATCATCGACCTCCGACTCTTTCATTATTCGATTCAGCTCCGCTATAAACGCGTCTGGTGAGCTGTATATGCCTGGGGG
The DNA here is from genome assembly GCA_014155875.1 of Cepaea nemoralis. Classification (NCBI taxonomy): domain Eukaryota; kingdom Metazoa; phylum Mollusca; class Gastropoda; order Stylommatophora; family Helicidae; genus Cepaea; species Cepaea nemoralis. The sequence continues at coordinate 12,888 of JACEFZ010027820.1, read as the reverse complement.
ACACAGTTTTCTGGAATTCCCTCTGGTTGGTGAGTTGTATCTTATCCACACTTCATGCTCTAGCACATTGCAGTAGTAGTTGGGAAATTGAATTTCGGCCATACCCACTTCGTAATGCTGATTCACCTCAATAGTCTGCGGTAACTTGACGAAATAGTGACCTGGAGTGTTCATGGGAAACATGTTCAGCGAAGCATTGCTCGGTAATGTCACGTAGAAACTCATATTTTAGGGTTTGGTAGCATGTAACCCAGACAGCTGCTTAGCAGAGCGATCCACAACTTGCCCTCGGCTGCGTCGACACTGTCTCGAGACAAATTGAATAGTGATACACTAATGACGGTGTATATAACGACCAGTTGACAGAAGAAGACAATCTCTAGCCGCGGCACTCGCCGACCAAACATACACCAGACCGAGTTTCTTTCTCCTTCTGTGGTATTTTGTGAGTTAGTTTCCATGTTGGTTTCTTCCATTAGTATCTGGTTAGGTCTGAGACCCAACTGTTGAATGACTTGGGATACCCGAACCACTTGACTAAGTACTCTTTACCACCTCGCCTGGGTCTTTCTTGTAAGACTGATTCGACTCGGTACACTTGATTGTCGCCGACGAGTTGTATCTCTTCTCGGTAGAATGAGCCTTGAAGTTCTTCCCCCGAATCGTCTTTTAGCACATACGTGACCGGACTGGTCTAATTTATACGACTGACGATAAACAGTTCTTCTGTCCACGAGGGCGTATACCCTTTTTAAAGGGTTGTTTGGATTGAGCCAGTCTGACTCGGTGGCCGGCTGTAAAATACACTTTTCTCTCGAAAGTCTTCTAGTACAAGTTATTCCAAATCTTGTTTTGATTCGTATAGTTGACTTGCACGGGCGTCATGCGAATACGTCTGTGATACGATCCGTTGTAGTTGCGGATCAGTTTATCTATCACGTCGACGTAGCGAAGTTGATTGGTCTTGGTGAAATGGCGCCACATTTTTTCATTCAGGGTTCGATTTAATCTTTCCACTATCGCGGCTTTCACATCTTCATTCTCAGTGGTAAAGAAATGCACACCTCGATCTTTCAGGAATTTAAAAAAAGTCCGGTTGACAAATTCCGACCCTTTATCAGTCTGAAAATTTATCGGTTGTCTATCAACAAAAATTTTACTCACGGCGTCCACTAGCTCTTTCCCCGTTTTCTTCTTGATATCTACTGTCCCTAATGGCTTATGTCTGCACTGCTCAAGTCGATTCAGATACCGCTGCAAAGTCTGTTGATACACGCGGGCTTTTTCCCGAGGTGATAGATTTTCGTTCTCTATGACATGTTGCATTTGCTGATCCAAGTCGCGCAAGTTATCTGTTAATGTGTCGGGTGGTGCATAAGGTCTTTCCATCATCCTGGGATCGATCAAGATCATTTTCTTCATTATAAGCCCACGACGCCTTTCAGCACGTTGAGAATAGGACCTAATAAAGCACCTATGAAACCACCTTGCTGCAAGATTGGTTTCCTATTCTTGATAGATAGCTTCTTACGAGTAAGCGCTCTCAGACTGTTCTTGTGTCGCCGCAATCGTTTATTCTTCCCAAAGTGATTCTGGACTATATACATGACACTGAGGTTGCGATGATGACTACCTTTAGTAAACATCTTAGTCACCCTATCATCTGTCTCGGACATTAGGTCATCTATTACCAATAGACGACGTCTATCACCTGTCCACTGTTCCATAACCAGACAAACAACAGTTACAAGAATATACAAAAGCAACTACAACGTTGAATAACAGAAGATATAAGATTAAGAGATAGCGGATAAAATAGGAAAACGTAGATAGTAGGAACGTAGATAGTTAATACCACAATTTAGCAACCAAAACCACGAACTTGACAATGTCTCGTTTCAAATCTTTAGCCCCTCCTTCGAATGTGGTGGCGAGTCCCATTGCAGTCAATCACGCAAATGTCGGCCGACGTCCAACCTAGACAATATAGAGATAATCGACCGTAGGTCAGCACCCAGTCCGAGCGCATTTAACAAAGCTTCCATAATATCCCCACCTCACATTGTCACGAGATATGCATACTACGTGGTCTAGTCATTTGCAGACAGACCAAAAGGTGGGTCCGAGTAGAAAGGAAGATTCCGGCTTCCCATGAGCGTGTGGCGCCGTTAACGGTGCACTAGGAAGGCACACGACAACGGAGATAAGTGGAGGCGTCAGAGTCCGTGGCGTGGGTTGAAGCTAGCATCCCACGACCACACGTGTCAAGGGGCAGGCACAGATTGCAAGAGCTCTCCCCACCGAGGGAGGGAGTGAGGGCTTGAAAATGGACAAGGTAACAGCAAAGGGACAAGCCTACAATCAGGGAGAACGAATATGACCGAAAGAACGTCTCCACGGCAGGGGACAGACGCCCGGAGTCATGACCCGGGCGGGACCGCCCCCAGAGAGTATTAAGAAATTGAAGGTCCGAAATGCTTGGGGAAGGGGGTTTACTTCTGATGACCTGAAGCCCTCTGCCGTGTTCGCTCCGCGTCGGAGTTTCTACGACTAACTTATGGCTGGTCCACCAGACATGCCTGGATAGATGGGCTACTGCTGCGGCTGACCAGTACAGCCCAGTGGTAAATTGACCCCGCCGGTAGTCTACACAACCGGGGCAGACAGCGGACCGTGCTGATAACCCCTATCGTTGTATACACCTCAGATACACCTCCATTTTATTTACAGCAACCTATCACAATAAGTAATTAATTATTATTTATAGGTTATTAAGCAGTATAAATAACTAATTATTGCAATTTTATTTTACTTATGCACTTATACATTATATTTGACAATGTGGATAAAAACGTTTACTAATCTGTTAACAAGATTTTACAACTTCTTATTATAACAAATATTCTTTATTATCTATCAATGGCTTTAATTTAGACACAAACCGACGACATAGTCACCATAATTGTTGATTTCTAATGAGATGTATGTAACTGCTTGCACTTTTTGACAACATTCTTGAAATCTGGAGCAAGTTTACTTGTTGAAATTCGCATGACAGCATGCAAGATGCAGTCTGACAATAAAGACCTATTCTTAGATGTGTTGATCTTCAAGCATGAGAATGCTTGTTCCCAAATGTATGTTGATCCAAACAATGATAAAAGTTTAGCTGCAAAGTTTTTCAAGTTGGGAAATGATTCTTATGATAAAGATCCATAGAAATCCAGCAAACCATCTGACTTGAATTTCTCTTTCAGGTCATGGTCTGCTTGTAAGTGAAGCAGCTCCAACTGTATGTCCTCTGTGGCTGTATCAGCTTCTGCACTAAAAGGGGAACTGAGAATATTGAACTGTGGCTCTAAGTTCTTGAAATCTTGGAATCTCCATCCACATTCTTCAATCAATGCATCTAATTGGGCTTTGTACTTTTCAGTCATTTCACCAGAAATGATTTCTTGTTTCAGCAAAGGGAAGTGACAAAATCTGTTTTCACTTGCTTGTCTATAGAACAGTGAGAGTTTTGCCTGAAATGATCTTACATGTACAAACAATTCATGTACAAACACACCATTGCCCTGAAGTTTGACAGTCAGTTCATTTAATTTTTCCGCAATTTCAATGGCAAACATAAAGTCTAACTTCCACTCTTTATTGACAATGTTAGTATTAAAGTCACATTCAATGCCCTTCATATCTAGGAACATCAATATTTCGTCTCTGAAGTCTCACACTCGCCTCAACACCTTGCCGAGACTCAGTCATCGAACACTGGTGTGGTACAAGGCATCGGGAGGTTAAGTTTCCAAATCGTCAAGTAATACCTTGAACTGTCTGTGATTAAGTCCTCTTGATCTTATGAGGTTGGTGACACTGACAACTTGGTCAATAACATGCTTGATATTCAAAACAGTTTTACACAGACTTTCTTGATGAATGACACAGTGAAGTGGTAATAATGTGTGGTCTGGATATTCTGCTTTAATCTTATCACTTATCAACTTTACCAAACCTACATTTTTTTTTAGGTTAAAGCACGAGCTCCGTCAGTTGTAACACTTGCAATCTCGTTTCCAAACCAACCCAAGTTCTTTCAATACAGTTAGTAACACTACTGAATATATCATGGTCTGTGGTTGTGTCTTTGAGTGACTCAACACTCAGTAACTCTTCAGTGAGTTTGTAAGAAGTGTTTATTTCACGTATAATTATCAATAATTGAGCAGTATCATGTACATCGGTACTCTCATCCAATGCAAGAGTATCACACAAATTGTTTAGTTGCATCTTGAAGTTTGTGCATCAAATTGTCACTTATCTTGTCAACACGTGTGACCACAGTTCTCCTTGATAATGTAATGTTGTCAAATCAGTTTTTATTTGTTGGATCTAGACACCTAATGTTTGCTACATCTAGCAAGCATTAGTTTATGAACTCGCCATCAGAAAATGTCTTGTTCTGTTTTACAATTCTGTGTGACAGCACAAGACTAGTTTCAGTTGCATCATCTTGAATTGCAGACTGTTTGGTGAAAACAATTTGCTGTTTCTCCAAATTTTTCACCAACTCCGGCCATTTCCTTTCCCTCCCTTCGGTTGTTAAATATGTATCCGATATCGGAATGTTTTGTTTGATAATAACGTTTTAAATTTTACTCCTTGAAGACAGCCAATGACTCACGAGTGAGTGCGTGGACGACACTGTGAGCTGTGAAATTCGCGTGGAATGCATTTACATCTGTCCTGTACAGTGACTTGCATGTTCGGAACAATGGATACCGGCTGTTGCTGAATTGACTGAATTGCCTTTTCGGTTCACGGGTCCATTTTCAGGAGACTCCTGGGAGTCGGCGCTGAAGCTGCGGATTTCCTGCTTTATGTGACCCTTTCGGTAAAGGACCGAGCCATGTGAGAAAACCCGGGTCAATGAGGTCTTCCTGGTGACTGCCGAGTCCATTGACGATGAACTGTGGTTTTCGTGGATGAATTTTGTTGGCATTCTGGCGGCGGCATTATGCACAGTGTATCTGTGCGGGCTGTTGGATTTCCGAGACTCCTGTCTATTCCACTTTTCACATTGGACAGTGGGGAGCATTTTGTGTGATATTCACTGGCACAGGAATGGAGCATAATGGGGACGACTCGTTGCCGTGAAGTTGAAACCTCGAATAACTAACTAACTAACTAACTAACTATCTAACTAACTAACTAACTAACTAACTAACTAACTAACTAACTGACTGACTGACTCACGAGACAACAAGCAAACTGATTTGCTACCAATTTTTATAAAACAGTATTAGTTGTCCTCTCATCATTAGAAAGCACTGTATTCATATTCAATCTTACGTTTTTTATTGACACTCATTGTTTTAATACAATTCGAACAAGTAGAATTGTACAAAACTTTGAAACGGAAATTAAACAAAACCTACTCCCGGCTGTGTGTGAAAATAAAATATTCGGAAAATAAGTAGTATACTCAGAATAAATTCAGAAATATATCAAGACTACTACAACAAATAAATTAATTTGAACATTGTAAATGTGGAAATAATTTATAACAGCGAAAAAAGTTTAAAGAGGGGGAGCTTCTCAATGACCCTGAGAGCTATGCCGGCGGTAGCGTAGCTACCAGCAGGGCCTCCCAAGCCGGACAGGTCAAAGGGTAGAGAACAGAAAAAGAGAAACACCCTGGACAACCCAGGTTGGGGGTTGAAGCGTGGGGTTAACATCCCCACCTTTGTAAAAACCTTTCTTTGTTACGAAACAGATACATGAGCCTCGACATAAATGGAGACGGATTGTATCTGCAGAAAAGAACCTCAATGGCTCGGAACGCTGAAGAAGAAGAAGAAGAAGAAGAAGAAGAAGAAGAAGAAGAAGAAGAAGAAGAAGAAGAAGAAGAAGAAGAAGAAGAAGAAGAAGAAGAAGAAGAAGAAGAAGAAGAAGAAGAAGAAGAAGAAGAAGAAGAAGAAGAAAACATTTTAAATTTAATGTCTCATCTCATCGTGTTCCTCTTGTACCTTGCGGTGTCGAGGTGAAGTATAAACTTCGTGAGTAGTGCCCGATTATGGGCTTATATATCGATATTCCCATGGACTCTGCTATTCCCTCCGTCCAACGTTTACGTGGTCGGCCTCTTCCTCTGTTTCCATCTGGTCTGTACATCATTGCTTGTTGTGGTATGCTGTTGACTGGTAACCTACTTGCATGGCCAAACCATTTGACTTGCTGCTTTCTAATAAAATCTAGTGCTGCTTTAACCCCCACTTTAGTCCTGATTTCTTCATTTCTGATCTTATCTCTTCTTGATACGTTGAGTATTCTTATCAGGAACTCATTTCTGTTGTTGTGATTTTTCTTTTCTCTTTTTCTGTCATTGTCCAGGTTTGGCATTGGTAGCATAGAGTTAGTAGGAAGATTGTGTTGTAAAGTGCTTTCTTAGTAGTTATTGACTACATGTTTGTTCTTTAGTATTGGTGCCATTTGTCCAATGAGTTATTTGCCTTATGCACCTATTTTCGATCTCGTCTTCTGATCTGCCATTTGATGATATTATACTTCCTAGGTACTTGAAACTCTTTACTTGTGTCAAGGGACGTTCGTTTAGGATGAATTGTTGTTGTTTGTTCTTCTTTAGTTATAGTCATTATCTCTGTTTTGCTTGTGCTAATTTTCGTGTTATGTTCCCTACACATTTCGTTTAGACTATTCATGTGGTCTTGTAATTCAGATTCTGATTTTGCTATTAGTGCATTGGTCGTCCGCAAACAGAAGTTCTCTAATGGTTAGATTTACAGATGATTCTTCTTCTGTGTTCTCGTCATGCGGTATTCTTGCTGTCTCTGCTTGGCTGGTTTCTTTACATATGTTGTCTATATATGTTAGTGAACAAGAGAGGGGACAGGACACAACCTTGTCGTACTCCAGATCTTATGGTGAAGGGTTCTGAGTGTCCTTCCAGTTGCTCTCACTATGCATTTACTGTTGTTGTATAAACTTCTACATAGGTTTGTTAGATGTGTACTCACTCCATATTGTTTAAGGATTTCCCACAGCTTGTTTCTATCTACTCTATCGAATGCCTTTTCTTTGTCGACAAAGGCTAAGTAGAGTGTTTCATTGAATTCGATTGATTTTTCTATCAGTTGTCTAAGAGCAAAATGGCATCTGTGCATTCTTTGTTTTTCCTAAATCCAAGTTGCGTTTCGCTTAGTTGGGGTTATAAAGTAGTTCGTAATCTATTTCAAGAATTTTGCAAAATATTTTCCCAGCATGACTCAACAGTGAAATGCCTCTGTATTGTGTGCAGTCTCTTTCTGCTGCCTTTGTTTTTTCCAAATTGGGATAATTATGGCGTTTCCCCGGTCTCGTGGTGTCTGTTGTTCTACCCAAACATATTTGAAAAGTCTATGTAGCCAAGCTGTTCCTACTTCTCTTGCTGCTTTAATTAGTTCATTTGGTATTTCATCCTGTCCCGGTGATTTGTTCAATGCGGCTAATCTGATGGCTTCTATAATTTCTTCTTTTAGTATGTCTGGTTCTAGTTCTTCGGTGACATCCGTATAGTCTCTTGAATTCCTGTGACATCTGATGGGATGTTGAGAAGTTGTTCGGATACTGCTTTCCATCTTATTAGGATTTGTTTTTGTTCACATTATTGGTTCTCCATTTTCGCTGTTATTATTTCAGTAGGATCAAGTGTCCTCCTCTGGTCGCATTGTACCTATCATTTTGTAGAAGTTTAATGTTGTTTTTGGCAAAATAAATCATTTTATTCACCGGAGAAATATCTGTTTTTCATAAATCGTCCTTATTAACTTTTTACATGTCGATAAATATTTCTCTATATGAAAATCGATATATTCGCATTTTATCATTACGTGTTCCAAATGTTGCTGTATGTACCGAGGCGGAGTTGAGTAAGCGCTCAACCTTGCATAAATACCCCAATGGCTCGTGCATTCATCACCTATGGCAGCAAAAGTCCACGGGCCTTCTCGTGGCGGAACTGTTTTTAACTAACAGGAGAAGGAGCGGCGGCGTGTCAATGGCGCCGAGAAAATAACCAGAACGCTCTAGATGTGTATGCCGTACATGCATGCGCAGACATGTGTGTGCGTACCTACACACCTAAGCTCGAGCAAGACCCAATCTTTGGTCTAGCAGAGGAAAGGTGCTGAAGACGGAGGCAGACGCCAGCAGGAGTTCGCACCACAGAATCAGGATGCCACGTCATCACGCGTAAGAAATATGCTTCGACTACTGCTAAATGTTATGGTGCGCGCCCTGTGCTTTGGACCCGCAGGCATTTTGCAGTGCCGGGCCCGGTGCCTCGAAGGGTCAACCACAGCTGCTGGAGTTCCTTCTCAAATGTCCTGTATAGCCAGGAGACCTTAGATAGAGCGTCTGGCTAAACCAGACTAACCACTAAATGCACTGATGCGAAGGGAGTCAGCAACATAATAGAAACGAGAAAACATCGTGGACCAAGAAAAGGTAGCGTATGTTGCTTTGCAGAAACTACACCTCAACGAAAACGACAAGATGTCTGGAATTGTCCAGTACTAAGGTACACTACTTTCTGCGCTTAAGATGTCAGCTAAGGTCACCATAGAGTGATATCATCCCAACTGTGGAGTACCCGAAAACGACAGAACTGATCGATTGGCTAAGGAGGAGCAATAAGAAGAATAGCCTGATGTGCCCGTTACACACCACACAAAGAAAGAGAGACTGGATCAGTCAGAATGCCACCAAACCCTGCTCAAGAGCGACTACCAGTGTATGGATAGAATATTCTTCTGCGTCTCAGACGCAGGACATACTAGATTACGCACCACCTGTGAGTACAAATTCAAGATTGTGTGACTCAGCAGAACTAGTGCCTATGTGGATTGCGTCACAGACAGCAGAGCAACATACGCAAAGACTGCCCAAATTACAACATGTCCTAGGCAAACCTCTGTCATAGAGAGACGACAGTGGAGATAACCTCTATGGACGCTGGTGAACTAAAAAGGACAGTATAGATTCATATAAGAGGCAACATTGCAGTTATAGTCATATTTAGGCGACGAAAGAGAAGAAGAGCATTACATTAGCGAAGATCAAGGACTGTTTGCAAAAATAGATAATTAGAAGAATGTTATCAAAATAGTAATATCACAACTGTCATGCAATTCTGTAAATTCAAGAAATAACTTTAAAACGAGTAAATTATTATTTATAAATGCCCTCGTGGGCCGCATAAAATCAGTTGCCGGGCCGCAAACGGCCAGCGGGCCGTAGTTTGCCACGCCCTGGCTTAGCAAATGGAAAAAAATAAGGCGGATTTTCCAGTTGACTTAACTCACACAATCTTAGAAAATGTAGCGGAATAGTCTTGCTATGTCAACTAAATCTAGACACACAAAGACACATGCAAAATCTAGAGAAGAAATAACCGATATGTTACACAGAGATACACATACAAAACACCACCATATTTGTAGAAGTACATTGTAATACATATATAATTAAAAAAATACTATAGTCTGTGCACAGTACTAGAGCCATCCAGGACCAGCAGACTGTTTACAATATACACAAGATCAGACGACTTTGTGTTTGCAGTCACCATCTACAGTATCAAACATACTACACTCATGCATAAATTTGGTGGAACTGCGGTGAAGCTGTGAAAGTTTAAACATATATAATGACACAAAGTAGTGCAGCTTTGACATAACAGAGTTAAGACACGTACGAGACGTTGCGGCGGTTAGCCTCATCAGCAACAAACACATTCACAAACACAACATACAGTCAAGGAGAAACTCCTGTGACTACATTAGAAGTGATGGCAGGGCGAGAGGAACAAATGCATGGAAAATGGAAGCAATGAAAGAGAAAAATGAGAATTGACAAAATGTTAATTGAAAGAATGGTTCTTTCTTCTTCTTCAGCGTTCCGAGCCATTGAGGTGTCTTTGCCTGCAGATCCAAGCCGTTCTCCATTCGTCTCTCGGTGTGACCTCTCTCTTGCAGCTCGCTGGATTCCAAGTGCTTGTAGGTCGTGTAGGTATATATATCTCTCCACCGCTCTTCTTGGTCATACCTCGGGGTCTACGGTCATTTATTTCCTGAGTGTAAGCGAGTTTTGTTTCCCTATTATCTTCCATTCTTTCTATATGCCCCAGCCATTGTAGTCTATTAGCCTTCATGATACCAGTGATTAGCGGGGACTTAAACAAATCATAAATGTCTTTGTTACTTCTTCTTTTCCACTCTCCACTTTGTGTATCCCTAATGGGTCCAAAGATGCGTCTTAAAAATTTTGTTCTCAAAGGTTTGTAACAAGGCTTCGTCTCCTTTCGTTGTACTCCAGGTTTCAGAGCCATACAGCACAACTGGTCTGATCAGTGTTTTGTATATTGTGATTTTGGTGTTACGAGATAGCGCCTTTGATTTTAGTAGATGTTGTAGTGCATAGTATATCTTATTTCCAGAGTTGATTCTAGTTTGTATTTCTTCCCTTATGATGTTGGAGCAGTTGAAGATTGTACCCAGGTATTTGTATGTTTCCGTTCTTTTAATGGTAAGTCAGAGTCGATATCGATGGCTCATGTATTTGTTTCGTAACAACGACAGTTTTTACAAAGTTGGGATGTACAACCACGCTGCACAACCTGGAGGAACCAGGGTGTTTCTCTTTGTCGGTCTCTACCCTTTGACCTGTCCGGCGTGGGAGGCCCTGCTGGTAGCTTACGCTACCGCCGGCATAGCTCTCAGGGTCATTGAGAAACTCAAGCTCCCCACCACGACAAGGTGGAAACACCATCGAGGAAAAGCATGTAGTCGAAGAAATGTTTATAGAAAACTGTTTATAGAGAAAAAAACTGTATACTCACCTCACGTACGGACCTGTGAGTGTCTACGGAAAACTTGGGTGTATTAGTATAATAACGGTGCTGGATGTTACGGTACAGTGAGCACATAGAAGAAGGAGGCGGGGTAGGAGGCGTGTAAAATTGACCACGACCCCATTGTGTTGTTGGTCTGGGTGGACTGGTGTGCAGGAACACGTGTACTTACATAGACACACTTCAACAGACAAAATGCTAGTGTGTGTGGACATGCAAGAAGAGAGAGAGGGAGGGAGAGAGAGAGAGAGAGAGAGAGAGAGAGAGAGAGAGAGAGAGAGGAGAGACGACAGAGAGAGAGAGAGACAGAGAGAGGACAAAGTGGGCGACTAGGCCCTGAGCGCGTGTATGATATAATGACTATTTCGTAGGTTATTATATACCCCATGTGGTAGGTCGCAGGCACTTTTCCTCTCTCTGTCTCTCTCTGTCTCTCTCTGCTTCTCTCTCTCTCTCTCTCTCCTCTCTCTCTCTCTCTCTCTCTCTCTCTCCCTCTCTCTCTTCTTGCATGTCCACACTACACTAGCATTTTGTCTGTTGAAGTGTGTCTATGTAAGTACACGTGTTCCTGCACACCAGTCCACCCAGACCAACAACACAATGGGGTCGTGGTCAATTTTACACGCCTCCTACCCGCCTCCTTCTTTCTATGTGCTCACTGTACCGTAACATCCAGCACCGTTATTTATACTAATACACCCAAGTTTTCCGTAGACACTCACAGGTCCGTACGTGAGGTGAGTATACAGTTTTTTTCTCTATAAACAGTTTTTCTATTAAACATTTTCTTCGACTAACATTCTTTTCAATTAACATTTTGTCAATTCTCATTTTCTCTTCATTGCTTCCATTTTTCCATGCATTTGTTCCTCTCGCCCTGTCATCACCTTCTAATGTAGTCACAGGAGTTCTCCTTGACTGTATGTTGTGTTTGTGAATGTGTTTGTTTGCTGATGAAGGCTAACCGCCGCAACGTTCTGTATGTGTCTTAACTCTGTTATGTAAAGCTTGCACTACTTGTGTCATTATATATGTTTACACTCATGCAACGACAAAGAAAGTTATGGAGGTATCAGCCTCCAAGACATAACAACCAAATACAGCACTTAGGATCGAACACGTAGCGAAAGCCTACAACACCAGAAAAACACCCTTTAGCACACTATGAGATTGGAATGGCGATCTTTGATGACAAAACCTATTAGGAGATACATCCTCAATTTCTTTCGGCACTCTCAAACGTTTTGCAAAACATGTATTTCAGCATTAAAGGTCACGAAAATTACGACACAAGAAAACACACATCAATCTACAGCATTTAGTTAAACTACAAGCGACTCCAGTACAGTACATCTCAGAAATAAAGAAGACATAGATATTTCTTAAAAGATTACACCCCGATACTTCTCTAATATTACAAATCAAGCAGTTTACCCCAAAGCAAGGAAATACATATAGGCTTGTTACAGCACGACCCCAACAACCGACGCAGCTCCTCCTCACGCGAACAGAATTCATAAAAACTACCTGTCCCTCCCTAAACAATACTACAGTGTCAGCGTTTGTAGATTGATGGCAGAGCATTTCAGAGAAATATAATAGACGCAGCTGACAGTGTTCCCACCTGATGGAGAATCACATGCCACCACTAGATGCCTCCTGTGAGTCATTCACCAGGAAGAGACTGAAGCAGCCAAAAACAATATTGAAGAACACACAAGCTGTTAGGATGAAGATGACAGGTGACATGCTCACAAAGCCGCAGATTAGAATACCTTACAACGTTTGTACAGCTGACTCAGTGAATCTGGCCAAAATCGGATCCCCATCACAACAATGAAGATGTGTGTAATTTTTAATAACTGCCCAGGTGATATGTCTGATTGTAATAAACTGGCGTGTATCACCCTACTGTGTCAGTACCAGGAAACTTTGTAGCATGTACTTGAGAGATGACAATGTCATATAGATGAAAGGCTCAGAGA